>JALGBA010004258.1:2310000-2741844 GCA_023970755.1 Azemiops feae | reverse complement strand
TTCGTCGAAACGTCGCCAAGACACTTCCAATTTTACACGGGAGAAAACCCGAATTACCAAAGACCTACATACAAACACCCGTGAAAACCTCAGAAAACAAATATCGTACCTCTACGGGGAGGAATTCTACCATCTGACCAGGACCTATGAAAAACTCGAAGTCCAAAGAGCTTCCATTTTATGTGACCTCGCATTCTTACGCAACTGCCGAGATCAAAATTTAATCCCCACATGCTTCCAATTGAAATTCCACTCCAACTCTGCAGCCACCAAACGCATCCTGAAAAGAACAGAATTGGCCCTAATCAGAAATGAACTTCACACAAAAAGATTCCTCCTAGACCAAATCAACAAAGATCTCCTCACAGTTCACCTCAAACTCAGCAACAAGATCCACCCCGCACTTTGGGACAAATCCAAACAACTCGCCGTCTGGAGAGCCGAAACACAGACCACCCTCAAGACAGACACACACACCAACAAATTCCAAAGACTACAAGAACGCCAGAAACAAACCCCTCCTCCCTCACAGCCACACATGAAACAAACAGTGCATAACATCTCAGATAGGATCCTCACCAAAGCCGAAACCAAGGTCCTTTCCAAAGGATTCAACTTTGCAGTCGCTCCCAAACACATCCCCACGG
The DNA here is from genome assembly GCA_023970755.1 of Azemiops feae. Lineage (NCBI taxonomy): Eukaryota > Metazoa > Chordata > Lepidosauria > Squamata > Viperidae > Azemiops > Azemiops feae. The sequence continues at coordinate 2,741,197 of JALGBA010004258.1, read as the reverse complement.
AAACCATTATATGCGGAGTTGAAACCAGCCTGACCAAAATCAACCCCGACGACGCTAACAGAATCCGACTCGAAATCTCCAACATCCTCTGCACCAGCAAGCCACCCAAAAGCAACTTACACAAAGAGGAACAGACAGCACTACTTAACCTGAAAGAAGACACCAGCATAATAATCCTACCAGCAGACAAGGGCAACGCCACGGTGGTTATGAACACATCTGACTACCAAACCAAATTAACCAACCTACTCCAGGACTCCACATACAAACCCCTAACCACAGATCCCACCACCTACCTGGAAAAAACCACTAGATCCAAAATAAAAGCCTCCCCCATCAGCGAAGAGATCCAGCAAAGAATCATTCCCAGAGAAAAGTCATCCAGATGCCCTAAGCTCTATGGTCTCCCCAAAATACACAAAGATGGAACCCCACTTAGACCCATAGTCAGCTCCATAGGCTCACCTCTACAAAACCTAGCCAAATTTCTCGCCAAACAACTACAGCCCTATGCAGAATCCATCACCTCACACGTAAAAAACTCATTCCAATTCATAGAGATCATAAAGAAACAAAACTTACAGCCCAGCGACCTACTCTTGAGCTTTGATGTCATTTCCCTCTTCACCCAAGTGCCAATCAAAGAAGCCTTGACAGCTATCCAAAACAAATATAACCCCCCCAAGCACATCCTAGATCTGACCAACCATTGCCTATCCAACACATACTTCATCTACAATGGACAAAAATACAAACAAATAGAAGGAGCACCCATGGGATCACCCCTCTCACCTGTCATTGCAAACCTCTACATGGAACACTTTGAAACCCAAGCTCTAGAAAAATCTGATCACAAACCCAAACTCTGGCTCAGATACGTAGACGACACCTTCATAATCTGGCCACATGAGAAAGAAAAACTAGACAACTTCCTCACACACCCCAACAGCCTACACCACAAAATACAGTTCACCATGGAAACAGAAGCTAACAACCAACTTCCCTTCCTGGATGTCTTAGTCTACAAGAAATCCAATGGCTCCCTAGGACACACCATCTACCAGAAGAAAACACACACAAACCGCTATCTGCACGCACTCTCACACCACCACCCAGCACAGATCAACTCCGTAGCCAAGACACTCATCTCGAGAACAAAACGCTTAGCTGACGAACAACACCTAAAACCCGAACTACACACTTTCACTAACGTACTAACATCCAACGGATTCCAAAGAAACAAGATTACCAACCTAATCCAAAAAGAAACCCCCACTAAAATCCAAGACAGAGAACAAGAAAATGGCAAAGCCCTCCTCCCATACATAAAAGGCACCACAGACAGAATCAGCAAGATCCTCCACAAACACAACATCAAGACAGCATTCTGCACAAACCGAAAAATATCCACCATCCTAAGAAACCCCAAAGACAAAATTGAGTTAGAAAATCAAGGAGTATATGAAATCCCATGCACCGCCTGCCCCACCACATACATCGGACAAACCAACAGAAGAATAAGTGCACGCATTGAAGAACACAAGAACTCAGTCAGAAAAGAGGAACCAACTTCTTCCCTGGTCCAACACCTTAAAGCCACAGGACATAAAATTGGACACAGGACTTTAAAAATACCAGAACTATCGCCAAAACTGAACACTTTAACAACAGAATAATCAGAGAAGCCATCGAGATAGAAAAATGCCCACACAGCATGAATAAACGAGATGATACCTCCCGCCTACCAGCCATTTGGAAACCCACCCTTATTGACAAACGAGTCCCTAACACAAAGAATGACACTAGACCCACACTCACAAAAACCACACAAGATGTCACCACCACACATCCACGCAAAACCCAAACCCACACCGATGATGAGGCACGACCACAAACCAGAAACCAGACCACAGCTGCATCATTAGCCATTTCAAACCCCTCCAATCCATACACGAAGCAAACTGACACCCACCTTGATGATATGGCACGACCACAAACGCGAAGCCAAACAACAGCAATGCAGCTCTCCATCTCAAATCCCGCTGCAACTCAGACTAATCCGAGCACAACAAAGCCCCCACCCAAACAGAACACACACCCATCCAATCAGAGCACAGCCAACCCCCCATCCAATCAGAGCACAGCCAAGCCCCTAACCAATCAGAACACACCTCCACCCAATCAGAACACAGCCAAGCTCCCACCCAATCAGTTCATACCCCCACTGGCAGTTAAAAGGAAGAAACAGCTGCGATCACACATTGCTCCTAGAAGCACGAGGCTGAAGAGACACCAGCCTGAAGATGACGAATGAGACTTCATTGAAACGTCGCCAAGACACTTCCAATTTTACGCGGGAGAAAACCCGAATTACCAAAGACCTACATACAAACACCCGTGAAAACCTCAGAAAACACACACACACACACACATATATATATAAATTATCGCAGCCAGCAATTGTTGCATTTCAATATTTATACTATAATTAAATTATCGCAGCCAGCAATTGTTGCATTTCAATTTCCTTTCACTGCTTCTGATTCCGAAGTATAATTGTCTGCTCAGTATAACCAGCCATGCAACTGCTGAAAGAGTCTTTTCAAATTACTATCCGTCAATCACCCATGGTCCGTGGAGGTCTACCAGGTGGTTAACTGCAGCCTCCCTATGTTCAGCAGTCATAATGTTCATGCTGTCTGAGCTCCGCTTTTCCCAAAATTGACAGCCAGTCAGCTGGCCAGAGACCATTTACAATCTCAACACTGCCAGCCCATTGGCCAGAACAAAATTGCTCACCTCCACACACAAACACACACACACACACACACACACACCAATTCACCACTAATTAGCTTGCCAGAACACAGTTACACACTACTTGTGCTCTGACTCAAATAGTAAATACATAGTCAGTTTTGGAGTACACTTTAAATACTACAAGGTTCTTAAATATTTACTTTATTTACTAAGGGTTAGAACTTGTTTCTGTAAACTGTTAGTTGGAGCCTAGTCTTTCAGGAGAACATACAATAATATATAGTTACAAACATTTATTTCACAATATCACACTGATCTAAATGGGAGAATAAGTGATTGTATATTTTTGGCCTTTTTGTATTTGTTCTGTTAGAAACTAATATTCCCTCTTATAATAGCAAACACTTTTTGGTTCATAGCGCAACTCATTGTTTTTATATTCTTTTATGAGAAAAATATTAAATGTATTCTAAAGTGTATAAAGTATGATAACACTGAACAATCAAAAGCAATGCTCTTGTTTTCATCTGAATGAAAATACATATTTATTCTCAATTCTTAATGATCTTTAACAATTTTTGTTCACAACATTTTTCTTTAATGCAACTATTTAGCAAGCAGACCCGTTCAAACAATATTTTGCCATTCACTTAAGAGCAAAGCTTGGTGCTTGTTCCTTTCTTGACATTATATAGCAGGGGTGTCAAATTGGTGGCCTGCGGGCCAGATGCGTCATGCCAAAGCCCCGCCCACTCCATTGCCGGAAATGGGAAAAAAATCGCGATACATCGCGACACGTCATGTGACGTTGCGAGTTTGACACCCGTGTTATATAGCATACAGCTCAGGGAGACACAATACATGTGTATGTGTGCCTGCGTGTGTCTGTGTATCTCAGACATACCTACAAGCTTTCACAATAGAGCTATGGTAGATCCATAGTTAGCTGAATACATTTAAACATCTTCCTTCAGCTATTTTTTACCTGTTCTCTCTTGACTGAAAGACTCGTTTTCATATTTCCCACTCTTGGTTGTTATCGTCACATCATAGAGACGACCCGGTGTGAGAGTGTTGAAGGAGCACTCACTGGTGGATTTTGCAACGGTGAGGATATGAACAGTCTGACCTCCATGGGAGAGTGTCACCATGTAGCTATCCACATCCCCCGCAGCTGGCAGCCAGGAAACACTCAAATAATCACTCCGCCCTGAATTGTTCACAGTGACTCCACTTACACTGGAAGGAACTGCACATCAAAGCAACAGAAAGTTTTTAGTTTACCAGGTGTTCAGAGAATGTTTCCCGATAAGGTCCACATTTATAACAACAGAGAGTTTTGTGACACCTAAAAATGTGTTATTGCATAAGCATTTTTAGATCTCAGTCCTGAAGTGGAACTCTGATTCGAGAAAGTTTATGCAATGCTAATTGTTAGTTTTTAAGTTTCCATGAGATTCTTCATTCTTTTGGTGCAGAAGACTACTGGTAGTCCTTGAATTACAATAGTTCATTTAGTGACTATAGTGGCACTGAAAAAAGTGAGTTATAACTAGTCCTCACACTTACAACTGTCGTAGCATCTTCACAGTCACATGATCAAAATTTGGGTACTGGCAACTGGCATGTATTTATGATTGTTGCAGTGTCCCAGGGTCACGTGATCACCATTTCTAACCTTCTCAGCTGGTTTCTGACAAAGTCAATGAGGGAAGCCAAATTCACTTAATGACCTCATGATTCATTTAACAACTGCAGTGATTTGCCTAACAACAGTGGAAAAAAGGTTGTAAAATTTCACCTTGTTTAGCAACTGAAATTTTGGTCCCAACTGTCATTGTAAGCCGAGGACTACCTGCACACCTGTTCTTCTGGAGGCTTAGAACTTCCTTCATCTAGAACAGGGCTTTTCAACCGGTGGTACACGTACCACCTGTGGTACATTAGCATGTGGCAGGTGGTACGCAGCCCTGCCCAGCCAAGTGTAGTGGGGGAGGGAACGAGCCAGCATAGGCAAGGACTTACTGTGAAAGAGTCCTCCGGAGCTGCAGAGTGGCTGGGGCGAGGCAAAGGCCCCAGGCTCACTTCCAGCTCACCCGGAAGAGAAAGGAGGAGGAGGGGGCGGAGACAGGAGAGGCTATAAAAGGAAGCAGTTTGGGTGGGAGAGGGAGAGAGAAAAAAGCAGCAGCCTTGGGAGGAGGTGGAGTCAGCTCTAGCTGCACCGAAGGGAAAGAAGAAGAAGGAGGAGGGTGGGGGGAGAGGAGAGGAGATCAAGCAGGCTGGCCATAAGCCGATCTACAACTGCTGTGGCAGCCACCTGTGCTGGCAGCAGCAACCAGGCAAGAAATGCAGCGGGGAGGGGTCGCCCTTCACGATGAATGAAGAAAGGCAGCATCAGCTGGAGGTGAGGCACGGAGGAGGGAGGGAGGGAGATGGAGAGTGGAAGGATTCTTATGTGCTTTTGTGACTTTGAAGTTCTGGGATTTGTGCAATGTGGGCTTTGTGTTCTTAAGGAGTGTTTGGCAATTTCTATTTGGCTGATGGCTGATGTCTCGTGTTAGCTTCTATTGCTCTGCTATTGTTAGCTGTAAGTTTTGCTGCAAGGGATTTTGAAGTATTTTCCTCCTGAATGGATTTTGCCTGTAGCATTCCTTTACTTATGAACGGAGTCATTTGGGGAGGCTGCCTTAGTCGGCAGCCAGTACTTAACTACATTTTTTTTCTTCCTTAAGTGCCGGCTGCGCTCCTTAACTTTCCTTTCTAGCCAGTAGCTAATTCTTAAAGGAGAATGTGCCTTTTTAAGCTAGTTCACTCAGCAGCTTGTCTTTTCTGTCTCTGGAGGCTTTTCCTTGTTTGATGAATATATGGAAGAGGGAAAATATGGGAGGGTTTTCAAATTCTTCCTTCAGAAGGAGATGGGAATGAGAAAAAGGGAGGCAGGGAAGGGAGGGAGGGAAGGAAGTCCCACCTTAGCATTGGCCACCAGCAGCCCTACCATTGACTTTGTTTGTCAAAAGGTTGCAAAAGGGGTTCACATGACCCTGGGACACTGTGACCATCATAAATATGAATCGGTTGCCAAGCATCCAAATATAAATCACATGACCCTGGGCATGCTGCAATGGTCATAAGTGTGAAAAATGGTCATAAGTCATTTCAGTGCAATTGCAACTTTGAACAGGTTTTTTTTGTTTTGTTTTTGGTCATCAAGTTTTTGACACCTTGCTAGGTGGTACTTGAATATTGCCATATCCTAAAAATGGTACAATCGGTGAAAATGTTGAAAAGCCCTGATCTAGAAGACCAAGGCAGTGGGATCATCTCTTTTTCTACTGAGAATCAATTCCCTTAGGGATAATCTGTTGGGGGGAGGGACATTAGAATTGCAGGGTGAGGCTGAAGCAAACCCTGAGTGGAAAAATCAAAACAAAAAGTGGTGGCCTTTCTCTCTACTTCATTTTCTCTCCAATCAGATGACAATTCTGGCCACCACAGAGCTCCCCCCCCCCGTAATGTGCTGGAGTAAAAAATAAATTAAAAATGCAATGGGCTGATTGGGATCACTGTTACCGCAGGAAGAGAAAGGAGGTGCTTATTCCTCTTGCCCCACTATAGTTTGCTGTGTGGCCACAAGGAAATGAAAAATAAAGCAGAGAAAAAAGCAGGGATGAGTATTCTGTTCTAAATATTGTTTCTACTGTACAGTAGAAATGAAGGGTTAAACCTCCATTCTCCCTATAAGTAACATTGCTGACTGGCAGAAATTAGTTCAGCCTAAAACAATCCTGGGATGGGGGCTAAAATAGCCATGTAACCTTGGTGCTGACTATGGCATACACAATACTCTCTTCTACAAATTTAATTAAATGTTTTGGACACCCAGCAGAAAAAAGTTACTTTGCACTTATGTTGCTAGTACAATATATTTTATTGAATCAGCAATTCTTGCAGTTAAAAGGAATTTATATAGAGCTTAGACACCAAACATTAATTAAAACAACACACACACACACACAAATAAATACAAGGAATCTTATTTACAGTTGTTTATCTATAAAAAAAAAAGCAAAATGATCAGCCAAACTTTTGGAGGTGCTGCAACAGAATACCTTACTTTCACAAATTTTGAAGTTGCCTGCCCTCTAGTGGAAAGATTTATGAACAATTTATCTGAGAATGAATTTTAATTTTTTTCACATTTGTTTTTCAAGTTTCTTTCAATAATTATCTGAATCATATTATAAAATGATATATCCTCAAAATGTCTAACTCTATTAATTTAGGCTTTTAAAATATATAAATTCTGTAAGTGAAAAGCATTAATTCAAGCATTTTACCTATCACTTAAGAAATTCACCATACTCCTATCAAATGTTTGTGAGCGTTTATATTCTTCTGAAATCTCCATTTTAAAAATCAAATCAACTTTATTCTTAAAAGGAAAAAGTGTGTATATGATGGCAGCTTTTCACATAAGCTGAAGAATGGAAAATCCATGATACAAATGTGAACAAAGCTCAATGAATAAATGTTTCATTATTTTCTTTTGAAAATACTGAAAAATGTCAGTCCCAAGAAAACAGTTTCAATCTGTGTGGTCGGGTGAATTTTCAGAAGACCTGAAAAAATAATTTAATCTGGGTTTTTTGGCGGGTGGAGGGTGGGGAGAGATAGTGCCTTTAAATCTGAGGACTGGCAGGACAAGTCCCTGCAGTGTTCAAGGCAAGAAGACGTTTGCTATTGCCCCTTTCTTAGGGTTGAGAAGTGACTAGATGAAGGTCACCCAGCTGGCTTCATGCCTAAGGCAGAATTAGAACTCAGAGTCTATCAGTTTTTACTTCAGTGCCTTAACTGCTACACCAAATTGGCTATCAACCTGTAATTATACTCACATTTTATTTTATCTTTCAAGAAAAAAGTAAAGCTTTCTTTTTCTTACCTCACTATATGCTCCATTTGAAGAATGCTTCAGATTTCTTAGTCTTGTGAAGCAAGCCACAACCTCTCAAATGTTATTCAACCGTCACCAGACATGTTGGCCAGTTCCTCTACCCCAGCCAGCATGATTATTGGGCACCAAGTTAGAAATGGCTATTCTAGCACATTCCAGAATCAAGGAATATTTTTAAAACAGAGGTATTTGGGCAATATTAAAACAAAAACACCTAGTTCTTTAAGAAGCAGGCATTTTTAGTTATCATCATCACTTTCTCCACAACCACCATCGGACATTTTAATCCCTAAGAACTACTATCCCAGCTGAGATTTATTCCTGATGATTTAATGGATTCAAACATGGAGCAACATGGAATCAATTTCCATTGCCTTTTTTTCCAGTTTCCAAAGTCACTAGACTTTTCAGGACATTGTTTGACTTGCTAGTCTCCTCCCCAAGTCCATCCAACCAACCTAGTCTTCTACCAAGACAAGTCAGTCAGAAGCCACCAGACCACTATTTTAAGGTATTGCTGATTTGGTTTCCTCTCTGAAGGACAGACGTGATGCAATCATTTTAACATATTCACTCATGAATAAATGTATACATTATCTACCTACCTGTTCTTCCTTCAGCAATCACTTGTCTGGAAGATATTCCTCCACTAACAGTGGTAACAACTACTGAATAGAGTCCTCCAGGTTTTAAGGACTGGAAGTGGTACTTATCGGTATCACTGGGAACAGTCTCATTTTTTATGACAACATTTTCATGAATGACCAACACTTGGTATGAATCTACATCTCCTTTTGGCCTTATCCAGTTGGTGAATAGACTGTTAGTTGTTCCTTGGTTTGCTACATTTAAGCTCATCACTTGTGCTGGAACTGGAAGATTAGCATTAGGGTTAATGAATGAAATTACGGTTTATATTTACATAACATTTACATAAAAGTTCAAAATCATACCAGTAAAATCCATAATACAGGTAGTCCTTGACTTACAGCCACAATTGAGCCCAAAATATCTGTTGCTAAGTGAGATATTTGTTAAGGAAAGTTTGTCCCATTTTATGACCTTTCTTGCCACAGCTGTTAAGTGAATCACTGCAATTGTTAAGTTAGTGGCATGGTCCTTAAGTAAATCTGGCTTTCCCATTGCTTATCAGAAGGTCACAAAAGGGGATCATGTGACCCCAGGACACTGCAACCGTCATACATAAGAGTCAGTTGCCAAGCGTCTGAATTTTGATCACATGACCATGGGGATGCTGCAACGATTGTGTGAAAAATGGTCATAAGTCACTTTTTTCAGTGTTGTAACTTTGAATGGTCACTAAAAGAACTGTTGTAAGTCGAGGACTACCTGTACATGGTCAAATGTTCAAATGTCTTGAACATTTCTAAAATTTGAAAATTATTGATCTCTTGGGAACAAAAGCTCTTAGAATCAGTTTTAATACTGGAGGGTGGAACAAAACATTTATTTTTGCCAAGGATAGGCCAATCTCTTCCATTTATTAATTCTGATTTATTAAAAAGGACACTAGTTACAATGTTTTTATTCCTTACAGAAGCCTACATGTACCAATGAAAATGCCATCCGAAAGAGATCTTGATGCAAGGCATCCTGTAAAAAATTCCCAAAGCCAAATGAATAGTATGATCCAATGAATATAGTTTACAGCTTCAAAAGCCTTCCAATGAAGTTTTTCACCAAGAATTCTTAAATAAAGGTCACAGCATAAGAGGACAGATCTGCTTATTAGTTAAACTAAACTCTTAGTTAAAGAAGCAAACGTAAAAATAAGTATACAGTTATTACAATGGAATATGTAAATACTGGGGTTTGCAATAAACTGAATTTGTAATTTAATAAATAAGGAATGTGAAGTCATGGGTGAGGAGTGAGGTGATTGTATTTGTACACAAAACCAGCGATTAAGGATGGTTAAAGAAAAGTGGTGAAAATTTGCAAAAGGATCTCTTCAAAATGGAGGAATATGTAATGGCATGCAATCAGAGTTCAGTGTAAATAAGCAAACCATGATGTGGACTGGGGCAAAACCTCTTAGTGTTGCATGTATGTGTTTATATCTTATTGGCAAAAATTGACCAAGACAGAGATATTGCAGTTGTGACAGTTCAATGGAAATATCAACATATCAAACAAATACTATAAAAAAACATATCCCATGAGCAAAACCAAGCTGCTAATATTGTAAAGCCTTTATATAGATCCCAGGTATTGCAATTCTCGGAATACTAGATATAGAAACTAACTATTGGACAGCTAGAAAATGGGCAGAAAAAGGCAAAGAAAATGATTGGTCCTAAAATAATTCCTCTTTGAGGAAATGTTACCATATTGGTATGCCTTTAGAGGCAAAAAAGTGAATAAGATGACATGATAGATTTGATACACTGCCACAAGATGTCATGATGGCTGCCAACTGAATTGCTTTAAAATGACAAATTCATAAAGCATCAGCTTATCAGGGGATACTTGTTGTGATGGCTAGACATTTATCTCCAGCATCAGAAGTCCTAGGCTGATAAACAAAATTGAAAGTGCTTTGGTTCCTGCTCTCCTTGTGAGCATTCTGCAAACATCTGGCTGACTGCAATGGGAACAGAATGCTAGATAGACGTAGTCCTTATTTAGAGACTGCCTCATTTAACAACTGTTCAGAGTTGCAATGGTGATGAAAAAGTTTACACATCTTGTAAATTTTCACATTTATGAGATCTTTTTAGGTCTATAAAGTATAGACTAAGAAAACTGAAGAAAAAACATAAACACAATCATGGTTTCACTTAATGACCATTTCATTTAATCACCAAGTTGCCAGTCCCAGTTCTACTCTATACCTGGCTTTGGATCAAATCTTGTAGAGCTCTTCATGATTTGTATATTCTGAGTAGACATAATTTCTGTTTTATAGAAGACATGAAGTTTTCAAAAGCAATAACTAAGAAAACCACACAAGGTAGTTAGTTTTAAAACAAACAAACAGGACCAATAATATGTCAATAGTATGGTACCTGTATGACCCACAATTGAAGTCCAATTACTCAAATCCCCACTTATGGTGGTGACATTAGCAGTGTACTTTCGTCCAGGAGACAGATCACGGTAAGTAAACTCTTTGGCTTCCTTAGCCAGAGCCCTGTTGACGATTGTGAGGGACCGGTGTCCCAGTGAAACCACATAGTGATCCCAGTCAGAGTGAGGGGTCGCCCACATGATTGTTAGAGACGATTCATTAGCCTGCTTCACGCGGAGCTGAAGAACCGGCTGTGGAGCTGTGAGGGGAAAAAAGAAATACCATCACAATATTGAGGTTTTATGAGAAGCTGCATTTTGAAAAGGAGTTAGTGATATTGTTTTGATAAAAATTATGAAGAAACACGTTACAGATACGGCTAGTTGTAGTGCTATGGTTGAAAAAGACCTTATGTGTGTGGTCTACCAGCTGAGCTATGACATTACTCATAAGTAAAAATATTTCTTTCCTAAGTGAGCCTGGCTTCACAGCTTGTAGTGCTAGTTTTTCAAGCCAATGGGTTATTTTTTTTTTTTACTTTTCTCTGTTTGTATCTGCAAGCTATTGAGTTGGTGTTAGAAGAGGTATGCTTTAAGTGCTGAGCACAGTTCCATTCCATCTGGCACTGAGCTATATTATTTAGGATTTGACATTTAATGAGAGACTTCAAACTGAGGAGAAGGTTTATGGGAGTTGCCTTTATTCTGATGACACTATTGAACAAATTGAGCATTTATTCTTGAAACCACAGTGGCTTTATTCCTACAAAAACCCAAATCAATGGGGAAGGATAATTAGGATATTGTGGAGACACCAATAAAAGTAAATGACCCCATTCAACTAATCCTGGAGAGGGGAAGGTAAATTAGCCCTCAAAAGACTTAGTTATGAGTACACCAACTCTACCTGATCAGCCATGCCGTGGAGATATATAACCAAGTGATCTATTTTAAATACCAAAACAAAAAAAGAAAAATAGCCAGAATTCATGACTTAACAATGCCTTTCTTAAAGACTGATTAGTTGCAGTAGCCAAGCCATAGAGAGCCAAGCCAAACCATTATAACAGGGAGCATTCACAGGGGCAATAAAAAAAATCAGCTATGACTATATGATCAAAACCATGCATTTTCCCATTCATATAGAATAGAGATAATGCACACAGACAAAGGCTTTGAACTCATGGTGTAATTGTATGTGGGAAAGACCTTGGGGGATTGGCTAAAGAGCTGCTGCCAAGAGAATGGTCAGTAAGAGACAGCATAGCCAGCAACTGGATCGGGGCATGAGGTTCTGAAAAGACACGCACACACACCCCCCTTCTGGCAATGAAAAGCAGGCAGGAAAGAGGATTGTACTTTAAAGCTTGCAAGATTCTGTGAGTCTGGCTTTACAATAAAGTAGAATTAACTCACCTAGTTGTGATTTCTGTCTGGGTTAGCTCACGAGGCCAACATTGATCATTCAAGTCTGAAAATAAAATCCTCTCCATTTTCCCCTTAAAAGTGAGGGAGCATCTCTTCTGAACCTCTTGCCCCGCCTACCATCCACTTGCAGACCAGGCTGTCTCTTATCTGACCATTCTCTTGGCAGTGTCTTTTCACCAAGTCTTTCAAGGTCTTTCCCATATTGTTACACATGGTTATGGAACCTCTCTTAATGAACACAAAGTTACCCCTGTGTTACGATATCATGGAACCTTCTAGTACTCCTACTGCAAGAAGTACTTCTGTGCTTTTTGATACATTTGGTGTGGCTGTGTAATTAGAAACAGTGGTAAGGAGATACATCTATATTAGTGGCGGACTCAATTAAAATCAGGTGAATTAAGTTTTCATGTGGTCAGATTTAAAGAAAAACAATAAAAGGTATGATCACAAATATGTCTGTTTCTACTGCAACACTCCACTTTTGCTTAGGAATAGTACATTTCTGTAGCCCACAATAACCTGCACTTTATAATTATAAAAAATACAATGTCAAAAAGTCAAAATGTGTATAAAGGATTAAAAGTGAGGGTGTAGCAGGAAAAACAATCAACATGAGGTGTAAGATAAGGCAGGGTTTCTGACCCTGATCTTCTTATACACCCTATCTTTTGTTTTCCAGACTACTCCCTTCCTTTCTGTAAAATTGAAGTTCTTAACGTTCTACCCACAGCAATTGCTTATTTCAACTGCCTTCCTTTAATTGACTGAAAGAAATAGGTCTCAAATATTTTTTATGTACTTCACAGTCCCTTCCTCCAAAGTAGTATTTGCATTCCATAATCTCATTTCAGACAAACTCTTGTAAATATTCAACATTTCTGCTGGCTATAATAGGAAAAAACCCAACCCAAACAAACTGTTTTCTCACCTGTTCTGCCTTTGCAGTGGGCTTTATTCTGTAATCCTCCACTTTCTACAGCAATGACCACCTCATATTGTCTTCCAGGAATGAGTGCTAAATCCTTGATGATGTATTCTCTTTTATCTTTTTCCAGTGTAATATTCAGCAGTAATGTAGAGCGGTCAAACAGTAAAATACGGTATTTGTCCCAGTCTCCCGTGGGGGGAAGCCAACTTACTTTCAGACATCTCAACCAACCCATGCTGTCTACTTTCAATTTTGAAACTTTTTGGGGAACTGAAACACAGAATGCAAAATGATACCAGATAAAAGGGAACTGGTTTATCACAGAATAAATAATTCTTCCTTAAATTGTTATTCTATTAGCATTCAATAATTCAGTAGCTTCCTACTGCTAAACATCTAAATGCTTTTGAAAATGTTTACAAAATCCCAATTTGTGACTTAAAATCCTGTGTCTATATAATGCAAGATTTGCAACAGATTGGCAGGATAGAATCACCGCCTGAGAAGGAGTTAGTAACCCTTTTTCCTATCTACAATACAGATTCTTCCTGCCAGATATATTTTGTTTCTCCATTTGGGACTGGGAATGTAGCTAGGGAAGAATGGCTCGGCATTGGATTTATAGGGAGAATTTTAAGCATCATTTAATTTCAGCAGTCTTCCTCTTTAACTGTGCTCTATTCCAGTTATAATATTTTTATGGTGAAGGGTGAACAAATTATTATAAAGACTGTAAGCAGATATACAATAATTTTGATAACAAATGAGGATACTGTATCTCAGGATTATTGCAATCTTTTACATACATATAGTTCAAGATTTACTAATTAATATTTCCTTTTGAAATTGGTATGACCAGTGAACTGTAATCTAAATCCAACCCATAGTATTTACTGCCCAGAGAACAATTGGCACAAAAAGATCAAAATACTGATTGGATTAGTAGGTGCTAAGAAAAATTAGAAACATACTTGTCCTTTCATGAGCTGTCACTTTGGTGAATAATTCACCACTGATTGCATTGACATTCACTTCATACAGACTTCCAGAAATTAGCTTGTCAAAATAAGTCTCTGTGACTTGTGCTTGTAAAATTTTACTTTCCTTAAAAGATCCATGATGAAATAAGGTGACATTGTAGAAATCAAGGTTCCCTGAAGGCCTCTTCCATGACACTTTCAGTGTATCCAGACTATCATCATTAGCTACCATCAAATCTAAGACTTTGGCTGGAGCTATTAAAAAAAGAGTTTAAAAAATTAGTTACCAAGCACAGTACACCAAATACTTGCACCAGTGTTGTAGGCAAGCACAAAATTCACTTTTCCACATATTATTCTGGGGTGGTTCAGTTATTTCCTGGTGTAACTTCAGTTCTTGCTTCCAAATTGAATTATTTCCTTTTGGACCTCACTGAACCATCCCACAATAGCACGGGTGGAGATCTGGCATGATCACAGTGAGAATGAACTATTATGGATTTTTTTGGACTGATCCATTTACAAATCAGTAAGCTTTACAGTTCTACATTAAAAATATTTTGAGCTGGAAATAATTTTATTATCAGTACTAACAGAGTAAGAAGGAGTATAGTCTATAGGCTCCATTGGCTTGGCATCAATGTAGTGCTTAGGATTAGACATAGATTTATCTGTTTTGATCAAAGTATTGTGAATCATGTAACAATTCATAAAGTATCTCACATAGTCCAATCACACTTTTAACTTTGCCTTATCACTTTTGAATATCGTAAACTTTGGATTTTATATTGCATATAGAATTGAATTTTGAGTAAAATACAAGTGTTAAATATTTAACTGCTCTCAAAATTATCTGGCGTTTTTTGAGTAGTTATAAGTTTCTAAACCGGAAACAGTAACATTGATGACAGGATACACTTGGTTATCTACTTTTATATATAAAAATGGCAAGTGCTGACTATATTATATTTTTTAACCCTCATCTAGTCACTGTCTGATGAGACTGAAACTCTGACAAATACCTGTTGAGAGCTAAGAGTTCTTTAACTGAGATGAATGGGACAATCCTCGGTGGAAGCATAAAATATTCTCAGTTAAAGTCTTATTTTGAAATAGTTCAAGATTTAAATCACTTTTTTCTACTAAAGTAATAGGCACTTCTTACAATATACCACATTCTATTGCAGTTAATTTTAAGGACATTTATATGAATAAACCTGTGTTTTATTTTGAAAAAAGTGGTTTTACTTTACCCTTTAATTATGTAACTTATTAGGAAAACATTTGTAAAATCTTACCAGTTCTTACTAGTCTTACATTATAGTTCTCCATCCCCTGAGCCTTGGAAATAATTGTCAAATTATATAGACATCCTGGTGTTAATCCTGAAAAATTGTATGACAAAATATCTTTCTCTAGATTCATCTGTTGAATTAGAATATCTTTCTCCAGCAAAACCAGCCTGTATTGATCCACATGACCAGTCCCTGGCAGCCAAGAAATATGCAATGACTGCATTTTACTCAAGATCTCGGTATTTCTGACTGCTGAAGGAACTATTAAAAGAAGGAAAGGGAGAAGGTTATATAAATAATACTGCAAGTATCTGCCTTAAGTACACCTCTTAAAATATACATTTTACTTAATAAAGTTAACTAGATTTCAGTAAAACATTTACTTATATTCTGAAGAGACATCCAAATTTTTTAGATTAAAATGTATACACTAAGTTCATTAATGAAACCTCACTTTTGTTCCAATCAAATTATGCTCGCAGTATTAAACATGATTTTCCAAAATTTTTGGACTTTTTATATCACTTGATTTCATACTACTTGGGAAAGGAACATCAGTCAGGACATTGTCTGAATTATTAGGCCCAATATCAATTCAGTTTTTTTCTTTTTATGTTGTTATTGCATCTGCCATTGATACGTGTTCAGGCAGGATTGTGATAGTAGAGAAATCCCTGCCATAGACTTCTTCTAATTTATGTTCCAAGACCAAAACCAAAACCAAAATCATTATAGGCCCTTCATTTACATTTAGGCCTAACATCCCAGAATTTTCGGTCACCTTGGTCAACATTTGACTATGAATTCTGGTAATTACAGGTTCAGTGGATCTGACAAGTTTCAATTCCCCCCCCCCCAATGCTGTATAGTGTGGGACACAGATTATATATAATTATGGCAAATGGCATCTGAATGGTATAGTATATTTATTGCTATAAATAAGGTGAGAAAGCTCACTTTACTGCTTCTTCTTAAATAACTATGCCAACCTTTTTGCTAAATGTCGGATTTCTGTCTATGTTCATTGTCTGCAATGTCCTCAGCAAACCAGAGTGGCATGAACAGGTAAATTACATGTTAATTTCAATTATAATAAGTTAATATTATTATATTATTATATTACAAGTTTGACTCAGCCTTCCATCCTTCCAAGGTTGGTAAAATGTGGACCCAGACTGTTGGGGGGCAATAGGCTGACATTTGTAAACCACTTAGGGAGGGCTGTAAGATATGAAGCGACATATAAGTCTAAGTGCTATTGCTATTGCTAATATATAATTTAAATTAAATTAAATCATATGCTTGCATCCTGATGTATGAAGCAAGTACATAAATCACCTTATTTACAAAATGATGTCAGTATGCATGTTTTGTCATTTGCCATCCCATGGACCCCACAAATGTCTATGGCCATTTCAAAATTCTTTTATATCTAAGGAATTCTCATTTGTTTTGTTTTCTTTGGGGGAAGAGAAATTAAGAACATAAGTGAAATAATATTGGTGAATATAATATTGCTATCAACAGCATTCTTACCAGTAGACCCACTGATGTCAACTGATGAGCTTTTTTTATTTCCAGCAACTGCTCTCATGGTGATGGTGTATTTATTGCCAGGGATGAGATTGGCAAATATCTGATCACTTCTAGAAATGCCTCCAGGAACTAGTATCTCCTCCACTTTTTTGATGCCATTAAGTAATTGTAGCTCATACCAATCCACTTTCCCTAAGGATGGGCTCCACCAAACCTGTAAAGAGGTGGTTGTAACTTTGTCCTTCTTAATTTCAAATCTTGCAGGGGGCAATGGATCTATGAGTTTCCAACAAACAAAAACAAGGCAAACAAGGTGGTAACCAAATGAGCAAAGCCCATAATTCAAAGTACATCAACTGTCTGAATACTTTTTATATGTAAGATAAATGTATGAATAGCTGTTATTCAAGACCTAAACTGAGCTCAACCACATATCAAATAAAGAAGGTAGACCAGCAGGGATTAGATATTTGGGAACTAGAAGAAGCAAGGTGTGACAAAGGCTAAATTGTCCAGCCTAAGAAAATTAAAAGGCTGCAAACTTATCTATAATAGACATTTCTTTTTGCTTGTGCATATATAGGTCTAAATACTTACAATTAAATCAATATTTTAATTATAAACTAAATTAAAATGTTAAATGAAGAAAATTTTGTTCCTGCCTTCCTTCTTCAACTAATAGGAATAAAGGATGGCACAAACAATACAATAATTATTCAATATCAAGGATCATCTATATAATATACAGATGATGGGATTATGCCTGAGCATGTTCTTCAGCTAGGTTGCACAATCCAGGGAAAGGAGGAAGAAGACATTGTTTTGGGAGTGACTACAATATAAAGGTGACAAGATAATCATAGCCTAAATAACATTCTATGCAGTTACAGAAAACTGCCAGGTATTGCTTTGGTTAGGAACCAAACCCTTACCAAACTTATTTAAATGCTTTCTGAAATATCTTAGTTGAAAAAATATGACCTAGCTACAGTATGTGTTTTCTTTCCACTTCCTTCCTCACTATACAAAGTAGGAATGCTGTATACAATGGCAAAATACAGAGAGAGTGTTTCCAATGTGTAATCCCACCAGATACCTCTTACACTGCTTTGGGTGTAGGAGTTTTCTTTTTTCAACTCAGGGAACATCACTGCCCAAATTAAAACCCTTCAGGAGAGATGCATGTGCTCCTCACTGGATGAGGCTAGCAACATTCATCAAAGAAGCAAGCTCGCTCTCTAGCCTGCCAATCTGATCTCATCCTTGTACTGTGTTCTCCCCATTATATACTCTTTCTGGATATAACTTTTTCTCCTAGATTTATACTTACTAAAACAATGCATTGTTCCATAACTTGATAGCTAAACCTTGTGGTGGAACTGCTGCAACGCAAGACAGTAAGCCACAGACTGTCCTTGAGGATATCTGTTTCCACAGTCAGCAAAAGAGACACAGAATTAGGGACATCCTCAGTCTTGGGACTCAACTCAATCTATCTCACAGGGTTGTTGCTGGGGTAAAGTAGAAGGAAGTTTTATATATATCACCTTAGCTCCTAAGTGAAAATAGCCTAAAATCAGACTAGTAATTTTTCTACCTGAACTAGTAACTTTTGAAGTTACTAGTTTCTCACACAACTTTTTCATTTTTTCCTTTTTAAATGGCATAACAGCAATATTTAAAATTCTGACTGAATCTTGTTTTGATAAGAGAGGTGTCCAACAGAGTTACCTCTCACTCTACTTTTCTCTCCCATAAGATATAAAGGTTTTTTAAAGTTTTTTTTTTAAAGAGGTCATGCATTCTTCAGTTTTGGTGGAAGATGGATGAAAAGGAACAACCTTTTTCCAAACCTATCCTCAGCTTTGTCCTTTGTGAGAGTTATAGCCTAAATAGCAGACTAATCACTTTAAGGGAGTGAGGAAATAAAATATTTTGAATTTTGGAACCTATAGATGAAGAATACTATAATAATCTTCTGGCATCCCTATATTATTTATAAAACTCTAAATATGATTCTGGAATTTTGTCACTAGAGGAATATGATAAATATCAGATAGTAGTGAGATATAGAAGAAACAGTTGATAAAAATTTTTATGTTTTTAATTATTTCCTACCGGTTCTGAACTTTCAGGATGGAAAAGTCTCAGAGTCAACCTGTTCAGGATTTATGCCCACTTTAAGCCACATATTCAAGTCAACAGCAGAATGCAGAAAAGCTCCGAGTTTTATCTCTGCTACTCTGAATAAGGATTCAAGATTGCCTGCCCAAGATTCTGACCAATGCTGCCAATTTGGGACAACCATGTGTTGGCTGGGGAAAGTTGCCAAGGTTGAGAAAAACTGGTCTAATCAAAAGAAAGTGCTTTCCTAGGTTCATCTCTCAATGGAAGGTAGGGAATTTTAAAGGGCTTCTTAGTCTGGATTGCTCTTAATAATATACACAGGTCTGGAAATGACAAATTAGAGGTGGGATACAGCTCCTAAAGCAAATTAAAAGATTGCGTGCCTAGAAGGCGAAGTTCAGAAATTCAGTCTTTATCTAATCTATCTAGCTCAGAACACAAAACGCTCAGTCCTTTGGACATCCGCTAGAACAAAGGAACAATGAGTTTGGGAAGTGCCTGGCCTGAAACTCTGGTCTGGAAGCAAACACTTAAAAACCATTTGCATTGTTGCAAACTTCTTGACTGGCAAGTGCCCAAAAGCGATATATCATGGAAGTCAAATATTTCTATAAAGATATTTTACAGTTTGCTACACATATTCTAGCAAGAAAAAGAAGATGTATACAAGAAATGAGCTTGGTTAACTTTTAATTTTCACTTTTGTTTAATGATTTTTAAAGAAATTCACTATGCTTTCATGACATTTCTTAGTTCAATGTTTATCTTGCATTTGGTATTTGTTTGTTTAAAATTTAATAATACAGATATTCGCCACTATTGCAATACAGAATTTATTCAGTATAGAATCTTTATTTTTCCACATAACTGACATGAAAGAAAAACATGTTGATTAATGCTATTGTATATACACAGTCAGACTGCTTCGAATCTATAATATAGAGCTTAGTTTTTTTTAAAAAATTGTCATGTGGCGGAACTATAAATACAAGTGTATTAAAATAATTTCTAATATTACTACTAGATGGAAAAAGGCAAAATGAAATATTAATTTAGGTGTAAATCATTTTGTAAATGTATTGTCAGGAAAGACAGGAAATGAAAACTTTGCTACACATACACACTCAAACAGTGTTTAGGTAGTGAAAGTTCCTATCTTTTACTACTGTATTGTTTTCTTTTCTGCTGATTATCTACCTCACCATCTTTCTCTCTATCCCTAGTTGCCCTTTTCTCTCTCTCTTCATCAGAAAAGGAACAAAGATTTCCTGATTCTAAATAAAGAAGAGATGTTCTCTATGGATAGAGACAGATCTCCTATTGATCTTGTAATCAAATTAGAATCAGAAGAAATGTACAATTTGTTACTTATATTTTGAGACATATATGCAATATTTATGTTATCAATCTATCTACACATATACAGAATGTTATTTTAATGCTTACATTGTGAGCTTAATATATAGATATATTGGATTGTATAATTTACAGATATAGTGGAATATATAAAATCCTCTTATAAAAGCATTGTAAATTGTTTTGTGTCCATATTAAAATTAATAGACATTACCATTGCAGACTTTAAAAAATAGATTTAGATCACTTATCCCTTTTTGCTACTTTACATGGCTACATGAATTTTATGTGATTTGAATTAAGTACTTTAGGCAAGAAGGCAATATCTTTTCAGAGTTATTTTAATATGGCTATTAGGGTGAAATCAGATATACTCATGAACAAACACCATCAACATTTCCTGTGCAAATCCATGACCAGATAGCCATTCCCCAACTTGATATCTCACTAATCCCCAATCCAGAATGACCATCCTGGCTGTAGATGCTGGTAATTATAGCTAAACATATCTAGCGGGCAACAATTTGGGGGAAAACTGGGCAAGCACTGGGCAAGACTAATATAATTGAAAAGATTCCCAAAGTCTGATGAAAGGAAATATGCTTAGCAAAAAGTTAACAGCTATAGCAATTAGGAACTTTTAATTTGTAAATAAGAATAGAGATACACAGTTAAAGTATCATCTAGTTATACAAGAGATTTGTGTTTAGAGATTTCAAATAATATCATTTCATGTCATCTACCTCATGAAATCAGTGGCCAAGCTAAGAGTGAAAAGATGCTGTTTAAGGAACCTTTCACATTAATTTCACGTTACATAATCTCTACAAATTCGGAATTAGCATCAGGATGAAAATAGTTTCTAATTATCCCCCAAATGATCAGCCAAGCGGTACCTGTTTGCAGGGTGATATTGCTAGTTTCTCCATCAGAGAGAGAAACAATCCTGATCGAGTACAAAGTCCCAGCTTCCAAGCCACTGAAGTTGCATTCATAGGAACCATTGTCCTTCTGGATGGCTTGGCAATCCCTGGATAAAACCTTGCTGGAGCTGCAGATTACGCTGAAATTACAGGGGTTGCCCAAACTGTTCCATCTGAGATAAACCGATTGGCTGGAGACCTTCCATTCTGTCTGGTTGATGGTGCATTTGACTGGAGCAGCTAGACCACTCTAGAGAACAATCAAAAACAGCATAGGCCATTTAGGAGTAAATGCTTTCTTTTTTTATTTACTCTTACTTATGAGAACTGGGCAAATTCTAAGGTTGTTGCATTTTCAACACAATCATCCTGAAATATTTTTCAGGATACCTGTACCTTAATTAATCCAGAAAAACCCACAAAAAACTAAAATTCAAACTATGGAACAGAACTTCTCCTTGGTGTGTGAGAGCACGCATGTGTGTGCAGGCAGGTGTGAGTAACTTGTAACACAAGAGCTGTAAAATACAGCCGGACCTAAGAGGAGTTGTTGCATCTTCCCGATCACCCGGATTTTTGCCGCTCGGACAAAAATCTCACTTCTCACTTTAGGGTCCCCGATGCTGCAGACGAAGGGGAAGGTGGGCAGGGGGTAAACTGGAAGACTTCCATGGTCCCTTCCAATTCTGTTATTCTGTGGGAGCCGTGGTCTTCGCGAAATAATGACTCAGTACTCAGTCACTAGATTTTGAAAGGTCGTCTTCGGTGCGAAGAGTTTCCAAGCGGGAAACTTCAGCTCGCCGGATAAGGTAAGGCTGATGCGGAGGGCAAAGTCATGGGAGAGTTAGCGAGAACTGATAGGAGAAGAAAGAGCCGGAGTGGGAGGAGGGGAGCAAGGAGGCAAGGGGGATGCGCGCCCTACCTGGCGAGCCCCCCCTCCCCCGCGCGAGTGCCTGTCACCCACCTTGAGAAGGGCCAGCGCGAGAATCCACCAAGAGCCTCCCGCTCCGCATCTCAGCCTTGCCATCCGTTTGGATCTGCAAGGCTGGGGGCGAGGAACCTCCTTTTGCCCCGCTGGCGGCGGCTGGTGGCTTCCCCGGTGCCCGCGGGGTCGAGAGACGCAGCAGCCCACGGCGGCCCTCTAGTGGCCAGCTTGACTCTTGCAGGCTCTCCGGAGGCTCCGGGGAAGTTTCCCGCCAGCCGGGTGAGAACTGTACCCCGCGGCGGATTGCAGGCACGGCGTGGAAGGTGCCATTCTCGGCCCTCGCCAGGCGCCTTGGACCTCGGCGTCTGCTTCGGGAAGCCTAGCTGCTCTCCCTCCGTCGTCCACGGGCGGAGAGTTGTGCCTCCGCGTCCGAACTTCCCCTTCCCACCCTGGCTCTCCGTTGCTCCCGGAGCCCGGGGCGCTCTCCCTCGCTCTTACCTACCCGTCCTATCACCGCCCCCCTTTCCTCCTCCTCCTCCTTCGCCGCCGCAAGCAATTCCACCCCTCCCTTTTTCCTTCCTTCCTCCTTCCCTCCCTCGTCTGGGACTTCTTTCCCAGGGCTATTTCTGACACTGGATGGAAGGGAGATGATTTCCTTCAGGCGTTTCTCCTCCCCTTGGAATGTCCTATGTAAACCTCTTGATTTCACAGACTGGAGAAGCTACTTGGCTAAGCGGCGAAACCTTTCAGACCAAAAAGAAAAAGTCCAGTTGCCATGTTTCAACTTCCAGACTCTTAACTCGGTTTTAGCTCAGCTTGTCCGAGTCACTTGGCCTCGCCGCTTTCCCAGCCTTTGGCGTTTCGTTTTGAGCACATCCAGAAATGTGCTCAGAATACTTTCCTAACATAGATCGCAACTCCAAATTATGGGTGCCGAGGCAAAGGTGGTAGTTAACCCCCAAAGAACAGCCTTGGCAAAACTTGGCTGTAAGTATATAACGCCCTTCAGAGCTGAAATAATAGCCATTTTTCCCTAACAAAGCCTTGTAGCTTTTTTTTTTTAAAGACAGGAATTGCAAATTTCCTTTTTGTTATCTTAGCGGAGTAAATCAGGAGTAAATCAGTAATCGGCCTAGAGCAGTTACTTTTCTTCCTCACAATCAATATAGCCATTCCCATTTTGAATATCATATCAAGCAGAACCTTATGTTCAGCAATAATCAGTTCTGTGGAAAAAGAAAAAAAAATAACATGGAAAATTTATTTTACTTTTTTCTTCCATCAGCATCTGCATTTAAACTGACCATTATTCTGCGCCAAGTATATTTCCATTAGAAATATAGATAATTAAAAGAAATAAATGGTTTTGTTCTTGGAAAATGGCGTTAACAAATTATTTTTAACTCTGAAAAAAAAGAATAACTTTGTAAAAATAAAAAGAGAGAAGGAATCCCTGCAGGATTTCACATTCTAGCTTCTATTTGGAACTATTGTCTATTTCAACTTATAAACAGGGGATTTCCAAGTGCCACAATGGTGTGTCCAATCTTGGGGAATTCTGTAAGTTGAAGCCCACAAGTTGATTTAAAATTGACAAGGTTGACAAACCCCTGTAATAGAACAAGCCTCAGCAGCTAATAAAATCATTCAGAACACGTCTGTAGAGAAGCCTTCTAATTATATAGTATTTATATAAATCCTTAAAAAGTTTATTCAAAAGTTGTGAAATCACTCCTGTTGTCTTGATATATAAGGTTTCCTTTAAATTTACCATTCCTCAATTTCATTTTTACAAAAATTAAAAACCCCGAATACTTTTTAAATTAATTTACATGATAGCAAAATCCATTTTCCTGTGAATTATCAGCAAGTGAAATCTCATCAAGGTATAAATGCCTTGCTTCAATAATTTTTCATCCTATTGTACCTAATTGCTTATTTTTAAGATATGTTCTCCGAGTTTGAGCCATTCTTTTGGGGTTCTTTGCTTGAATTCTCACCTGCCAAATAACCTTTGTGCATTAGTGCTGATTCAGTTTGAATTGGAGCCCTGAGATTTGAAAAGGTCAGAATTCCATCTGAATTTATAATTTGATGCAAACTTAAATTAAAAACAGTTTATATTTTTAAATTCAGATTAAAAATTATCCATAGCCATTACTGGGAAAGAATTAAAATGCCTGTGGCTGCTTCATTGAGGGGAAACATGGAATGTAAATAACAGGGAAAATAGAACTTTTACACATCATTAATCCCAGCATGTTTCAGCTTGGTACTTCCAGGGATTCTACCACAATACTATTTTGAAATATTCCTATGAACCTCCTTTCAAGACATAAATAGCACCTTCAGACTATAGCAAACAGCCCATGTACTGAGCAATGCAGAAGATGTTTTGCATCAAACCAAATAATTCTCAAAAACTGGATAATAGTGATATCTGTCCATTTGCTTTTTGAGGGTATTAAAGTTCCCAGGACATTAGAGGAGGCTTATGGGCTTCCTTTTATGAGATGGTGTAACTTTGATACTTCCAATTTTGTGGATACTAGGAGAATAGATAGACTTGAGTAGCAAATTTGGTCCTTCCTGGGAAGAGCTCCCTCATCTCTGTCTTTAATAGGATACCAGGCTGACTAGGACAGATTGATAAAAACTAGCATTTTCTGGACAAGCCATAATTCTATCAGATTTCTTGCTTCCTGGCAGTATTATGCTATATAACAATAGTGGCATAAGCAGGCTGGCAATTGAAAAACAATATGTTTGATGTATAGAGAAGGTCTACAGAGAAGGAGGCTGGTATAGAGAGAAAAGCATTCACCATTTTCATATCATTCCCCTGGTTTTTATTTTACTATTTATCTTGAAACTTCTAAAATAGCATTAGTGAGAGTAGTCAGTTCAAAGAATGTATAAGATGAATGATTGGAAGAGGGAATATAACTTAAGTAGGAATTAGTGTTAACAAGGCAAAACAAAAAAGATGAACAAGACTCTTAGCCAGTGAACTAAGACCCGCTGGGCTTTTGGAGAAAGTTACCCAGATTTTGGGTGACAAATTGGTCAGACAACTGGAGAGACAACTGGTAGCGGGGACAACAGTGCTGTTGGGGAGATAGGTTGTAGTGATTGCTAGACTGTGGCCATAATGGCAGCAAAACCAGTGGAGCTATGGCCACCACCCTTGGCTTCTAACACCTCTTTCACCTGGACCAGCTATGAAGACACCATCAGGTCCCAACCCACCTATTATCAGTAGGTTGAAGGTTGGGTCATTTAAGTGTCTGGGAGATGGACAGGGTTCCTAAAACAATGCTGCAACATAGGACATTATATTATAAGGTTGCACTGGTCATGGTAGTAGATAACCACCGAATGGGGAAGTTTCCCACTTTTGAGAGATGGCCAAGGCTTAAAGGCACTACTTTCAGTAGGGTTCAGTAGCATATCAGCCTTTTGGAAAAACCTCCCAATAGAAATGCTTTAAAGTAAATATGTTCAAAAAGATTAAATATTTTGTCCAGTGCCTGTAAGAGTTAGATATTCATTTACTGTTTAGATACTTAAATCTGCCTCAATCATACAGAATTTCAAAATAAGTTTTGACCCAAGGATGTATGCCAGTTTGACTAAAGGTACATCCTGGACTGGTCATCTGTGAGCTCAGTGTTGTTAGCTAAGCCAGACTCTCACTTGCCTTGGCAAGACCATTACAGAAGTACACTATTCTGAGTATAATTAGGGTTGGGATTATCTTCATTAAAGAAGAAGTTGGAGCTGCAAGACTAAATGTAAGCTGACTTTGCCACCTCAAGAAATCAGTGAAAGGCAGAGTGTTTAATGAAGTAATTAAATTCACTAGCTAGCCATTCAACCTCTGCTCGTCTCTCCCCATCCATCCAATTCAGTCTAGCAGTTTGGGCATGTTACAGGTCCCATCAGCCAAGGAATGTTGACTAATGGGGACTAGGAGGCGTGTGTTTTCTGTTATAGGCCCTGCCCGCTAAAACATTCTCCTTTCAGAGATTAGGATGACCCTGAACATGTTGACCTTTCATAAGGCTGTAAAGGGGTGGTTATGGGCCTGGGCCTGGGGCCCTGAGTGTGTTAGGGACCCCATTTCTTAGCTAGATTAAGATCTGGCAGGTTGAGAATGTCATTTATGCACGATGAGCATATATGTCTATTTTGCACTTTTTAACTGTTTATATTTTTATGATATATGCCACCCAGAGTGTCTTGTTTAGGTGGGTGGTTATAGGAATCAATCAATCAATCCTTCTCTATTGTCATAGCATTCTAAAATCTGAAGACATCCTACTTCCCACAGGGGGACCCACTGGCCTCATTCTTTAGGGGTTGATCCCATATTTGCAAGATACAATATAGCTTGGGAAGTTGGATTCATCAATTTTTTTTATGAATCCAGAGGAAATATTGTGAGGGCAGTATTATGTAGCATTTCCTTCAGAGCTGCAGGATGGGTAGGTTCATCTTGGTGAAACCTTATCCTATCTCATCACTCCTGGGATTTCCCCCCTCCTTCCTGAAGTGATCTGTTGTCTTGATTCCCCTGCCCTCCTTCAGGAGTATCCAGAAAAAAAGGCTTTGTTGTTCTGCCAATGCAATCGTTTTTTTCCTACTGAAAGAAAATGGAAAAGAGGAAATGAGAATAGAAGGGTGGAACCATGGCTGGGGTACCATTTTTTCACTCTTCTACTAGCCAGCTGGATGAACCTTCGTCCCATTTCCTTTTTTACTGAAGCCAGGAGAATATTCCCACAGTGGGAGGAAGCACAAGGTTAGTGAGGTGAAATCAGTGGCTGAGAGTAAGTGTCCATAGTGATTCTTCATTAGTAATAATGCAGTCTTAAATGCCCTTATTCATGATTATTCAGAAATAAATTCAACACAATTCCATTCAATTTGCTTCTGGTCAAGTGTGAATGAAATTGTATTATCAGGTTTCTTCAAGATGTTTAACTGAAGAACATTATAAAAGTTAGAATTACAGTAGCTTTATGTTGCTGAGATAGTTGGCTAATGGTTTGCAACTTCCAGGCTGCTCTTTAATTCCATTTTTAAAAATAACATTTTCACTCTATTGGTAATCGAGTTTAAGGATAAAATATAATTAAAAATCAATATGGCAATGACTACATTTTTAGCAATCTTTTTAATTCTAAAAATGGCATAGTTCTTTCTCTTTGTCAATGGAAAGATAATTCTGTAGTTGAAGATCCATCTCACAAACCACCTCTTAACTGATGTGAAAACGCCCAATGCCTTTGCTGGTCTATCATTAATGCTCTTATGGCAATAGAGGAACATGGTTGAAATGGAATTAAAAAGATTTGGACCATGCAGAAGATCCATAGCCTTTCTATTCTATTTAGACTGAGAGCAAAGCAAACAGCTGGAACAGATTCTTATTTCACCCACTCCTTCACCCAGTTATGCCTTTGAATATGCTGCATGTCAGCACCTATGTCAGCTACTTCTCTCCAAAATCCATGTATATGGAGAAGTCTTGTCTTGCATTAACACCTGAGACTTATAACTGTACCTTTACCACAACCTTTTCCCCCAAAACAGTGCTAATAGGCTAATGCTGGATTTCTAACACAGTAATGTTTGAGCAGTGGTAGAAGAATGAATTCTATCACAAGCTTACCCAATTTTTTGAGTAGTCATTTCTGGGTTGCCAAATGGAGCAGCTGTCATTGTTCTCGTACAGTTCAAAATAGCTCTAGTTTGATATTGATATGACACATGAGAAACCTATGACCAAATCTTGGCTGGGTAAATGAAATGAGCAGTACAATTCAATTTACCTCAATAATTCTCTACGATCATTATTACCGCTCTAGGGCTACCAGTGATGGCTATAAGCAAAATAAGGATCTAGATCAGTGGTGGCGAACCTATGGCACGTGTGCCAGAGGGGCACTCGGAGCCCTCTCGGTGGGCACGTGCGCCGTCGCCCCAGCTCTGCCTCCCCCCGTGGCCCCCTCCTCACCAGCAGCCCCCCCAGAGGAGAGTCACCCCCAGGTGCGGCCCACACAGAGCAACACAGGCAAGCACATGGCAGCGGGGCAGCAGGGACAAGACTCCGCCCTGGTGCCCTGTCATGTGCAGATGATGCTGCAGGGTGCAGGTGGAAGGTGTGGCCATGGTGCTGAAGGGCCACTGGGTGATCTGTGGCGGGCCGTGGAGGTGGCGGGTGGCCCTGTGAGGCAGGGTGGGGGGGCCAGGGGGGCCGGGGGCAGAGCGGGCAGGGCACGGGGTGGGGCAGGGGCAGATGGTTTTTGGGCACTTAGTCCCTAAAAGGTTCACCATCACTCATCTAGATCAACACCCACAATATTTGTGCATTTATTTATTTAATTTATAGGTTAATTTATAGGTTTAATTTATGATTTTGTCAGCTTTTGTCAACTAAAAATCCATTTATTAAAAGAAGAATACAAGAACAAATAACAGAGAACAAAGCCAAACTATTTTTCCTCAGGTTTCCTAAAAAAGCCAAGGGATGTCCCAGTTTCTGCAGAGGAAGAGAGTCTACATAGGGGCAATCTAGTTTAAGACAGCTACTCATCCATTTCAGACTGCAAAGAGGGTCTCAGCTGAACCACCCATTAAACCCTCATGGAGACCCCAAGTTCCCTCTGATTCCCAGTCAGGATCAGCAGTTACTAGCTGATTTAGCAGACTCTGTCCGACTTTCCACCAAGCTGCAAAGCAATTAGAAAGTGATCTGACCACAGTAATAAAAATATCCTTCAAGACCAGATTACATCTCAACTGCACCGAGACAAAAACAACAGATCTAATGTGTGGCCTCCAGGATGCATCACGTTTTTGATGATCTGGGTCAGTGCCATGACCATGAACTCCTGAGATGTCCTAGATTCAATGTTTCTGGGTGGCAGATCGAAGTCTTCAAGAACCATAAGCCTTGGGTCTAACTCACCAGCCCAGCAATGAAATCCAGCAGCTCAGGCAGGGATGATGTTGAGCAACAGGGATGTACAATAGAATCTGTTCCCTAGAGCCCAACTTCAATCAGAGAGTCTTACATCCAGTTATCTATGGGGCAAGAGCCTCTGGAAACTCCTAACAACTTGTGGATGATAACATTGTACTGCAATCAAGTAACATGTACATCAACATCAGTTATCAGACTCAATGAGCTATTTATTCACAATCAGAACAATATTCTGGATTATGATCTTATTGTTCCTTTTTTATTTCAAGATATAGTTCAGGAAAGGAAAGCTTTTCCAGTGAATAAATTATCTTACCTCTTTTGTAGTGCTAGAGAAATGATGGGTAGTTGTAGGAATCCAGTTTTTTTCTGTCACTTCGAATAAATTCTGGTTAAGATTGAATTTGTCCATAGCCTTATAGTTGCTTTGTGTAACATTTCTGATGGAAATCATTGTATTGCCACTGCCAAGAAAATTCTGTGGACTATAGTTTACAGGATTAAAGGGAAAGGATGGGTTTTTAGTGCTCTGAGCCAATGGTTCAGCAACTTGGAAATCTAGGAGGAATAAATGTATATAAAATCAGGGCTCAACATACATAGAAATAGTTTGAAATATTAATCACATCTTAATTGTTAACACGAATAGTGTTAAATGGTTTTCAGTTTTATAATAATAGCTGACTACATAGTCTTTTAACTGAGAAAAATGCTTTTTGAAAGTATAATTATATTTAGAGCTGGGGTTGATAAGATGATATCCACATTGCTCTCTGATGTTAGATTTCTAAAGAAATCCACAATGGCCATTTCTTTAGGTGCATCCATGATTATTCATAACTTTAGTATGCACATGTGCTTAACTGCTCAGTCATATTTTGACAATACAAAGCAAAGTTTCCACAGTCTACCTATAGCACGAAGAAACTAACTTAATCAGCAAGGTCTAAGAACTACCCCAAATCACACTGCACTGTAGAACTCAGGAACTGCACTTGTCCAGTTCCAATTTAATGGCAATTTTCAGAAGTGGCCCTAAGAATTGGCAAATTCAGATCTTCCCTTGGGTGCTAAACTGAATGAGACATCAAACTGAGATTAGTAATATGAAGTTAAAAAATGATTTTTCAGTATTTAAATTATGTTTGTTTTTCCATTTCTAGATTGTCTGTTTTATGTAAAAGTAATTGGGACACTGGTGTACTTTGGTGTGAAACTAGCAAAGTATATTTATTTCATGTTAATTCAGCAGCACACATTTTTTAAATGATACATTCCTACTGCATTTAACATATTGAGGTTTTGTCCTGATTTATTCAACGTTTACTTCCATATACAAAGTGGTCCAAAAAACATCTTATACACAGCCATTTCTGCTTCTTTCAAGAAACACTCAGTCCTTAACACAGTTAATATTACATGCTTCTTCTGTCCACCATTCACATATTTACATTTTCCCATCAATTTCTTATTTTTAATAAAATTTCTATCACACACATTCAGAATTATTAATTTTTCACTATTTATTTTTAACTGATCTTTAGTAATTCACTTTATTTCCTTGTGAGATACCACAACCCTTGGTATTTGAGACATTAATTTTTTATGCACATTCTTTGATGATGGATCATGCAATCTATTTAAAATTTGCTGCAAATCCTTTGGGTTCTCTGCTAACAACAAAGCAACATCTGCATAAAAAAGATCCCCAGCTATTCATGCATACTTGTGTCCCCAACTACCTCCCTTGCCAAAACCCAACCACTCTAATCATATACATTTCTACTACATTTATCTATAATTATATTAGCCAATCAGTGCATCATTTGCTTAATTCCAATTAATTAAGGATTGCAGTTATTCTTTTGCATGTTTTACTTCTGTCAAATACTGCTTTTATATTCAGCAACTATTCTTTATCTCCATATCCATGAAGAACGTTCTATCACTCAAGTGTCACTCATTTTTTAACGACCTGTTGAAGATCAAATATCTGCCCTGTCTGCCATAAAGTTGCTTTGCGCTTCCCAGGTTTTGCTCATTGTCATCTCTTTCATTATTTTTTTGTTCAGAATTCTGCCAAACCCTTCCAAGGCACACCTAACAAATGAATCCCTTTTCAGTTTTAGCATTCAGTCTTCAAAATTTGTTCTGTAAAGGGGGATAATGTAGCATTCTTCCAATTATTAGGCACATATGGAGTCTTCACACCCTTTAAAAGAGGCATACAACCATAGGTAAATCATATCCTTGCTTTAATATATTGTCAGTTGCACCATCTACACTGTTGTCACAGCAACAGTGCCTTCCTTTTTATATATTTTTTTGTTGGATGGTAACATTTATAGCACTGTCTCAATTCTTGTCTGACATAATTAGCATCTTTCCCATGAAAATTTCTAAAATACTCTTGCCAGCATTCTCTAACTTGAGTTTCACCCTACCATTTCATTTCTTTTATTTTAAATTCCATTCACCCTGCTGGAGGTTTGTTACATTTCCTTCAAAATTGCTCTACATAAGGGGTGTCAAACTGCCGGCCCGCGAGCCGGTTTCATCATACCGAAGCCGCGCCCACCCCATTGCCGGCAATGCAAAAAGAGTCACAATACGTCGCGACACGTCATGTGACATGGCGAATTTGACACCCATGCTTTACATCTCTTTTTTAAAATAATAATTAAACTTTTAATTTTAATTATTCTTTGCTTTCTTAGTTTACATTCTTTACAAATATCTTTTTCCTCACTATACATGTTATACAATATCTTTCTGTCATCCTCATGTTTTGCAGCAATCAACCTCTTTTTTTTTTTAGCTTGTAGGTCTTTTACATCATTCAAGCATCATTTTTCATGTGTTCAAATGTTTCAAATCAAATCAAATTTCAAATATGTTTCAAATGTTACCTTAACTCCATGCCCTTCTTTAGCATTCTGTAACATGCAGTTTTCTCATATTTTCTTTTTTCCACTGAGAAATTAAGCTATTTTCATATGAGACTTATATTTTCTCTTTCTGCATCAATTCTACTCTCATCCTTGTTTCTTTCATTTCTTTTCTTATCTTCCTTGTTTATCTTTTCCAAGATCCTCTCGTGATATGATCAAAAATGGTATGTCCCACTTCATTAGTTCTCTGACTTCTCTATCAGGATTCCAGTCCAGACTGTTTTCATGCTGATTCATTTTTGGATTTCCAAATGGCCCAATCACTTGTTCTGCACTCTCTTGTTCTCCCACAGTTACAGAATAATTCCCCTTTTCCCACCTCCACTTCCAATTGCATGGATTCAGAATACCCCATAGTTTTCTGCAAAACTCATTTCTGATTCTTTCATTATTGCAGTCCATTGCAGCATGGTATGCAACTGTCACCAACATATGAATTCTTACTTTGATATGCAGACACAAGTTAGACTGCACTAATTCACTATTTTTGAAACTTTTTAGTCCTTATTTTCAGAATTTAAATATATACCTTCACTTTCTTATGTACTATTTAATTCTTTTGTAGAAGATCAGGCTACCTTAATTCATACCTATTTCATTCTTCTTCTTTCTCTGAGTTTCATAGACACATATCTGTTTTATTTACTTAAAATAAATATTTAATATTTAAAATAAATAAAATAAATCAATTTTATTTATGATTTCATGCTTTTTAGCATTTATTCCTTTTACATTTCAAGATGCAATCTTTCATACGCCATGGTGATAACTGAGTCCGTAGATACTAATCTCTGCCACAAATCATGACTTTACTCAATACTAGGATTTATAAAATAGAGATTACCTTGCAAGGGAATATACCATTGTCTACATCCCATGAAATGGAAATACATGCAGTATATTGACAAACAATCAGGATGCCCAAAATAGCATAGTGATTTTATTCTGTCTTACTCAAAAATAGAAAAAGTAATTTTAGTGTGGTTATTGATATCCTGTTACCCAGATAGAACAACCAGAAACACAATTGATTCAAAATGCATATAGTGAATTAGTTAATATTATCACTATGATGAAACATTTAGCACCAGTATTGAAAGAAGATTTGGTTCCTGCTTCAATCCTGGGAACAATTTTAGGTGTCAGAATTAATCTCTAAAGACCAAATTTAGCCCCAGTTATCTGCCGGCTTATAAGAGCCTTCTCAAAATACTGCATTCATTTAATAAGTTTCAAGTGCATTCATATTAATTTGGCTAGAACATGGTTCAGCACTGGCTTTGAAATAAACTCTTAAAGATGACAATCATAATGTCAGATAGTTGATCTTGTCACCATTATCTGCAGCCATTTGGGAACGGTTTTGAGAAACTGACCAGAAGCATTCATCCCATGATAGTTGTTTTTCCATGCTGATTTAGGCAATCTGTAAATACTGCTTCGTTTAGGCATTTCATACTTCCCAAACTTAAACAAGTTTTGAATCTGCTGCCATTTCATATTTGTTGTTAACTACTCCTTTAAATGTTTTATTATTGCTATTATTTAAATTTTATTATTACTGTGACTTCTTTTGAAGCGTTTGGATGCAAGGGAAAATGAAAACAAGGCCACTCAAAGTCACCTTGATGGGAGGCAATTAAATTTGAAAAATAAAGACCTGAAAGTCTAAACATTTTCCCTGGTCTGTCTGTGTTATCCATCATGACTATCTTCAGTGTTACAGAGATTTTCCCAGGTGTTTGTCGATATACAAAGTATTGAACCTGCTACTTTCTACATTCAAAACATGTGTTTTATTGCTGAAAGCCAAGAAGAGGAAAGAGGATATTGAAGAGAAAAGGAAAGGAAGGAAATTTTAAAGTTTTCCTGAAAGTTTAAAATTTTCTTGTAGTGTCATCTGGAATTATTTGCTTTCAGATACTTTATCACTGTTCTCCATAAGTTGTTCTCCTTAAGGTAAATCTCCCATTTTACAGTTCTTATGTTCTTCTGTTAACTGTACCACTTAGCATTTTTTTCAAGTAATATTTGCAACTGCTCAAGTGAAACATTAATAATGAATGGATATTTTCTTCTATAGCATATACTATATATTTCCAGTTTCATATGTTATAAAGAGAGCTGAGAATGGGAAATGTTTGTTAAAGCAATACATGGCAAATCACAATCTTCTACTTTATATTATATTTAACACATGATTCCCATTTAACTTGCAAGTTGCACATGCATCAATAACAAGTCTCAAAATTTGAAGTCAGATCTAAATCACAGTTCTTCATCAGTACCATTAACACCAGCTAGGAGTTCTGGACCAGTTCTTATTTCTCCCTGACTTTCTCTGCTATTCATCAGGCTATACATGTATATTTTTTCTGCTCCGAAGAATATGGTCCTGTGGAGTTCTACTTCAGCCTTTTACAATTTGAAATATTATATCCAGCCCATTTTCAATTGACTGGGAATTCTGGACATCATAGTCCTAGCACATCTGAAGTGTACCATGTTTAGGGAAATCATAACAGGTGATATGTAAATAACTTGTTGGAAAAATGTCTATGGAGATTCTCAATTATCCAGGTCATGGTTGTCTCAAAGATGCTTATAAAAATGCACCTGGACTTTTTTGGGGGGTTTTTTCTTTGAAAACATTTACGTCTCATCCAAGAAACCTCTTCAGCTTTTTTTTTAACCAAGAAAATCCAGCTGCCTTTTGAAAAGCACCTTTGGGACAATTGTTGGAAAACAAGTATTTTTAAAGTAGTAGACTAACATGCCCCCTCAGGCCTGGCTCTACTGCCTCATCATAGCATGTGTGCATTTCTGGGAGAATTTATGTTAAGAAAATATAATTTTGACAGGGTCACCCAAAGTATGAAGATCATCCCATCTTACTAGATAAAGCAAGCATGCCCCTATAACGGGCAAGTATGACATATGAAGATACTAAGGTGAATGAATACTTTAGTGACAATGGCAAAGGAACCAGTTCATACTGTGTAGTAGAAGATCATTGTAAAGCATACCTGTATTTTACCAAGAAAATTACATGCATGTATATAAAAGTAATTGATGATGTAGTGCTGGACGATGGTCTCTTCGTTTGGATGGCTTTCAACGTCAGAAAAAAAATGATACTTTCAAAGTATTAATGACATTTATGATGTGCAAGTTTAAATCTATCTTGCTACTGATGCCACGCAGGAAAGAAAAAAATTGCTGTAATAGGAAGGATATAGCAAGGATAATACTTGGATACAATGCAATCAATAACCAAATAATACAAATTAGACTTAGTGAAAAATTCTTTCATATGTTGAGTGTTTATGCTCCAGCCATTAATACAGAAGAGGAGGTTGATGAGCTTTACGGTCAAGTTCAATCTGAAATTGCTACAACATGTAAACAAGATGTGCAGCTTGTGATTAGAAACTGGAATTCCAAAATTGGAAATAATACAGAAGAAAACACAATCGGATTCTATGACTAAGGAAATTAAGATGAAGTAGGAAAACAGCTTGATAATTTCTGCCAAAGACAAGAAACAGAAGAAAGCCATCTGATTGTCAGAATAAATAGTGGAACTTTCCAAGAAAGAAGCCAAAGACAAGAAAGAAAAGATCTCAGGAAGAAACTTAACAAAGAATTTCAGAGAACTATGAGAAATGACAAGAAGCAGTATTGCAATGACTTCTGTAAAGACATCAATGATAGAAACAGACATGGAAATACAAGATATCTGAACTCAAACGAAAAACCCAACCATGAACTGGTATGCTGAAGGATGCCAACACTGAGGTGGTAACGATGCATAGATCAAGATTCAAGGTCAAAGATGTGACTATACTGAAATTTTGAGATGTCAATATCCAAGATGACTTACAAGATATTTTTCTACTTACAGGAACTCCTAGTACTAGAAGAAGAAGCTAGATCAGCACTAAAAACTCCTGACAATATTATGGATAGTCAAGGATATAGCAAATTATTATACAACAAACAAATCCAGAGTTCCCACTTGAAGCACAAATGGCTCAAATTATTAGATTTTGGGCATACAATGAAAAGACCTAGCTTTCTTGAAAAATCCATAATGTTGTAAAAGATGAAAGAGAAAAAGAAGACAACCAGCAGCAAGGTGAACTTGCTCAGTTATGATAGCAGTATACACCATTAACTGAAGGATCAGGCTGAGGATAGATCATCTTGAAAAAAAATTACTGCATAGTAGTTAAGAGTTGACACTGACTTGACAGCACATAATCATCAATCATATTAACTTGGGTATTTGTTGAAAAGTAATAACTTGGTGACAGTTACATAAATGGAATGGATTTTTTGATTCAGCCATCTAAAATCTCATCAATATCATCACATCATCATCATCTAAAAGCCAGCTTGTCATCTTTCAAAATCAATTTCTTATTTTTATTCTTTAGCTTAAGTAGATGAAAATATGATAACCATTACCCACTATTATGGCACATGACAGGAAACCATCCCAGACACTAGTTGTATCATTTTGGCAAGCAGATGCTTTCTGTGCTAGCAGAAACAGGCTCCATTTGGGGTGACAATCACACTCAGGTTGGTCATCCCAAAGGTGCTTTTTCAAAAGGCAACTGGACTTTGTTTTTCCTTGAAGACTTTGCTTCTTATCCAAGAAGCTTTGAAGAAGCACCTTTGGGACAACCATGACCTGGAAGACTGAGAATCTCCATAGTCAATCTGGTTGGTCAAGAACTACATTATAATAAATGGTTTACAGATTGCCTGTCAACTTGTTTAACTAATAACTTGGTGGAGATGATTGCCAAATGTCTGACAATGGATTATGGTTTGAAGAGTTTATCTTTTGGAGATGACAGAATTTAGTACAGAAATCAATGATTACACTTCATTTTTCTTCCTCCTCATCCATGGTAAAATAATATAATTTTTTATGTTGGGAGAGTAATGATCAATCTGTGACATTTTATGATCCCACTATTTAATTGCTGGATGTTGGTTACAACTGCATTTTTTTCAACTTCCTCTAAGAGAAAACATCACACTTCCTATAGCACTTTGGAATCTTTTTTGTCAGAGATACCTGACTATTAAAAACAGAGTTTCAAGCACAACAAAACTTTGTTTTGCTGCCACAACAGTAGCCTGGTTACTACATATAACAATTTTAGCTTGAAGATTCCCTTTAAAAATGTAATTAGTGGGTTATAAGGAGCCGGTGTTTCCAAATATGATCATTTGGCATATAATTATGAAGGTTTAGAATGCCAACCTATGATTTCTGCTCTTTTAAAAGAAGCAGTCGGCAAACTTTCATCCTGAAATAAATTTCTTTGAAAAACATTGTCAGGCATGTTTAATGTTTCCAATAAAATAAAACTTATTTTTTATTTAAGATATTTATTCTTGTGAGGTCCTTTTCAGTGACAAATGTTCCTTGTTGTAAACCTCTTGCATGTTACTTAGCCTAACATATAGTTCAAAAGTCTTGATAGTTGTTTTTTTCCTGCCATATCAGCACTCTTAACTATTTCACATTGTGGTAAGGGAAAAATGCCAGCATCCTGCAGCACAGGTTGTATATATATTTGGAGTCCATTGTTTGTTTTCTGTTATTCACCTCTCTGTCTACAAGGGGCTTTGCCACACATTATTTTTTTCTGCTTTGTTCA
This sequence comes from Azemiops feae, assembly GCA_023970755.1. Taxonomy (NCBI): domain Eukaryota; kingdom Metazoa; phylum Chordata; class Lepidosauria; order Squamata; family Viperidae; genus Azemiops; species Azemiops feae. The sequence continues at coordinate 2,703,332 of JALGBA010004258.1, read as the reverse complement.
TGAATATATTTGAGGTTCAACTTCTAATCTTTCATTCTTTGCAGTGCTGTAGAAAAATATATATTGCTGTGCCATAATAGCTCCTTCAAACATTCAATTGCCTTCAGATTTTAAAAAAAATATGTATGGACAAAACAGTGTAAAATCTTAAAAAGGTAAAAAAAGGAATCCCTGTGTGTTTTGTTCCGCTAGCCATAGTCGACTTTAGGGGCGGTGCTCATCTCCATTTCTAGGCCGTTGAGCCAGTGCTGCCTGAAGATGTTTCTGTGGTCATGTGGCCAGCATAACATCAGGCCACAGCTCAGGGTCTATGGCAAAACACGGAGCGCTGTTACCTTCCCACTGAAGTGAACCTATTTATCTACTTGCATTTACACGATTTCAAACTGCTATGTTGGTAGGAGCTGAGGCAAGTTGTGGGAACTCAGTCCGTCACACAGTGGTAGGATTCGAACTGCCAAAGTATAGACCTTCTATGGCATCTTTTTAACCACTGAGCCACTGCACCTTTTAAAAATCTAATTAAACAAATTAAGTAACTAGTTTAACAACAACTACTTCAATACAAAAACAAAGAGTTGCTTCAATATTAAGATGAGCAGCATATATATTTAATAAATAAACACATGAACAAAAAAAGGACAGAAAATTTCTGGCCACATGACTGTTATGCTCCATGGGCCTTTGGTGGTGCTCTGAAAATGGTGGCTCTTAGTAATGGAAGATTGCCTGGCCTGGCCTTCTTAATGAAATCAGAATAAGCTGAGTTACTCATGATGCTAACTGTAGTACCTCACAATGCATCTTTTATGTTGATTAGCTAAACAAATTAAATATTTTTGACATATTTGCATAAATGTAATGTTTACCTCTGTCCCCAAACTACTGATGCAACTTTGAAGGGTCTGGTCTAAAATTGTTAATACATTATGTCTTTTAAAATCCATATCTCAGCTTGATTTAAGAAGTTTTTTAGTCAGGTTTTCAATCTTTCAGTCTTTCTCCAAAGAGTAATATAGCTACATTTCCTTATCTAAAAGCCACATTTTCCTAGATTACAATTAATTTGAATATTTGTTTTATTATTTTATTTATTGTGAACTTTGATTGGATTGACTAAAGTCAGTTAAAAACAGAAGCTAGATGTAAGAAATGAAAAGGACCAGAAGAAATTCATAGAATGAGTTATGGCTAAACTCTAAGATCATAACTAATTTCACTAGCCATGGAAGAAGGGTGATGGAACCTGTCTTCCCACAGTTTCATGTTGCCAAACTACTTTCAAAATTGTGTGTTCCAAATTAGATTTGAAATCTGTATAAGGAGCTGTTCATATGGCTTAAAAGTAAACTTCAAATATAGTAAAATTGACTTGTTAACTTATTGTTTTAGGGCCTTTATTTTCTGCTGACTGAATGCTACTCTGAAGGCAAGATTATGGGAGAAAACCAGCACAAATACTATTTTTACACTAATATAATGATTATATAATGTAATTATATAGAAATATTATTTGTACTAATAATATACTACTATAGTATATTAATGTTAGGAAAAAGTCAGAATGCACAAAGAATACCAAATGCAATTATGCTCATGTATTTCAACTGCTAAATGGAACTGATTGGATCAAGAGGTGAATAATTGGGAGACATTTTGTTTGCTTTCTTATTGCCAGTTCTTCTTAACTCATATCAGTCATTCTGTTCATATGCTATATTCTTTTCTCTTATCCTCTGTTTTGTCTGCTTAAGTTTGCAGACAAAACAAAAGGAGGATATAACGTATGTGTATTACTCATGTCAAGCTTAATGTCTAAAACTTTTTTCTCATAGGAGCCAAAGAATTTTTTCAAGTTATAAAAATAATTATTACTGTTAGTAGGCTCCTGGTCAAACCTCTTAGAATACAAAGATATATTTTAATATCATTAGTTTTCTAAAATTAAAAATTGATTATATTTTCAGTACTCTTACTTTCTGAAACAGCTACAGTCCTAATTCAAACATCTAGCACTTGTAAGGGAGAAATTTGAAATAAATGTGTAAAGTAACATTTTTTAAGAAACTGTCATAATTGTTGTATTTCAATATTTGAGTGATATCAATAAGATTTACAATGCAGGCAAATGCATGTATACTTGGTAAATTCAATGCAATCTATTCCAAGAAATAAAATTTATTCTCAGGTATAAGGCTTTTATTTTATCCTTTCAGCAAATATCACTGAACTTCCACTAAAATCCAATAAAATTCAAAGGAACTTATTTGTGAGTAAATATAAATGGTTGAACAGAAGATACTATAATAATATTCCCATTTCCAAATGGAACAATTCATCAAGATGGTTTTAGACTCTGTTGGTAAAAGATAACAGGTAGACAAGCCATGCTGGGTTTTATAGATTAACAGTCGCACTTTATCTTTTACTTGGAAAGTTATTGGCAGGCTATCCAGTACCTACAGAAATAGTGGCACCTAGCCAAAAGAACTCTAATCACCCCATCAGGAAATGGGCAGCCACATTCTATATCAACTGTAGTTGAACAGTAGCCCAAAGTGATGAAGGCATTGGTAACTTTTGCTAAGGCCACTTACTCAGAAAGAAGCAATAACTGAAGCTGGGCAGAGGAATCCCAGATCAAGCAGGCACTTTCCTCTTTCAGGGAAAGTGTAATCCTGACCAGAGCCAACATAGTCGCTGACATAGGCTACCTCTATTTTGCTCATATTTCATTTACTTGTATCAATCCATCCAATCCCCTAAACAACTATTCATCCAATAACTCATGATCTCTCATTTGTTCTTAATCACACTCCTCTATCCACAGATCTCTGATATGCTAAGTAATAAGCATTTTACATGCTTTTGTTTAAAGGCTTACCAATTCTATTGTATACATGAAACTCTGTGCCCTTTTTGCTTCAATATAGGAATACTGAATGCCTGAATACTGAAAGTCATCTTCTGTGTATATAACCAGTCCCAATGATGCTCCAGGTATTAAGTTTTCCACAAAGAGGTCTACTCAAACTATGGCCTGATTTGCATGTTCTTTTCTTTATTTTGAATGGAGCGTGAAACTTTCATATTGTTTGTTAATATTTTATTTGTATTTTGGGGTTCAAAGTTATTTATCAGATAAATTAGAGCAACAACAAAGTTACAATTGGATCCAGGCTTATATATTTAATATATTAATGCTTTCTTCATTAAAATAAGAACATATACTTTTTAAAGTAAATAATAAATTGGAACCTGTGATGCTCAGAACCATCCAGCCCAAACAATACTAAAATGTATAGAGCTTAAAACATCAACATGATCAAACAAAAAGCCAAAAGAAAGGGTTTCAATGGTAGAGCCTCTTCTATCTTCTGCACTACAGTAAATTCATTAATCTGAGAGTACAATGACTGTCCGATTATCCTTTTCTGGTTGGCATATATTATTCACACCTTTAAACCATTGCATAGGCCATTGCACTCCATATCCTAAATATGTCAGTTCAAAATATATTAGATGGAAAAGAAATGCATTATACCATATTCATTGGTCATGGATAGAGCAACTCAAATGTCTATTTGATCCAGGTCATTAAGAAAAACAAAATATCAAATATATCAGCCCTACACCAGTCATTCAAACATTTGCTGGCTTTGGGCTACATGCTGATTCAACATAGTGGCTAACAGAATGAGATATGAATAAATCATTCTGTAATTCAAAATTTATTCCAGTCATATATTCAGGCAAATAGTGTTTCTCATCTGTTGCTTTTTTATCCACCATATTGGAGTATGCATACTGATCTATGTTTTTTTTGTTTTTAATAGTATGATTGGTTTTATATTAGAAATGTTAAGCTCTATAATTTCAACAGGCAAACAGACAACACCCCTTTTTTTTCACACTACTAGTATAACCGTGTATTTAAAGGATTGTTAATCTTGGCCTGTTCATTTCTGTGAGGGAAATGCATCTTTCTGTTCACCATCCTCAAGAAAGGCCATGAAAAGCTACCTGAAAGCATGGAGAAAGATAACAAATATACATATATAATTAAGAAGGCATTTCTTATCACTGTCCTTAAAGCTACAGTTGAACTATCTTGGAGAGCTTTTAAAGTGCTTCTAAATGATTAGAAGTCAAATGTCATTGTACTTTCAAAATCAGTCAGTGCTTATAGTTGACAGGAAATATATTCAAACAAAATGCTTACCAATCTTTGAACAAAGATTTTCATGGATGTTCTCTCCTTTCTCATTGACATCAAGTTTTTTCCAACTATGGGGATATTTCCTGCCCTTCTTCACAACTACTCTTGAACTTCTTTTCTCAAGGAAGAGAGAGCTGTTTTTCAGCTCCAGGAGACCTTCACTGCTGTAACAAGTCCAGCTAGGAGCCTCAGAGCAGTTGGCAATAATCACTTTGCGGGAATGTGCAACCTTGGACCTGGTAACGGCCAGACATTGGCCAGTTCTAAGATGAAGAAGCTTGTCTTCTTGCAACCAGTTCCACTGCTGATTAATATTGGTCAAGTTGCACATTCCCACATAGGCTATTTTATGACTTTCATAAATACACTGCTCTTTTTGCTCATGGATAATCAGAAAACTATCTAAAAAAAAAGAGACAAAGAATCCATAGTAACAGAGTAGCGCATCAGTTAATATTCATAAGATAAGGACAATAACAAAAGCACAAATTCAAACCCATTCATTTTGTCACCACTCCCATCATGCTAATGTATAAATAATTCATATATAGATCAAAATGGTTTGGACAAAATGTCAATTTTATGAATAATGATAAAGATTTATTGAATTTCAGTCTTTACTTTTTCTTAAACAAAAAAACCTTACAAAAGTATAGTCAGAGTTAGAATAGATTCACATAATGAGATTAACACATTTTGTAGTAGCACAGTATTCAGTGGCAATGACTGTCAGATATATTGCTAGTCCTTATTGATCATATATTTGTATATGTATATGCTATGTATATGTACTGTATATATAGTACTGACTTGGGTGTAATGCTCTCAATTGTAATACAATTCCTAAACATTTTTTCTTCCTAGAATGTTTAAAAGACACAATTGGTAAATTGAAGAATAAATTCACTGAGATAAAATCTGTTCAATCCTAACTATAAAATACCATGATATAATAATTCTTATATTTCTTTCTGCCAAATATTTATTAAAAAGTCCCAATGATATAGATCAATTACTTTAAATAATATGCTCAGTTAGCATTTGTTTTTGCTATTCATTTCCATTTTTTACAGAATATTTTATATAATATATATTCATAAGCATGTGATATTATAACTTTCAGAAAATATGAAATCAGAAAAACAGGACAGCATCTCAGAGTCTCACATTTAAGGTAATTTTTAAACACAAAACTTAATTTTCTTTCTGAATAAAATCTAAATATTTATGGGCTTCCATGGCCCATCCCTCTATTTCTGTTGTATAACCAAACCTTAGAAATTAATTATTCTATTTCAGAAACCTTGTGAAAACTCCCAGTAACCCTTGGAAATCACAGCCAGAAAAAAAACAACAGTAAAAATGTAGTCATACTTACCAGAGATTGCAAAGGCCAGGGAGGTAGAAATTAAAACACGAAGTAAAGCCCCCATTTTCCCTCTAACAACAACCATTACTTCTTTCTCTCTCTTCACTTTTTTTAAAAAAGCATCATCTAGATAAGTGAAGTGAAGGCTAGGAAGGAAATGTGGTTTCACAAGAGGAAAAAGTCTGTGACGAACATTTCCTTCTATTCAATTGTTTTTTGGGGGAGTTTTACATCACTTTGAATTTTCATACAGTTCTTTATTGTCCTATCTCTTATATTTAGGAAAACATAAGCAAAACAAGAGGGCATTAAAAACAGATCTCAGCTAAGATGAGGAGCTGTAATTTAGTTTGCCTGTCTGCAGGTGTACCTGTGTGTAAATATATACTGTGTTGTCCTGTAAATACCACCAGCTTTTTGTAATGATATGTTATGTATACATCTAGGAACATTACATATTTAGGTGCCATATAGGATTTATCTGTATCCTACAAGGAAGAAGGGCATGTTCTCTGGGGTCTCTTCATTATGAATTCAATTGAGTATTTGTGCCCTGAGTGCCAACTTGCAACATTCACATGGCGTCTTCATGACATCGTTTTTCACTGTACCTTGCTGTCACTTCATCCATTTTTCTCTACCAAACAACAATGGTTGTGAAAGAAATTAATACCTTTTGACTGGATTGGCTCCACACCTTTTTGAGGTGAGGAAGGAAGCATGAAATAATAAGCATGGCCCTGAAGGATGATTTTCTTATATATACCTCATTTTGATTAATGCCATTGTGCTATTACTGAAAAAGATGGCACAATTCAAGAACTGTGGAGTCTGGAGCCTCAGCTTTGTAATGCATAGGTAAAAAAAGATAAAGGAGTCCCTGAAGATTTTACTCCACTAGTCATTGCCAACAATAGGGATCAGGGATCATCTCTGTTTCAAGGCCATTGCGCCAGCGGTGTCCAAAGACATTTATGCGGTTATGTGGCCAGCAGGATGTCATGGAGTGCTATTACCTTCCCACCAAAGTGGTACCTATTTATCTACTCATATTTGCATGCTTTCGAACTGCTAGTTTGACAGGAGCTAGGGCAAGGACAGGAGCTCACTTCGACGCATTATGCTCAGGTCTTGAACTTGGGCTGCTGGCTTTCCAGCCAACAAGCCAGCACCTTAACCACTGAGCCACCACGCCGCTCTTGAAATATATAGGTTGCTGTGGAAATCAGATGGATTTCTCACTGGGTTACAGACAAATATATTACTTTTAGTCTTGCTGTCTAGAAATGTCCCTGTGGTGTCATCCAGAAAGTAGGGTTCTGATTGCTTGAATCTGGATTAATTTGGAGTCAGCAGTTTGTAGAAGTAGTAAAGTAGTGGAATCAGCAGCAGTAGAGTTCAAAAGCAGTAGATCTTCTCTTGGTCTGCCCATGGCTTGACCTTCCAATCTTATAATCTGCTTCTCTCTTGCTGCCACTAAGGAAAGTAATAACCACTACTAGTTCATTAGATCAGTGCCCCCCCCTTTTGGGCACCAGGGACCAGTTCCATGGAGAGAGGTTTTTCCATGGACTGGAGGGGGCATAGTTTCATGTGCTGCTTGCATCTCGTGAATTGGGCTTATCTTGTATGTGCAGACCACTTTCTGACATGCTGCGGACCGGTGTCGGTCCATGGACTGGGGGTTGGGGACCCCTGTATTAAATTATAGGAATAGGAAGGTTTCTTACACATTACTTTTGATTACCCAGATAGAATAGTGGGAAGACATATATAGACCTTGGAGAAATGCTCTCAGGCAGAATGTTGTATCGCTGAATACTCCAACAGAAAAGTAGCAATATTTGATTATAATGACTGAAACAAAAATTTAAAAATTACAAGCATCTTTATATGCAGTTTATTGACTACATGAAGCAAAGATAACATCATTTGCTTTAGAAACCTATGAATAAATTGTGTGCTGAAAACCCTTGAGTTTTTTTGAAGGTGGAATGCCAGCTAGGAAAAAATAAATAAGCCTTATGTTTAACAAAGCTTTCAAGATTTTGTTTCTCCAAGCATCCAACCTCACATGTGAGTAGAGGGTTTACAACTTTTTTGAAATTAAAAGACATGGAAATATTTTAAAATTTGCCATATAAATATATGTTACAAAGATCCTTTTCTGTTTGTTTGTAAAATGACTCGAATGATTACACATGCACAGAATTCTGCCCTGGAGCAAAAGTTTTTAACACAGTAAGTGGTATTGAATAAATGCATAACTATTGCAAAATGACACTGGATGCAATTTATTAGGGATTTCTCTTGACCTAGCTCCATTGAAATTAGATGGAAGTTCAAAAGAATCCAGCAATCTTCACTAAATGCATTCCTTTTTTAAAAAAATAACTTCATCTTTTTTCATACAATTTGCACAGGAAATGGTCCTTGTGTTGCACCCATTGTATTCCCCAATGTTTTACAAATTCACTATTTGCAGTAAATATTTATGAGTATTTACTAGAATCATCATATAAAATAGTTATTGATTTTTATTCATTTAAAAACCCACAAATTTATTTTATTTTTCCTCTGTAGGATGCTGTGGATATTACTACTCATAAACATCCCCTTGCAGCTTTTACCACCAAGAACCCAAGGCGCTCCAAATTAAGTTTACTGCATAATAGGGAATAGCACTTAGCAGGTACAATTGAACATCTGACTGGCTATTCACAAGACAGACTTTGCAAACATTGAAGCTTGTATACACATTTCTTCTGTGAAATTTCCCACATCCAATTGTTATACATACATACTGTACATACATACATTCAGTGTTTCATATTCCATTAATACAGAAATAAATCTTCCTTAATATATGCACACGCACACACACGTGTATACATGTGTGTGTATATGTGAAAAATTCAATGTAACATCAGCATATTAACCTTCATTAAAACTGTTTCAGGAACAATACATTCAAGACAAGAATCCATCAATCTTCAATGCTTTTTTTTTAAATGATCCACATTCCTTTGACAGGTTGAATGCTCTGTTTCTCCTTCTACAGCTGTCAACTCCTTGAAGAAGTTGCTGGAAGGTAATGAAATAAATTACTTCAAAAGAGAGTGACCTGTTTACTTTTTCCATCTTGGTTTCATTGGACAGCTTCAGCGGAGAGCCTGCTTTTATACAGATTCAAGGCATGATGAACAAATTCATACTGTTCACTTGTTTGGACCATTCCACCTCTGAAAAGCAAAAGAAAGTAGAGCAAAATAAAAAGGTAAAGTCTCACTGATGCTACAATGCACTTCCCTCCCTAAAGCCTTGTGTCATCCGTCCTCTTGGTTTTTAGTTTGTATTTAATTCTTATTAATTGTAATTGTTTTTATATTTATCTTTTTATCCTTTTGTAAGCAGGGTCAATTCAATAGTGAAATGTGCAGCATATTAATTAATTAATTAATTAAATAACACAATTTGATAGAATATCTATCTGTGTCTGTGCCCAATCATACTGCATTTCCATTTTAGTTTGACAGGGGATCGCATCATTTCAAATACCATCCAACTCCCCCCCTCCCCAGAACCAGACATTTCTATCTAGCCACCATTTTCCCTCACCACACTCCCAAATGATGTTTGGGCCTAAGTATTGAGGAAGATGCAAAATGGTGACCAGGATGCCATCACAATTACTGCTGTTGTACTTGCAAGACCAACATGCCCACATGGACACAGTTATGAAAAATGAAGGAAACTAGGCTAAATGATAACCCCAACATTTCATGAAATAGTTGCCCAGGTTCTCTTCTGTCAAAAATGATGAATACTTGTGCAGCTTAGTTCTGGCATCTATTGTGACTACAATGACTGCTGAAATGCCTTTTCAGACACAAAGATATAATGAGAACTTAAATATTTGTGTTTATGTCTTGATGTTCCCTTGATAAAGAATACACTGTGGAATGTAACATCAGATGTATACAATCTTGCCACAAGCACATTGTCCAACTACAGAGTATTATTCCTTTATATAGAAAGAAAAGCTGAATTTTTGCTAAAGTTGACTAACTTTCTGTAGCATCATTAAGTTTTATTTAAATAATAAGCCAATAATAAGCCAATAATAAGTCCAATCTGAATCCTTTGCATGTTGCATTTATTAAATGTGTTAAAGTGTTAAAATATATTCAAAACTTAAACTTGGAAGAGCACTATCTGCTGCTTTTCAATTATAATTTTGGGCTATGCAGTTCTGCAGTCAAATGTCTTGATTTTGTTTGCTGTTCTTCAGAGGATGCTGCTCCAGTCCTTGAACTATTTACCGATTTAAAATTCAGAACAAGCAACGTGCATCTTCAAACGTTTAAGAAAATTTGAATGTGACTGCCAATGTCCATGAATTTGCATTCTGACACTAAATGGATGACCTGTTGTGGTCCTAGAGCACACGTACAGACTGCAGGTTTTCCTGTCCTTTTTCTAATGCCTTGCAGGCTTCCTGTCTCACCAGCTGACATCGAAGAAATGCTGAAGCCATGACTCATTTCAGCATTGACAGCAGAACTGTATTTAATCTGACCATAAAAGTAAAATACATGGCTCAGATACTTTTAAAGGCACATTGTGGAATTCCACTAAGCTATGGAATAAACTGGTCATTCTCAACCTGGCATTCTTCTTACAGGCTGTAGCTACCACATAAATAGCCTGGCTGGGGATGATAGAGAAATATAACCCATCTAAGAGATGTCAAGTACAATAATCTTAGAATTTACAGAACAAATTTAAAGGGGCACTGCCAGCATAGAAAGATCAAAGAACTACTTCTCCCACCATTTGTCTGCTGATAATGTTGCTTTCCGTGTTTATTTGTATTTTGCATTTTGCTAAATGCATTTATGAGTCTGCCCCTAAAATCCCTAGCAAAGAGCCAAAGCACACACAATGATGGAATTGCATTGATGCATTGCCATTAATCTAGTTACTTCTTTATTGTAAATGGGCACAAAGGGTGTGGACTGAAATGTTGGATGAAGAGGAAATTGAGTTTGCAAAAACTTTAAATTGATTTTACATACAATGGAGCTATTTGCTGTTAATTTTGCTTGCTTCTATTATTAGTTTGTTTCTCCTGGATCCTACAAAAACTTCAGAATTACAGTGGTCATGACAGGAATGACAGTGACACTTAAAAATATTGGGTGGCAAATATTAATGGATTTTGTATCCTATGTCATCCTACCTGTCCAAACGCAGTTGGCAGACAATACTCAATGCGTCAACAGCTCCTTCTTCCCTGAGCTGATGGCAACCAATCGCAGTAGCAATGAAACACCCTGTTCTTCCTATTCCAGCACTGTCAAGGAAAACAATTAAGCCAAAGCTGAATAGAATTAAAATGACATATTATGGCTGTTATAACAGGATATTTAAGTGTTGAAATATTCTCCATAGAAGAAGGAGAAGGGCTTTGTTCCTAATTTACTCATGGGATAATCTCAGATAACCATTTTATTTTCTCATCAGAACTACATTTGTTTATTTTTATTTATTTATGTATTAAATTTCTATGGCACCCATCTCCCCTACAAGGTGGCTCTGGGTGGCATAAAAATTTAAATTTGTTTAGTAGCTTAGCAATTTAATGAATGTAGATTAGTTGAAACTTTTGATTTTTGTGCCATGCAAAAATATGTGATTAAGTAGATGAAGATGATATTTAACCTCTTCTTAAAAATTCAGCAATTTTCAGCTCCATAAACTTCTAGAATATCTAAATTCTTATAATATATTGCAATGTGGTATATTGCAAAAACAAGACACGTGTCTGATAGCTGAGAGAATAAAAAATGGCATATTCTTAGATTTCTTAGTTTTCCAGACACTTTGGTATTTTCCCTCTTTCCTTGCACAATTGAGATCATAATACAAATATGTACATTTCCTGCCATAGTATGATAAACTCACGGAACTACAATTTTTCTGATATTTTAAAACAGAGGTCCCCAATGTTTTGGGCACCAGGGACCAGTTCCTTTGGAGAAAGCTTTTTCCATGGACCGGAGAGTGCATGATTTTGTGTGCTGCCTGCATCCCATGGATGGGGCTTTGCTTGTTTGTGCAGACCAGTTCCTGGCATGCAGCAGCCCGGTACCGGTCTACAGCCTGGGGGTTGGGGACCCGTTGTAAAAAACCACATTATAGAAAAGAAGATGAGGAGAAAATTTATTCTATGAACTGCTATAAAAACAAGCTCCCCTTACACTGGGTGAGAAAATAGGTATTTTCAACACATGGTATAATTCACATTGTAAAAGATTATCAAAAGCTATAATCTGGGATCTTACTAAAATTGTGGTGGAAGGGAAATTCAGCAAACTATATGTTTTTTAAAAATAGTATCATTCACTGAAGAAGAGTTCTGGATTACTATCTGTTTGGATGCAAGATCAGTGTCAACTATTGTTTGTTGTAAATTAAGATCAGATGTGAGGTTTACCAAAAGGCGAGACTTTGGGCAATTCCACATTGCAGTCTAACTGCTTTTTTCCCTAGGCTACTCCTTTCCTGCCTGTTTCTTAAGAAATCCCTGCCCAGATTCCAGTTACCAATGAGGCCAGGTTGGTGTTCCGTCCAGGCTATAGTTCTTCAAAGACCTGACTAGTTGTTGCTTTGCTTCTTGCCTTCCATTTCATGCAGGAAAGGCCAGCCTCATTGTCTGACTCTTGTGTAGACTGGTCTAACAATGTTAGACCTTTTCCTACCTTTTTGGAGTTGTTCCTTCTTCACCAGTCCCCATCCCATTCCTTGGTTTTTTAGAGGTTTGCACACATGATGCCTTCAAACCCCTTCCCACATTATCTCCCTCGCCACTGAAGTAGATTCTTCTTTCTACTTACTTTTGTGACATCATTACTGTACTCTCATGCTACGGTAATCAAAGCATCAGGGGAACAGGCTGCTCTTTGGTTCCTACCTTACTATGTAGAGCCATGGAAACTTTGTAACAAGGAAGAAATGATAACTTAGCTTTATTAAAAGGAAACTTTAAACTTTCTATCTTGCAGCTGTAACACAAATTTATAAACAGATAAAGGGAAGTGAAAGAAAGCTTTACAATATTGTAGACAGGGTGTGGGAAAGCTAGGGACCATATCTCATCCAAACTGGGCATTAATCAACAGGGTATCCACTAGAAGATGTTAGAGTTGAATGGAGCATAATTCTCTAGGGTTTGGCACAGTTCATTGGCTTAATAGGCCTTTTTTTTATCAATTGCAAGATTATAAAAAATGCAGAGAACATAGCAGATCTGCAAGCTAGGGCAGTGATCTGCAAGCTAGGGCAGTGATTACAGAGAGGGAATATGCCAAGCCCTACAACCAATCACAGTTGTAGCTGTTACTATATCAGAACATAATGCTGGAGACGATCCATTCTGAAGAGTTTGTGACAGTTCAGGTATGAAGATAGTAGTTTTGAACCGAAGGTAGACAACAAGGGTAGGGGATGCATTTCTGGTGGGCTGGAAGGAGGAGGAGGACAATGTCCGTGGTAAGTGGATCATGCTAGAACAGGCCAAGCAAAATGTGTGGCTTTGCACTTTGCTAGAAGGCTACTACTGAGCATTAAATCTGTTTTAGGCAGCAAATAGGGGACCTGCCTGAATTGAAGACGTCATATAATAAGGGGAAGGATTGTTGTCTTTTGGATAATTATAGAATATAGGTAGACCATAAAATCTGCATGAAAAAGTATGAGTTTTAGTCACCACTAAATCCAGATTAGGCTGAGAAAGATTCTTGCCAGAAGCTTGGAAAGATATTTCTTATACAGATGGAACTGAGTTAAATAAAAAGCTCCTTATCGTGTACATGAACCAGCTTTCCACTTTCTTGACATGTACTATCAACATTGCAAAAATCAATTTTTAATTTGTATTTTTTCCTATCCTGCTCCATTAAAATTTTAAATCATTTTAAGGTGAAAATTACCTGCAATGAACAATAATAGGACCTCTATCAGTTGAAGCCCTCTTGTCCTCTTCTACATCCAGCATGAGTTGTAAAAGAGGTTGAGCACTGACTGGAGTTTTGTGATCTGGCCAAGAAGTGTACCAGTAATGTTTGACATTCCGCGACTGGTTTCCTTGCTGAAAACGATGAACGATATACATACTATGTTAGCAACACCATTGATTGGAAATGAGGCACAATGTGTTTCTGCACTCAGTAAAGCAAGTACTTTGGGGAGCTTGGTGCTCTCTGAGCTTGGTTGTTTTCTTGCAGATGTTTCATTACCAAACTAGGTAACCTCATTGCTGCTATCACTGATCATGTTATCTGGTTTGGTAATGAAACATCTGCAAAAAAACAACCAAACTCAGAGAGCACCTAGGAGCCCACAGTTTCAACCCTAAGCTACAAATATTCTCTTCTATTGGTAAGCAAGTACTTCTTTGGAAGTCAAATGGTGGACATGCTTTTATAGTTGGCAATGGAAAATTCTGCATATGCAGGATATTTTTATTGGTACCTAGCTATCATCTGAATCTCCCTAGGCAAAAAGCATGATAAGCCAAATAAAATCTGCTATCAAACTGTGATCAACTCAACTTTGTAGATTACAGTAGGGATAAAGACCAAATGTGTCTCAGAAATATTATTATCATGTATAAAATAGAAATCTACTTCATTATTGATACATAACATTTCTCAAACTATCTTCTAGGCATACACTGTAATTATCCTAATTCATATTAACAGACTATAAAGATTACCATTTTGGAGGGCATTTAGTTGAGGAAGGCTGATAATCTTACTCATAATTTAGGATACTATATACCTTATAGTTCTACAATATTATATTATGCTGCCATATTAAGCAACCATGTTAATGCATAGACTGGGCTACCAGCAGCTGAATATAGTTTTTATATATTCTTGTGTAAGATATTTTCTTGGAACCTTTAACCTTTATTTGTATTTAGTTCAGTACTATAGGTGGTGTGAACTAATAACTACATACAGTGGTTTGAAAAACAACAACATAAAAAATAGTACCTTTAATGTTAGATTGCGGATAGTGTAATTCTCACATTCCTGCACACTGTCAACAAGTACTTCGACTTTTCCATATATCCCTCTCTTCTCTGGCCAATACAGCACACATTTCTAGAAAAAAGGATTAAATAATGCTTGATCAAATAAAATAAGTCAAGTTTATTTTTTCTTGAAAGTAGTAATTGTCACAAATATTATGACAGGCATTGTAACTGCTTCATCATTAATATTTCTAGAATTTTACTTGGTAAATTGCTAAGAACATAAATTGACATAAAACCTGTTTGCATATCTTGTAAGCTTCCCTAATAACATGATTATAGGTTGGCATATAAATATTTCAATAAACAAAATTGCAACAGAAAGTTATTCTGTGGAGAATTTTTGTTCCAAGATCCCTAGAATAATCCATTTCAGCAATCCAATTTAACTTATATTGCTACTTTTAAATGTTTTTTTAAATAAAGAAAACAATGTGTTTACTGTCAAAACCATGTACTATTGATCATTAGGAGTAAAATAATTGTTTAAATGATGATCTAAACACAGCAAGGCCTTCTTAATAAATCCATTCCCTGGAATCAAATGCCTGAATCACTCAGGAGCCTTATAAGCTTTCAAAAAGAACTGCTAAGATTTATCTCTAAAGGAATTAAAAAGAACAACCAGAAATAACCAGAATTATGTTTAATCAACTTTCAGAATGTTTCTCTGACAACCTTTAATGATTGGCTGTTACTAATTATTAGGAATTTTGAAGGCCTACATTTAATTTGTAAAACTACATATTTCATTTTATACTTTGATGGTTTTCTTATATCTACCTATAACCAATTTAGTGGTTAAAAAATCTAATAAGGACATCATGCTTTAAAAATTAAAAACAAAAAGACTAAATATATGTACATTCACAAGTTTTAATTATGTTTTATTTATCCAATAAGGACATAATGTTTTAAAAATTAAAAACAAAAACGCTAAATATATATACATTCACAAGTTTTAATTAATTATTTTAAATAATTATTTTATTTTTATATCTGGCAAAGCTTAAGACATACTAATTTCACAAACATCAATAATATGCTTTTTTCAACTGTGGAATGTATTAAAATTATTTTCAGTTTTAAATGTACAGTGAGTTGAATCCATACTTAACAATGTTAAATAAATCTGTGCCATTAATTGGACATAATTGGTTATATCCAGTAGTTCCATCTTGATTGCAAAAGGTCTTGAACTCCAATTTAAATAAAGTTCTAAAAATAGAGACGCCTGTACCCCAAACAAGGACCATGTAATAGGAGAGCAGATTCTTGTACAAAGAAAGAGAAATAATCTATGTACTAAATGAAATGAAGATTATAATATATACCTAAAGTAATGTTATTCATATAACCATTCTTTAGAAGCTAAATGGCTGTACTTATCATTATCCAAAAGTAATGAATTTGCTGCACACCAATATCTGGAATAAAGCAATTGCAAAAAAACAAAAAACAAAAAAAACACAAAAAACCTATTACTTAAAGCCTTACAAGATAGCCCATCAGTTAAGCAAAGGGGAAAAAAACTTTTATAATAACTACCATAATTATGACATTACTTTTTAACAATCAATATTTTTGACTTTTGTAAACAAAACAATTTTTTACCTGATAGATATTCAGCATTTATGTGATGATCATCTACTTTGTATTACACTGAGTAAAGTAAGAGGGTCCATTCAAAGAGAAAGTTGGAGCTGCCCTCTGGAAATCAAAAAGCCCTGCTACTAAGCCAGTCAAAGCACTGCCCACCTTTTAAGCTTGTATTCAAATGTTCAGGCTCCTAGCCCATGTGACCCAGGGGATCTTAATTACATGGAAAGACTAATAATGATACAAAAAGCCATCATATATGCCTTCCCCTCCCTGGGAAGATGTGTTCTTGCCAACATTAAGAAAGCCAACATAAAATATTGCTGCCTATTCAACATCCTTCTGTGATTTCTTGATAATAGATCAACTATATTCAACTCCTTAAAAGCTAAAGGAATGTTTTTCTTATCTTGTTCCCAGACATATAACTGGCAGACAGCTTTGGGTGGACAATG
Source organism: Azemiops feae (assembly GCA_023970755.1). NCBI lineage: Eukaryota > Metazoa > Chordata > Lepidosauria > Squamata > Viperidae > Azemiops > Azemiops feae. The sequence goes on along the minus strand of JALGBA010004258.1, from coordinate 2,686,587 downwards.
AAATATGTTGTTCACTTAGACTATCTACCTCACAGCTGCTTCTAACTTTCAATATGGCCCAATAGATTTATTTTTAACACATTACTGCTAGTATTCTAGCAAGATCCACTTGGCACTGAAGAAGGAATGAAGAGACAATTTGTAAATCCCAAATGCAAATGTTATTATATCTGCTAATATGCAGCAGAAAATTAGTAAAACAGTTATAAGCATATTATTGATGCTATATCATGAAACCAGTTAACCCAAGACAGACAACTAATGAAAGTCATATTTAGATGCAAATCTGGAATTCAAATTCACATGTACCAGTTTGCAGTACTGTATATTTTATGAATTTTCACATTTTCTACAATTGTTTAGGCATTAGTCACATTGTTTGGTAAACAGATGTGGAGGTCAAAAAAGTATTAACCACAATCAATACTGATACAAAATCTATGTAATTGCACAGAAACAGGAGTTGTAATTCCAGAAATTATCATTAAATTTATTTTTATATTGCTATTTTATATAAAAGAAAAATGTAAGCCATCTTCACTAAAACAGTCAACTCTGGAACTACATTAGGCACAAGAGATAAAAACTATATAATGTCAAAGATGATGATTTGTATTTTTTTTTCTTTTCATTAAATTCATTTTATTCTGATCTTGTGTTGCTAAAACCGGCAGGCTGAATGCTAATACAAAAACATTTGATTTGCAATGTGACTTAAATGTAGCATGTTAGCGATTTCTTAAAATACTGTCCTAAACTTTTCATAAAGCCTCACTAGTGTTGGAACATAGAGTTATAATGCATCTTAGTAACATGAATTGCCATGGAATAAATCAAACACAAAATTAAACTAGCAATCTCTTGGACACATTAAAATGCCAAAACCTCATTAAAAAACATGGGCTAAAATCTGCAAATGGACTGTGCAAAAATGTCGTTTGAATTTCATGCTGAATTATACATTTCCAACTGTGTTTTATCAGACTTTAAATATAAATCCCTTAGTAACTATAAAGTCTAAATTATAATTATCCAGCAACACCCAATTCTTAATTAAATAATGTAGTAGTGCGAAATTGCTACAATAACTATATGTGATATTATTAGGTAGATAGAACAAAAAGAAGCCATGAAATGGAAGGAAAGAGTGTAATGAGGAATTGGAACCTTACTTGTAGCATGGTAAATTGTGACATTCCAAATATATAACCAAACCCCATAGTTCTTACTATAAGCCATGTTGATTAGAGTTATTTGGGAAGTGATGTTTAGTAACCCATTGAGCCATCCCTGGGTACATATCTATCTCAGGATTCAGAAAGAAATCCATTAGTAAAGGTAAGAGAAAAGCAGCAGCAGGATAGTAGTATTGAGTAGATGTGCAACGTTAGATCACATTTCTTGGAAATTTGGCAGAGCAACAAGCCTAGAGAAAATGGAAAAGAGCCAAACTTCATCGATCAAAACTGGTCAAGAAAATTGAGATTCAGTTCAGTTATCAGTAAACTGAATCTTATTCTAGTCTGGCTGTAAAAATGTGACCCCAAACTTTCAGATGACTACAAGAATGTTGCTATTCCTCAAACAACACCCCAAGTCTGCCATTGATAATTGGGTTGGTATCATGAGGCATAGGGAGAGAAAATTCAGAGCTTTATTGTCAACTCAATTCTTCCCAAGGAGACTTTGTTTCAGCTCCTTTTCGATTTGTGGATTTATCATGTTTAGAGGTACAGAAATTTCTGTTGGAGTGATGATTTTGCTCCAATTCAAATCAAAATAAGAAAACATATTATGCCTGGAAGAAACATATTTATGCCTCCACAATATTACTGCTATATAAAATCTGCTCTGGTTTATAAACATATTGCAAAGTCAAAAATATAACTATTGAGATATTTCAAAAATATGACTTACTGAGATAAATGTGTTTTATTTAAAATAGAGTGACTATTGAATATATATTTCTAACCTATGCTTTCATAGTGTTTGATGCTGTACTTCTTGTAAGTATTTACTGCCCTCTTATTGGGTAATCTGTTCTGTTTCTCAAAGAAATCATGTAAACAGAAAGAAACAATTCTGCCATATAAATATTCTTATAATGATTGATCAAATATGAGAGCTCATATAAAACATAAAGGTCCATGTAGCCTGGGAAATTCCTTAAGAAGTCTCAAATCTTTTTTTATTAGAAATTGCCACGTCACTCTAGTCTAGATTCTAGAACATTACAGAGAAACAGTATTGTATCGAGTGGGAGCAATTCAGGTAAACACAGGGGTTCCTGATATGTTGAAAATTACTTTGTATTTCTTTCAATCATTCTTTTCAAGCAGTGTTAGAAGTGTTTTTTTTAAATGCTTTTCCTTTGGGGAAAATATGTGTTCTGTGTACCATATTATAATAGGATAGGTTTTAGAAGTATCTTTGATCAGTCCTGATAATGCACTACTTATAATATTGCATATTTCTTTAGAAATTCTTCTTTTATATGTTCTGAGATACACATTGTTAGGTACTCCTTGTATAGATATCTGTTACACTCTGTTTCTTGTTAGAACCCAATATTTGTTTCCAATAAAACAAATTAAACTATTATTTCAAAGTAGAGCTCAACTAATTCTGATAAATAGATCATTTCAGTCAAGAATGCAGCAAATATAAGGCAATAAAGTACCCTTAAAAATTAGAGCTTCCATATTTAAATACTGATTATCAGGTTCTATCCTGACAAATCCAGAAAGAGCTAAGAACTTTGTGTAATCTGGAGATCACAGTCACAGCTAGGAATATGTACACTGATGGCTCGGTTTAATATATGCAGCATTTTATGGTCATAAATGGCTGAACTGTTATTATACATTGAGTAATTATTGATGAATGAGATTTTCACATAGCATGACATGAGAAACTTAGATAGTTTCTTAGATAAGGAGACATTTCTTAGAAAGTTTCATAGATAAGGGCAAATTTCCTAACAGTGGAGAACAATTAAACAGGAATGGCTTTTCCTTCAAAAGTTGTGGATACTTCATCAATAGGATTTTTAAGAAGAGAACTGGACAGCCACTTGTCTGAAATGGTAGAGGGTTCTCCTGTTTAACAACAACAACAAACAACAACAAACAACAAAACAACAACACAACAAACAATAACAATAACAATAATAATAAAATAATAATAATAATAATAATAATAATAATAATAATATAATAATAATAATAATAAATAATATAATAATAATAATAACTAATAATAATAATAATAATAATAATGTTGGAAGGGACTTTGGAGCACAACAATGATGAAAACTGTCTGAATGCATTTGGGTCAATATAAAAGGGAGAAAAATGACATTGCCATAGGTGTATACTATAGGCCACCCAACCAAACAGAGGAAATAGATGAACTTTTTGCTAGTCAGCTAACTAAGGTATGTAGGAAGCACATCACAATAGTAATGGGGGACTTTAACTACCCTGACATCAACTGGAGACAAACTCTGCACCAAGTGGAAGATCAAACAGTTTCCTGACAAACCTAGCAGACAACTTTGTCTCCCAAAAAGTAGAGAGGGGAACTAGGGGATTAGCCATTCTGGATCTAATTCTCACTAACAGAGATGAAATGATAGAAGGTGTTGAAGCCACAGGAACCTTGGGAGGTAGTGATCATGTAATATTGGAATTCAAACATTATGGAAGCACAAGCAATAGAACACAGTCAAACTAGAGTCTTGGACTTCAAGAGAGCTAATTTCAATAAACTTAGAGAGGGCTTGGGAAGGATTCCATGGATGAGAATCCTCAAGGGGAAAACAACTCAAGAAGCTTGGGAAATTTTGAAAAGCGAGATAATAAAAGCCCAGTCTAGCACAATACCAACAAAGAGGAAAAATAACAGCTCTCAAAAGAGACCAGCATGGCTGCATAAAGAACTCTCTGATAAATTGAAAGAAAAAGGACAAGTATAGAAAGTGAAAGAGGGCACTAACTAAGTCAGAATATCAGCAAATAGCCCGAGCCTGCAAAGATGAAGTGAGGAAAGCTAAGGCTCATAATGAACTAAGGCTTCGACCAAAGTCAAAAAATAAAAAAAAGCTTCTTTCAACATGTAAAAATAAGAAAAAAGTGAAGGAAATGATTGGTCCATTAGTGGGTGAAAGTGGCAAGAAGGTGACAAGCAATAGGAGAAAGCAGAACTATTTAACTCGTTTTTTGCATCTGTCTTTACACAAAGGGAAAAAACAGACCAACCTATCAAAAATAGTGCCATAAAAAACAGAATAGAAACACAAGTTAAGATAGGCAAGAAAATGGTAAGTGAGCATCTGTCCAGCCTAGACGAGTTCAAATCACCAGGACCAGATGGATTACACCCCAAGGTTCTCAAGGAACTGGCAGATGTGATCTCAGAACCACTGAACTATATTTTTCAAAGATCCTGGAGCACTGGGGAAACTACCAGAGGACTGGAAAAGAGCTGATGTAGTTCCCATCTTCAAAAAAGGAAAAAAAATGGATCCAGGAAATTACAGACCTATCAGCCTGACCTCAATACCTGGGAAGATTCTGGAAAAGATAATCAAACAACGAATCAGCGAACACCTAGAGGCAAACAAATCACTACTAAAAGCCAACATGGGTTTGTCAAAAACAGATCATGCCAGACAAACCTTATTGCATTCTTTGACCAAGTGACAAAATTAGTGGATCAGAGGAATGCTGTGGATATAATTTACTTGGACTTCAGTAAGGCATTTGATAAAGTAGATCACAACCTACTACTGATAAGATAGAAAAATGTGGGTTAGACAGCATCACCACCAGATGGATTCGTAGCTGGCTGACCGGCCGTACTCAGCGTGTGGTCCTCAATGGAACCGCATCTACATGGAGGGAAGTGTGCAGTGGGGTGCCCCAGGGCTCTGTTCTGGGGCCAGTGCTCTTCAACATCTTCATCAACGATTTGGACGAGGGGATAGATGGGGAACTCATCAAATTTGCGGATGACACCAAGCTGGCAGGAATAGCCAACACTCCAGAAGACAGGCTTAAGATACAGGAGGACCTGGACAGACTTGAACATGGGCGCTATCTAACAAAATGAAATTCAATGGTGAAAAAAGTAAGGTTCTACATTTAGGCAAGAAAAACCAAATGTACAGGTATAGTATAGGGGGTACCTTGCTCAATAGTAGTAACTGTGAGAGGGATCTCGGAGTCCTAGTGGACAATCACTTAAATATGAGCCAGCAGTGTGCTGCAGCTGCCAAAAAGCCAACACAGTGCTGGGCTGCATTAACAGAGGGATAGAATCAAGATCACGTGAAGTATTAATACCACTTTACAATGCCTTGGTAAGGCCACACTTGGAATACTGCATCCAGTTTTGGTCACCACGATGTAAAAAAGATGTTGAGACTCTAGAAAGAGTGCAGAGAAGGGCAACAAAGATGATTAGGGGACTGGAGGCTAAAGCATATCAGGAACGTTTGCTGGAATTGGGTATGTCTAGTTTAATGAAAAGAAGGACTAGGGGTGACATGATAGCAGTATTCCAATATCTCAGGGGTTGCCACAAAGAAGAGGGAGTCAAGCTATTCTCCAAGGCCTGAGGGCAGGACAAGAAGTAATGGATGGAAACTAGTCAAGGAGAGAAGCAACCTGGAACTGAGGAGAAACTTCCTGACAGTTAGAACAATTAACCAGTGGAACAACTGCCTCCAGAAGCGGTGAATGCTCCAACACTGGAAGTTTTTAAGAAGAGACTGGACAGCCATTTGTCCGAAATGGTATAGGGTTTCCTGCCTGAGCAGGGGGTTGGACTCGATGACCTCCAAGGTCCCTTCCTTATTATTATTATTATTATTATTATTATTATTATTATTTATTATTATTATTATTATTATTATTATCTAGTCCAGGCTTTTCAACCTGTGGTACGCGTACCTTGTGGTACATTAACCAAGTGGCAGGTTGTACGCAGCCCTGCCTAAACCAAGTGTAGTGGGGGAGGGAATGACCAGCACAGGCAAGGACTTACAGTGAGAGAGTCCTCTGGAGCTGCAGAGTGGGTGGGGCGAGACAAAGGCCCCAGGCTCACTGGCTCACCCTCCCCCATGAGAAAGGAGGAGGAGGGGGGAGACAGAGGCTATAAAAGGAGGCAGTTGGGCGGGAGAGGGAGAGAGAAAAAGAAGCAGCCTTGGGAGGAGGCCGAGTCAGCTCTAGCTGCACCGAAGGAGGAGGATGGGGGGGGAGGAGAGGAGATCAAATCAAGCAGGCCGGCCATGAGCTGATTTGCAACTGCTGTGGCAGCCACCTGTGCTGGCAGCAGCAACAGGCAAGAAATGCAGTGGGGGGGTCGCCCTCCAAGAGGAATGAAAAAAGGTAGCAATGGCTGGAGGTGAGGCACGGAGGAGGGAGGGAGGGAGATGGAGAGTGGAAGGATTCTTATGTGCTTTTGTGACTTTGAAGTTCTGGGATTTGTGCAATGGGCTTTGTGTTCTTAAGGAGTGTTTGGCAATTTCTATTTGGCTGATGGCTGGTGTTAGCTTCTATTGCTCTGCTATTGTTAGCTGTAAGTTTTGCTGCAAGGGATTTTGAAGTATTTTTCTCCTGAATGTTTTGCCTGTAGATTCCTTTACTTATGAATGGAGCCATTTGGGGAGGCTGCCTTAGCCGGCAGCCAATACTTACTACATTTTTTTTTCTTCCTTACTTCCTTTCTAGCCAGTAGCTAATTCTTAAAGGGGAATGTGCCTTTTTAAGCTAGTTCACTCAGCAGTTTGTCTTTTCTTTTCTGGAGGCTTTTCCTTGTTTGATGAATATATGGAAGAGAAAAAATATGGGGGGGTTTTCAAATTCTTCCTTCAGAAAGGATGGGGAATGAGGAAGAGGGAGGGAGGGAAGTCCCGCCTTAGCACTTGGCCACCAGCAGCCTGCCATTGACTTTGCTTGTCAAAAGGTTGCAAAAGGGGATCACATGACCCTGGGACACTGTGACCATCATAAATATGAATCAGTTGCCAAGCATCCAAATATAAATCACATGACCCTGGGCATGCTGTAATGGTCATAACTGTGAAAATGGTCATAAGTCATTTCAGTGCAATTGCAACTTTGAACAGGGTTTTTTTTTTGGTCATCAAGTTTTTGACACCTTGCTAGGTGGTACTCGAATATTGCCATATCCTAAAAGTGGTACAATCGGTGAAAAGGTTGAAAAGCCTGATCTAGTCCAAACCCCTGCTCATGCAGAAAAACCTATACCATTTCAGACAAATGGTTGTCCAGTCTCTTCTTAAAACTTCAGTGTTGGGCATTCACCGACTTCTGGAGGCAAGTTGTTCCACTGATTAATTGTTTTAACTTCAGGAAATTTTCCCCTAGTTCTATTTCTAGGTTGCTTCTCTCCTTGATTAAATTTCCATCCATTGCTTCTTCCTGCCTTCAGGTGCTTTGGAGATTAGCTTGACTCCCTCTTCTTTGTGGCAACCCTGAGATATGGAACACTGCTATCATGTTACTCTAGTCTTCTCTTCATTAAACTAGACATACCCAATTCCAGCAACCGTTCTTATATTTTTAGCCTCCCAGTCCCTAATATCTTTGTTGCTCTTCACTGTACACCTTTCTAGAGTCTCAACATCTTTTTTACATCGTGGTGACCAAAATTGGATGCAGTATTCCAAGTGGCCTTACCAAGCATTATAAAGTGGTATTAACACTTCATGTGATCTGATTCTATCACCTCTGTTAATCAGCCTTCACTGTGTTGCTTTTTTTGGCAGCTGCAGCACACTGCTGGCTCATATTTAAGTGTTGTCCACTAGGATTTCCGAGATCCCCTCACAGTTACTACTATGAGCAAGGTAGCACCTATACTGTACCTGTGCATTTTGTTTTTCTTGCCTAAATGTACAACCTTACTTTTTTCACCATTCAATTTCATTTTGTTAGATAGTGCCCTAAGTGTTCAAGGCCCAATGTTCAAGATCCTCCGGTATCTTAAGCCTATCTTCTGGAGTGTTAGCTATTCTGCCAGCTTGGTGTCATCTGCAAATCTGTGAGTTCCCCATCTATCCCCTCATCCAAATCTTTGATGAAGATGTTGAAGAGCACTGCCAGAACAGAACCCTGGACACCCCACTACACACTTGCCTCCATTAGATGCAGTTCAGTGAGGACCACATGCTGAGTACGGCTGGTCACCAGCTACAAATCCATCTGGTGGTGATGCTGTCTAACCCACATTTTTTCATCTTATCAAGTAGTAGGTTGTGATTCTGTATCAATTCCTTAGTGAAGTCCAAGTAAATTATATCCCTAGCATTCCTCTGGTCCACTAATTTTGTCACCTGGTCAAGAAATGCAATAAGATTTGTCTGGTATGATCGGCTTTTTGACAAACCCATGTTGGCTTTTGGTAATGACTTTGTTTGCTCTAGGTTCGCTGATTCATTGCTTGATTATCTTTTCCAAAATCTTCCCAGAAATTGGGTCAGGCTGATAGGTCTGTTTCCTGGATCCATTTTTTTTTTTTTCCTTTTTGAAGATGGGAACTACATCAGCTTCTTTTCAGTTCTCTGGTAGTTCCCCAGTGCCTCCCAGGATCTTTGAAAAGATATAGTTCAGTGGTTCTGAGATCACATTGCCAATTCCCTCAGAATCTTGGCGGTGTAATTCCATCTGGTCCTGGTGCCTTTGAACTCGTCTAGGGACAGGTGCTCACTTACCATTTTCTGCATATATTAACTTGTGTTTCTAATTTGTTTTTATGGTACTGTTTTTAATAGGTTAGACCACGGGTCGGCAAACCGCGTCTCTGGAGCTCATGGGCTTTCAGCCTTATACTGCAGCCCCAGTCCTCCGCCATTTGCAGAGAGAGAGACAGAGACACAGAGAGAGACTCACATTAAAAGCTTGATTTTGCTTGACAGCCAGGTGATATTCTTATCCACACAACATCTATGTTACATGCATTGATAGCCCTATTTAGTTTTAGTTTGAGCAAGGGGTTCCATAGAAGACATCCAAATCCCTTCCAGCTCTATTCTGAATTGAAATTGACTTAGAACAAAATTATTTCTTATGTTGCCATTTCAAATCTGAAAAGTAATTTTGTATTTTTATTTGCTCATATTGTATAGACAACTTTGATATGTTACCACACTGAATTATTAAGGTTTTAATAGAGTGCTATAAAAAAAAATTAGGGTCTTGATATTTGATAGTAGTGGGGTTGTAATTGGGGTGGGGTTTTTTGGGGGGGGGGAACTAGACAAAGTGTCCCATGACTGATTAAGCTGAGAAGTCTTACTCGTTTCTCCTTCCTTTGTGATCATAACAATATAGGACTGTCTTCTTGCCATACCATCAGCCAGAAATCATTCACGGTATTAATCATAGGCCCTGAGTTGCAATGAAAGCCTTCTCCTTGCAGCATAACCATAGATTTAGACAGAGATTGAATAGTCATATTAAAACTTTGTGATTATAATGGGCTGAGAAAGAAACAAGAAGAGAATTAACATACCTTGTACAATGCTTCAGTTAAAAGGCCAATACATTTTGGAACAAATTTTATGGAATGATTACTGATTTTTATACAGTACAGACACAGTCTACTGTCTACTGTCAAAGTAAAAGGCAGTGGAATTGGTGGCCCAGAGTACTAAATTAGATGTTCTGATAAGAGAAGACTGAATAGGAAGCATGAAGATGAAATATATGTCGGCACGCAGCACACTGCACATCAGTGTGTACTTACTCTGATGTAGTTAGCATTTATGTAGGTGCTCAAAGCATCCCCTGGGTTCCTGGTTTCAAAATACCTGCTTACAGGATCTGTAAGACAACACAGGTGGAAATGAAATGAAAACCTAAAGTAGTAAAGGGAAATGTCATAAAAGCATAAGGATCTTTTTAAGAAGCTTGATGATTTATGCAATGATATTGACAGCTATAGGTATGAGGAAGTGTTACAAAATCCTTCAAACATTCCAGAAAAGCTGTGAAACAGGTACATGAAGGATTCCATACTGCCTTCTCTCTGCTTTTGAGTTTTGTGCAAAGAAAAAGGGGAGGAGAACCTATTTCCATATGCATGTCATCTATGACGCAAGGATAGATTACCCCAATTTTTTTCATTATTTTTTTCAGACTTTGGAAGTATGAATGGGAGAAAGTAGGTTACATCCTGTCTGAGAAAATCTGAAAGCTATCCAGAAATTAAAACCTATTTTATCACATAAATGTAATTCCCAGTCTCCTATTACGTCAGATAAGGTTGCAGATGGTTTGTATGTACCTCTCTTATTGTGACAGTGGGGAGGGATATATTTGCCTCCTCCATTCGTTCAGAAAGGCCACTACTTGCTTTTGGATGGCACTGCTGTTGAATTTACCTGCACCAGAACTGACTATCAAAGCTTTGAGAGCGAACAAATCCCATCCAATTTTAAAGGATTATCCATGTACTATATGAGCATACTCAGTGGAATTCATTCTGAATAGGAAATAGCACTTCATTGTATTTAAAAATACTCATTAATCCATTTTTGACACATAGAATATTATTTTTAAATCTCTCTGAGCTGTAGAACCTGAGTTTCAGCTTACTGCTGTTGCTTAAAATACATCAACTAAAGAGAAGAAAGCGGGCCATCGCTCCTGCTAATTAATTGCTATACTAACTTCCTAGCAGTTGGCATGACTGCAAACCAAGGATACACACTTTGATGGGAAACATTTCTAATCATGACTGCTTAGGTACAACTATGGCTCTTTACTAGAAGTGTGAACTGATTTGCTTTTGGTTTTTCTATTTTCCTTCTCTCCCATTGCTACTTAATCAAAATAATCTTATGGCTCTTTAGTATATGTTTGAGCAAAATCAGATTGTTGCAGAAACATAACTTTGAAAGAGAGAGAAGTAGAAAAATTTAAAATACTTAAGGCTTTATTGATATGAACCAATTACATTAACTAGAAGTTTCCAACTTAATGTACATTATAAAGTTATGGTAGGATATAAATGCTTATTTTGTTTTCCATGCAAGTCGCACATCTATACAAGTTGGGCTTAAGAGTCAAATGTAGTTCATCAACTGAGTTGTGATAGCAACAATAACAACAATGCATATTAAAAAAAACATTATTGCAAACTACTTTGGCATCATCCCAGTGTTGCTTTAACTCAAGGCACCTATAAATTAAGAATTAAAAGTGATAAAAGGAAAAAGGGAATTAATGATAAAAGTATCACTTTAAACTAACTTACTTGGAAGAATGGTTTTATATAACGATTTTTGGTTCCATGACTAGGGATGTCTATTTCTTTAGGATTGACAAAATTCATGGGGATTTTCCTAAAGAGAAAGAAATAAACACAATTTTCATTAGAGGATTCTTAGAATATCAATGTTAATAAGTGATGATTGCAGCTCATAGGAAGGGTTTTATCACAAATCCGCAGCATTGTTTTGTGGTTTTTTTTTAGAAATAATTGTTTTAGGGATTTAAGTTAAATAGTAATAAGAGTATGGATGCTCATTTATAAATTTATAATTTAGATTATAGTCATCAAAGACTCTAGGGAGCCTGCAATAAATAGCTAACATATAAAACCACATACGTACATATGGTGGTCCTTTTACTGGTCACTGTTCGAGCTTCAAAACTACCTCTCCAAAATCTCAGAATAAAAGTATCATCTTGGTCATTTTCATTGGAAAGCCTGATTCATAGTTGACTATGTTTGATCACTACATTTGTTTTGTTTTGGTCTGATCTCAAATCAGATAAACCAGTGAGTGCTTGCTCAGCCTTATCCAAAAAACTATTTGCCTTAAGACATTCTGGATGTCTTATCTTTGCTTGTGTATCAGGAGACCTAGCAATGCTATGTAAACCTCTAGAGAATGAAGGTCTACATGGGAAAAATCCTGTTTATAACAAGGAATAGAATTCAGCAGCTATTACTCTATTGTTTAGGAAATCATGAAATAATGCCAGGAATCTTTGTTCAAATCCTTAAATCTTTTTTTTTATATGTGATACTGAAAGAATGTCATGGTTTCGACAACAGAAACGAATAAAGCAGAACTCCGAGGCTTGCAAATCCTCAAAGAACATGTTTATTATTTACAAAGTATTGGCATGTCAAAAGTGAAAACCAAGTCTGGAGACACAAGTAACAATACCCCAATACAAAGTTTAAAAATCCCACCCCTAAAACTGCAAGCCACTACGTTCACCAATACATCTTCTTGTGGGCTTTTTACGCAATGCCCAGCCTGCAGTCTAGGGAGCATCCGATGACCTTGGTTCCCATGGGACAAAAGATTATTTCGACTAGCGAAGCACCTGGGCAACTCCCTCCCTCCGTTCTATGTGGCAACCGAAAACGAGTAGGGAAAATGGCTGCAGCCATGCTCATTTGCAGAGTTGACAGCAGTGCGCTTTAGAAGATTGGTTGGGCATCTCCAGTTTACAACCCTGCCATTGCCCTTGCTCAAGAAGGGATTAGGTGGTACAGTACAAATGCAGCGGTATATCATCTGGAGACCACAGAAAGTTAAACAAGTTTTTTAGTTTTAAAAACAACAAAGCAGTATTAAGACTTACATGGGGGACTTACCATGAATTCTCTGAAGTAAATGAGAACTTTCAACTACATCTTTTAATTGCTCTTTGGTCAACATTCTGCTAGCTGACTGTAGATAGCTCCATGCTAATTTTTCCCTTGGGTTGGCACAGCTATAAAGGTTCAGAACATCCTAAGCTGCTCATATCTAATGTGAGCGAAACGTTGGATCCCGTCTGTATGAACAAATATAATATATATTTGTTAATTAACTTCTTTATGTGAACCTACCTGATAATTGAAACTTGATAGGTAATACTTGCATAAGAAATTAGGCATACAGTATTTATTGGAGTAATAAATGCCATGAATATAGAGAAACATATTACTATATAAAGGGTCTCTTGGAATTTCTTTATGTTGGTGTTCGCACCACAAATAAGGAAAAAAAATTGGTATAGAAAAAAGTATAAAAAACACTTCTTAAAAAAATTGAACAACACATCTAAGTTTAAAAGTTTGTGCATTCATGTGGCGTTGGGTAAAGCACTTTGTGAAGAATGAAAATTAAGTGTTTAAAAATAATAAACTTAAATGTATCTATATGTTTCAAGAGACCTCTTCCAAATATTGTTCCAAATTTGCAGAACCATTGTTAGAGAAGGTAGATGAAAGACCCAATAAACAGGCCATTAACAAATATAATTTGACTTGTACTAGCTGGAAAAAGTCATGTAAAGTCAAAATAGGATTACTTAGTTTTGGAAAATTATTGTTAATAATCCGGATGAAAATATAGTAAGGGAATCATCTCCTCTTCTCTATTCAGAAATTGGTGCTTTATTTTTTGAAATCTTGGTATGTATTAGGCAGAAAAACTGGTTTGAAATATTTTGTCTTATCAGCACTAAGTATGGACTGAAATTTTATTAACCCAGAATGTATCACTAAAGATGTTTTTGCTCTGTTTGTAGCATAATATCAGTTTTCACAATAGCAGGATTCATAAAGAAATTTCCATAAGCATCCTGTGCCCTTGTGAAGCTAAAATCTTTCTCTTGGAGTTTGAGCTCAGATTGACCTTGGATTAATTTAAAGCAATATGAATAACTGACATACAGAAGAAAAATGCAATCATTTATTTCTTTTCAGTGACCTTAAACAGGTTATCTTTAAATTGCCACCATAGTTGGATCACAGATTTTCCACATAATATGACTGCTTGCAGAATCAGACTTCATAATATATAGGAGTTACAATTTCTATTTTATGGACTTCCCCACTTGAAAAATGGGAAGGTAAAGTATAGTATCTTTTCTCACTAAAAAAATTTGCTTAAGGCATGCTTTTTATTGAACAGGTCACCCCTAGCCATTTTTTCCAATTTGAAATTACTCTATTGTATTTGGTTGTTACTTTTACTTATTGAAAAGGATACTTGCTACAACTATTTATTAACACTACCAGATTAAGGCAATGTATTTATCATGTCCCATTCAGGATCTGATGGGGATCTGATGTTCCTTTTCTGGATGAATTTCCCCTCACTTAATCACATGGCATGTTTTGAGAGTTGAAAGCATGAAGTAATAAACTTATTTAAAATGCCAGGAAGTCACCTGGCATAACATTATGCAAACCACTGAAAATATTAAAATACAGTGGAAGGTAGCAAATTGGAAGAGGCTGCAAACAATATGGTTTATACCTAAAAAGCTGGAGAACAACTTGGAAACACTGTGATTTGTAATATGGCTATTTAAGTATTATTAAAGTGATAAGGGAGAAGGAATAAATTAAGAAATGACTAAATTTAAAATAGCAAAATAAAAGAGATTGGTTAGATAAACCTATGTGTCTGCTACCTATATGTTATTTGTTGATGAGCAACCTCAAGACCATGTTTCTTTCCTTCTTAGACTCTATAGTTTTAAAGTGAACTTCAGCAGGACACCTTCAAACAGAAGAGTGAGCATTAGGCACTTGGTATATTATTGGACTACAATCATTCCATCAGACAGAATTGTATATGCTCCAATATTTGAAGCGAGGGAGCAATTCTGCCTCCATCCTTCTTTGTGGACCAATTATTTTTTCTTCCTGAAATGAACACTAGTTCAATGGTAACGCTGATAGTAAAAGCCTTGCTAGAAGAAATAGTTTTTATTTCTCTCTTAAAAAGGAGATTCTAGATCTTTAAGGAACTTTGATCTCAATCAATTGACACAGATCTAAAAGCTCCCCTACAGCCACTTATCCACAAGGGAGATATTGTTTCTTGTAAATGGCATTACTGAAACTAGTTTAAAACATAACAAACCAGCTGTGGTGATGCCAGTTTAAAGTGAGGTATATTTTGACTTTTCCTACTTTGTAGATATGACACCAGAGTTTATACAATGCTAATGCAAAATATATTGTATTTTAGTGTTGAGTCAAAACAAAATGCTATATTTTTGGAACATTTACACCCCAAACCAATTCCTGTATCAATTTCTTGGCAGTTATTTAAAAACAGTTCAAACTGTTTACAATGGAGCAACTATGTGGGAGAAAGGAGGGAGAGAACATGAAGTAAATCCAGCCAATTCTTCATTACACTCTACACAATCTTACCTCTCTAAAAGTGTCTTTGGATTTCCTAATAAAAAAGCATAAATATATATTGTTTTATAACAAAGCACAATTGAAATGTTGATATTTTCTTTGGCTTTGACATTGTTTTATCAGTCAATCATGGCAAAAGGGTTATTTCCTCTGCAACAAAAAATGTGGCAAGAACTAATTATATCTTTAAATTTATGGCTTTTCCAGTTCAAGAGATTAATAAAGAAAATTGGTGTTGAGAAGCAAATTGATTCCTCTCAGCTGATCCAAAGATATGTTCATCAGATAACAGTACAGTAAAATAATATAAAGAAAGGAGTATGGAAAGAAACAGAAAATTATCTGTTATTTGCACAGGTTAATTATAAAAATAGAATTATAGCAAATAATGCTTCCAAAGGCTATTTCATGTAAGAAGTAAGGATTACATTAATGTATTAAAGCTCCCAATAATGTTTTATAAAGTGGATTGAGACTGAATCTCACTGACCTAGAAAAAGAAATCAAGACACCCCCACACTGTGATACCCTGAGAGTAGACAATATTAGACAATATGACTTAAAGGAGCCAGATCTTTAAGGCCTTCATCCTTCAAGGAAAGGGCAAGTCTTGGAGGATAATCTGGTCCTGCAAGTTGCAGCAAGTAGTTGCTCAGGTGTAGCCAATAAATACATTCAATTGTTTACTGAACCTAATGGATAATTGACATTTATCACTGTTTCTTGGACAACAGCAGGCCTAGGTTTTCAGTGTATATGGAGGTGTCTATACAAAAAATCTGGAAATTATACTTAGAATAGAATATAACTATTAGACTGTTAACTAGATTGCATAATTATGGTTATCCTATCTATTCAAAGTCCTGATGCCTATTTTTATTCAAAGCCTCCCTCCCTGTCCCATAAACCCAAATACCTGACCTTAATTATGGGTTAATTTGCATAGTATGTCATGGCTGAAAGGCAACCTTCTACATGAATTCAGGAATTCATATTCTAAAATAAGTGGGAATAGAATTAAAGAGAGATTTTAGTGGAAAAATAAATTCATGTAATATAATTAAATTATCATTGTGCATTTTAGACATAGGAAAAGAATGAAAGAAAGAAGATTGCACAATCTAATCCAATGGCACTGATTCATTAGTACCTCCTGAACACAAGAAGACAGTAGAATGATGATACAGAACTATGGATTTATTCTCTTTGTCTATATCTCTGCCTGCTTGTTATGTAAGAGATTGCTTTTCTCTGAAGCCATTCTTTCTGCCTTTCTTCAAAGCATGCAGACACAGACACAAACGCACAGAGAATGTTTGCTTTGGGACTCTCTGTCTGATAAGAGGTAGCTAGCTAGTTCTAGGTTTATAATGTGTTTCCTGTAAATAAATTTCCTTTCTGTTATAATCATAAAGAATACTTGACTAATAATTGCTCAAATAGTTTTCCAGGTTCAACACACTCACAGGCTTGACTACGACCATCAACCTTCAATACTCTTTTCACTGAGAAAAGTTTTAATGTGAATCATAATAGCCATATATTCTTTCTATATGTCATATTCCATGTTTATGAAGTAATTTGAATCAATATTAAGTTGCTCTTACTTAATTTTATATATTTCGACAATAGGTTTTATGGTGATGGTTTCCAAACAGCCTAATCCGTGCTATAGATTTGGGCATTTTTAGAGGATGTCAATTTTTAGAGGATGAAGAGTGTCATGGAATTTAACTGAAAAATCTCTTCAGGAAGCTCCACCTATTCACTTTATGTCAACCAATCTGACGAAGCCCATAAATCACTGAAGTGGTAATTTCCTGCCTTTCCCTTAAAATGAGTTCTCTCTTCACTTTTGGTGATTATTTTAACCAGTAGTTTCTGCATTCTTTAACACCAGGCTCTGAATGTCATGTTTAGCATTGCAGTACCCATCCTGATTTCATTCATTTATTCATTTTCTGGATAGGGCAAAGAATTATGCATAGCTGATTGAGTTTCTCCCTCCCCTCATCCATTATTTCTGCCTTTTTTCCTTTGTAACTGCAGGTATAGAGGCTTCTGCATTCCTCTATATGCATTTCTGAAATGCAATTCAATGACTGGAGTTCTTTGTTGTATAGTGTCATCAGGAGAGAGATGGGAGGAAGACATTAATTAACCAGCAGAACTACTTGCCTTCGCATCACACAGAAAAAAAAATGGTTTGCATTTTAAGTTTGCATGTAGCAATGGTGTGTAGGCTCCTCAGATACCTTTTGAACAAAATATGGATGTACATGCACATACTATAGTTTAGCTACATTAAATATTCTATATACACAGTTTAAAAAATTGCTTGTGCCAACAACTATGGGTACAAACCTATCTGAAAAGACACTAAAGCAGCAGATCCAAAGATGCAAACTTTTTGGCAATGTGGGATCCTTTGCCAATGTTACTATATCTAGTTGGAGGAAAATACACAAAGAATTATCCCAAAATGTTGAGAAAATTAACATACATGCAACAGGAGAACATTGTATTCAAATAATGTGCACGGACTATTCAGGCAATCAGTAATAAGAGAACCTAGCATCCTTTAGGTATGTAATCAGTAAGAAGAAGACTTCTTATACAATATCAAAGCTTATAGAAAAGATATTCAGAAGCTGACTCCCTGTGCAACCAAGAGGCAGTTATTTCAACCACTTTGTCTTATTTTCAGTTTGAGAGAGCTATCCAAAGTGTGAAAATAAAAGTGCATAAATGAATGAATTAGGGTTGGGTATCATTGTTCCTTATTTTGGAGAATCTGTTCCTTATTTTGGAGAATCCTTTCTTCCTTAATAAAAATGTGCCCTATCAGATTTTTATCTGATATTATAGTCTGATATTTGGATAAGCATAATTTTCTTCTTTAGCAATCTGGCTGAGTAGGTATAATTGCCTTGCTTTATTTGTTAAATAAAATCAGCTAAAGTACTTTTTCCCTGGATGGATACAACCTCCCGCAAACAAAATAGAGTAATTGCTGGATTGCTGGAAACCTAAAGGCACTAGACTAGGAGATAATTTCAAAAATAACTATCAACTGAGCAGCATTTTCAGTATTTAGATTCAGATTCAAAATCACTTCCAAGCATTAGTCAGATTACATTATACCACAAAGGAATGAAGGAAATGATTTTCAAAAGTACTTCTAGACTAAATTTTAAGCAATTGGTATCTGGTTGGGACAGGAATCATTCCACATCCTGTGCAGGAAAAGAGCTGAAAGAAAAACATTTCAATTTTTCTCTTTTAATCAGCCTTTCTAAAATTCTGTCAATTCTCCTATTTATCCAAAAAGTTAGGAACAGACTATTGATTGAAAGATAAACAACTCCTGTCTATACCTCTCAATTAACTCCACCATCAAATGGAGATTATTATGCAAACCAGATTTTCAGATGAAGGGATAGAAACATTCACAAGGAACCTAGGTGCAGAATGCTCATTTACGGTCTGGTAAGATCATGAAATAGAAATCAGAACAGGCTATGTACATTGAAGCTGATTTGATTCTCAAGAGCTGGAAACATCAGTAGAAAAAAATGACATATAGTCTTTCTCCAAATTGATGTTCTTGGAGGCAAACCCCCCCTCCCATTAGTTTTGGAGCAAAAATAAAAAATATATGAATTGATCCTCAGATCAGCAAAACAGAATTAGTTTTACAATAGTCTTGCAAAGACTCCAAAAGGACACATTTTCACTTTCCAGTGTTTCAACTGTATAAACTTTTACCAATTCATCAGGAAACCAAGACTGATCCTCATATTTTATTTCTGAATATTATTAAAAGATTAATCCAAATATGTATTACAATGATTATTGAGGTTATTATCTGTTACTAAATGCTTAATTGAGTCACTGAATCAAAAATACTTAAATAGTGTTGTGGCTACTGGCCAACTACCTTTGTATAGTAGGTTGCCAGTTAATCATCTAATATGATTGATTGATGTTTCATCGATGGAAGCTAATGATTATTTCCTTTTATTGTCAAATAAAAATTTTTCTACGTTTAATATACACTGGAAAAATCTTGAACTCTAAATGCTTTGAACAATCTTATAATTACTAAAACAAAGCCATGATGAAAGAGACAAGGAAGGAAAAGTGATAGCAATCACATAGCTTGTACAATTATATAAGAAGCCAGCACAGAAATGTAAATGGGAGTAATAATGATAATAATTATGACGATAATGAAAATAATGAAAATAATAATGAAAATAATAATGAAAATAATAATAATAATAATGAAAATAATAATAATAATGAAAATAATAATAATAATGAAAATAATAATAATAATAATATAATAATAATAATAATAATAATAATATAATAATAATAATAATAATAATAATAATAATAATAATAATAATAATAATAATAATAATAATAATAATAATAATAATAATAATAATAATAATAATAATAATAATAATAATAATAATAATAATAATAATAATAATAATGTGGCAGTGCCTGGAGACAGCAGAATAGACGAGAAAGAACTGGAGAAGATAACAAAATACAAAGACCTACAAATAGAAATAGAAAGACTGTGGCAAAAACAAGCAAGGGTAGTACCAATAGTAATAGGTGCCTTGGGTGCAATCCCAAAACAACTGGAGCACCACTTGAACACCATTGGCATTGACAAATTCGCCATTAGTCAATTGCAAAAGGCAGCCTTACTAGGAACTTGGAAGTCATCTAGTCCAACCATCTGCTCGAGCAGGAGAGTCTATACAGTTTTAGACAAATGGCTGTCCAGTCTCTTCTTGAAAGCCTCCAGTGATGGGACACCTACAACTTCTGAAGGCAAGCCATTCCACTGGTTGATTGTTCTCACCATTAGGAAATTTCTCTTTAGTTCTAGGTTACTTCTATCCTTGATTAGTTTCCATCCATTGATTCTTGTCTTGAAAAACACTAATATATTGATAATTCCAGCAATACCTCAGAACTTCCAATGCTTACTATTTCTAGACGCATGTCTCACTAACTACAGCTGCTGCCACTGTGCATTTAATTATGTTGAAAAGAATTGGTTCTCAATTATTACATTCACAGCAAGCAACAAACGAAAGGCACATTTGTTTACATATAGTACACTATATAATAAATATTCTCTATTAGAGGCCCTTATGCCTGAACTGAAAAAATATTGATCACTCTTATTTGTAAAACATAACTGCAAAACAGCTGCTCTGCAGTCTGACAGAGAACATGGCAAAAGAATTATGCAGCCCATCTGTCATGCATGGCCAGTATTCTTTATAAATTGTATGGATTCTGTATAAAAAGCATGATACATGCTTTTCTGAAGGAAACCAAAACAACCCCATTGCACTGAAGAAATCAATAGCATAATAGTGTACTGACAACATAAGAGCCATACTTGATGAAATGTCTAGGGTTGTAATCTGCACATATTAGAAGTTTGATGAAGGTTGATATAAACTTTATAATCTGGTACTGGCTAATTTGGAACCTGAGATTGACTTGGTGCTCTTGATGAGAGATCTAGAGTAGAAGGCTTATGGGCTACATATGGCCCTCCAAGTCATTAATTGTGATCTGGGGCTGCTTAAGGGACGAAAGGACAAAGGTCTCTCTACTGGACAATGAGTGGGAAAGACAAGCAAACCAGCTTTCTCCAATAGGAGAAGGGAAGGGAAGGTGAGAGGAGGGGAGAGGAGGGAAGGGAGGGAAGGAAGGAAGGAAGGAAGGAAGGAAGGAGGGAGGGAAGGAAGGAAGGAAGGAAGGAAGGAAGGAAGGAAGGAAGGAAGGAAAGAAGGAAGGAAGGAAGGAAGGAAGGAGCAAACAAACAAAGATTGTATGGAATAAAGATTTTTCTGCTTACCCAGGATAGAGAAGAAAAAGAAAAGCAGCATTTTAGCAATACTGGGAGGGTGGTGAGGGGGGGAAAGGAGAATACAGGTAGTCCTTGACTTACAACAGTTCATTTAGTGACCGTTCAAAAGTTACAATGGCACTGAAAATGTGAATTATGACCATTTTTCACACGACTTTTGCAGCATCCCCATGATCATGTGATCAACATTCAGATGCTTGGCAACTGGTTCATATTTATGATGGTTGTAGTAACCTGGGGTCGTGCGATCCCCTTTTGTGACCTTCTGACAAGCAAAGTCAATGGGGAAGCCAGATTTACTTAACAATTCGATTACTAACTTACCAACTGCAATGATTCACTTAACAACTGTGCCAAGAAAAGTCGTAAAATGGGGCAACATTTCTCACTTAAGAGCAGAAATGTTGGGCTCAATTGTGTCGTAAGTCAAGGACTACCTGTAAAAGAAACTTGGTGTCGAGGAAGATAAAAAAAAGTATCCCTGCATTTTAAGTGGGGGGTGGGGAGATATTTTATTTAGATTTTTATTATCTAAAAATAACCGGACATTATACCTCAGAATAAAAGAGTAAAATAACATAATTGTTTATTGGTCCTATGCTCAGCCTGGTATTGTCTCAAACTGACAGCACTTACACACCCATTGTGCTGTTTGTGTACACATTGTAGGTCAGATTTCAAAGACTTTTATATACTTTCAAGTCTTTAGAATCCAGATTTTTTTCTTTTGAAGTAATAAATGGCAGGTTTGCTTCGTGGCCTTGTGCAAGTGGAAAAAAATTATATCAATGGCTCTAGCTTAGGAACTGTCGATTTTCACCACATAAGCCTCTGCCATTATAGTTACATAGTTCAAACTAATTGTATAGGAATGAAAAGCTGAAAAAACTTAGAAAAGTGTAATGTTCAGACAGTTATCCTTTCCTCAGTCTGTTTACAATATAACAAACCTTTTAACAGATCACTGTGACATTACTTAAAGTTAGCAAAATTGTCTGCCAGATGCTGGCCCCTGATTAATTTGTTTTAAGTTTAGCCAACAGGGGAAAAAGTGCAGTGGGTGGTGCAGCAACAAATGCACAATCAACAAATGAGCAAAGATTTCCTGCCATCTTGGAAATGAAATTGATTGGTACATTTCCTGTATATAATCTAAAACCAGTGACAACAACTGCAAACCAGGAACATTCTTAGAGATAAAGATGATGGTAGAGACTGGTGCTTTTCTTCGCAGCATGCCAACTTTCATTTTTGATAGTTGAAATAATTTTAAAATAATATTTAAAAAAGAGACAGGGAGGGCAGGAAAACTAATGGGGACCATGAGCACGGCCAGCAGGAACATTGTGTCTCATTCTATGCTGGGTGTTACATAAGTGGATGACTCCTTTAAAATTAATTTAATTACACGTCTGCTTTTAATGCTACTTTTTGTTAAGATAGAAATATTTGCAAAAACTGCCATAGAGCATAATAACAACAACAAGGGATAATGTATTGGAGAGATAGAAAACTCTTAATGGTACTGTATCAATTGGTAATCCTTTCTAATAGAAATACAGGTTGCAATTATAATAAAGGATCCTTATCCCTTGTTTGAAAAATCCTACATCTGCAGGCTGTGGGCATTAAACATTTCATTGCCTTGGGGTAAAGTGGGTAGTTAAAAGGGACAACATGATGACATTGTCTCTGCATGCCTGGGTTTAATGAAACACTTGCAGTGCTTGTCTTTGCAAGATATGTTAGCCTAAGCAGTCTGGTTCGTGAGCATATGCTACCCATCCCAGTGCAAATATGCTAACTTCAGTTACAGGCTTTCTGTTTTATGTGAACCCTTGCAACCATCATTTTGGATTTATCCAAATGCAATTTAACATCTTATCTATGAATAAACTAAAATGCTGGCTATTCTGGGTACAGATAAACCTAAGTATAATTTAGGTTAAATAATTATGTCTGGTAGTTGGGGAAAAGAGGAGCTGCAAACACAATCACTACAAACACTTTGAAATACCGTTCTCAAAAAAACCCAAAAAAACCTTTTTAGGAATCATCGCAACCCTATGCTTAAAACAGTTGTTATTGGCATTTCCCTGAAAGCAATAGCTAAGAGTTATATTAAGCACAAGAAAGCATATTCATCTCAACACAATAGAGTAAATTTATCCTCCAAATCCATGCAAAGCTGTATATTTCAGTCAGGAAATTCCAAAACCTTTCCTGTACATGTATTAGGGTCTCAGGCCTATGCTATCATCCACAAACACTGGCTCAGTTTCATTATTTAGTTTTCAAAGAGCAACACAATGCTTAATGTCAAGCAGTTGCTTTTAACAGAATAAAATTCTGGATTTAAAACACAGGAAATGTTTAATAATTATTATAGTATATATAGCACAAGTGGCAATACCTACACCAGAAATCCTGCTGCACTTGATTAAATTCTGGAAAGACTCTAAAGGCAGTAGATATCAAGAGTCAATGCCCTGCTTTTTCTCATAGAAATATTTTTTTAAAATGCCATAGCTGAATGATGATCATTTTAATCCTTGTAGAAGCTTGTTACAAATAATTTACATGAAGGCAGTCCAGTGTACAGTATATTTACACAGCCTTGCAATATATACTTTTCCAGACTGAATTTCTTCTATTTGTGCTAGAAAAAGTTAATATGATTGATATAAAGACTATATACTGTGATCTCATAAATGGCAAGCACATGTAGTGGGGCTGGCTGAAAGGCTTTGCGGGAGCCTGCCCAAGGAGAGGGAAGCTTGGACAGCTGCTGCCGGTTTTGGGCGCAGCGGGCATGGATCGGGCAGAAGGAAAGAAAAAGGAGGAAAGAAAGGGGGTGGGCTGGTTGCTGTTGCTGTTTTTGGGGAGAGACCAGGTGAAGCCGAAGAGGGATTTGAGGTTTTAGTTGATCCCTTTCTCAGAAGGAGAGGGAAGGAGAGAGTGACAGAGAGTGAGAAGGTAGAATTTTATTGCTTCTTTCGCAGGGGGGGATATCCTCAGCGGAGGCAAGAGAAAGAGTGAGGAGAGAGAAAGTTGCTGGAGTTGCTAAATTCAGTTTTTAACAATAAAGAAAAGGGGGGAGGGATTTTGACATCGACGAGACCTGAGATTGCGAGCGATGACAGAAGAGAAGGAGAGGCTGGTCGCTATTGCTTTGGAGACCAGCGGCCATCCGAACTTTGATTACTGTTATTTGTGCAAGTTATAGACATTGTGGGGAGTTGCCCTCACAGGACGAGCTGTTACTGCAGAGCGCTGACTACCTTCATTTGTGTTTCCATTGCTGCCTGGAGCCGGGGTTTTCCCCACCCCCTTGTTTCCAAACAGTCGCTGTAAAATCATTGACTATTGCTGCTACGACTGCCTGGGGCTGTTAAACAATGCCACGCATTGACTATTGGGGCTAGGGGCTGGTCATCTTTGTTCCTGAAAGCCCCCCCCCCCTGATGACAAGAATCTGCCACCTCCTCACTTCACGTGAGCTCCCGCTGGAAAAGACACTTTATTAACACCTTGAGAGGGTAGCTGCAGAGCGCGATGGAGGGGAGCAGGGCTGGGAGGGCCTAGGCTTTGGCAGCATCAGAGGGGGTAATGTGGGGGCTTATCCTGGGGTTCCATGCCTGGCCCCCCCTCTTTAGCAAGGGAGGGTTGGTCTCGTGTAGGGATATGAGCCAGGCAAACAAAATGGACTATAACGTGGCTATCAGATGGTGCAAAGAGCAGAATAGTGAAGTAAGGATGAGTGTAGTAATTGATGTTCCTGGTGATGTGTGGTCAGAGGAGTGAATTTTACAGATATTGAGAGTTCTTGTCCCAGATCAGAGGGTATATGTGATAGATACGAGGGTGGATCGGGATTCCCCCCATTTTTATGTACTACTGGAATGGAAGAAGAGTATTCCGGAGTGCTTTCAGGTTGAAAGTTTGCAACTGACAGAAAATGTAAGAGTAGGGGTGATTTTTCCGACTGTATGGGGCACACCTTCGACCAAACCACTAGGCCAGAAGAAAAAGAAGCGTACTTCCTTACCCACGGGGATAGCAGAAGTAGGGTTCACACAGGCGGGGGGAAGTTTGACTTCCATCCAAAACCTGACGGGGAGTTATTGCATAGGGGCTGGATATAGGAAATTACATACTTTTTCGGGGATGCAACCGGTGCCAGAAGGGGAAGAGGAGTATGAAGCTTGGATGGAACAGGCAATACAAGCAGTTGAGGAATGGGATATACCGGACACCCAGAAAAGGCAACAAGTTAGAGAGAGTTTAAAGGGCCCTGCTGCAGAAGCTATTAGAAGCCTAACATTGAGCTGGGGACATTTTACTGTGCGTGACTATCTCTCTTTGTTGCATGATGAATTTGGATCTGCCGAGACGGTCTCTAGCTTACTGTTTCATTTGGAACACATGTATCAGAAGAGGGGTGAGAAGCTGTCTGAATATATAAGGTGCCTGAATAGATTATTATATCAGGTTGTGGAGAGGGGGGGATTAGATCCAACCAAGGTGGAACAAGCCAGGATAGAACAACTCTCCCGGGGTGCTTTGGCTTCGGACCCTGTCCGGAGCCAAATAAAGGTCAAAGCTAGAGGGAATGTTTGGGGGTATCACGAGCTTATAAGGAGAGTGCGGGCAACTGAGGTAGTGGAGGAGGCTAAGGAGGCAACAGCCGAGTTGCTGGTAGGATGGCTCTTAGGCCCAGGAGTGGGAAAGGTTAGGGAGGATGATGATCGGTTAACAACGATGCCAGCCCAGATACTGGATTTAACTAAGATAATGGCTTCCTGGACAGTAATGGGTGGCCCGCCCCTGAACAGAGGTCAGGTTGGGCCAACTGATGGGGGGATGGGCCCGTCCATCCTGGTTAATAATTCAATGAAACCAGTGGTTTGTTACAATTGTGGGGGTGTGGGGCATTATAGGCGTGCATGTACAAAACCATACAGAAGATCAGGGAACCCAGTGCAGTTGGGAAACTGTCAAGGGCCCCAGTGAGGGAGCTAGCTGGGTGCCCGGTGATATCAGTCAGCCCCGACAAGAGAGAGTTCCCTTGGAAACCCTCATTGAAAATGGGAGTGACAGGAGTACCACCTTTAGTGAGAAATCTCTATCCCCTTGAACTGACAGAAGCTGGAGCCATGGGGCCCCAGCGACAGTCATTGGAGAATCAGGCGCAGGTTGTTAAACCAGACACTGGGTTTCCCACTACTGGGGCTCCCCAGCAGCTGGTGGGCCCTTCCCCAATGGTGTCAGTACAGGTGGAAGGTATTTATACTAAGGCCATTTTGGATTCGGGTGCGCAAGTCACATTATTATATAGGGATTTTTATGACATATATTTGACGTGTATGCCCATACAGGAACGGAGTGATTTGAAGATCTGTGGTATTGGGATTGAGAAATTTCCCTATGATGGATATTTACCCATACGGCTGACATTTGGGCCTTCTATTGCCGGGTATACGGAGACCTTTGATACTCTGGCTATTGTGTGCACTCACCCCCCGGGAGTTAGTCAGGGTTCATTGATTGTGGGGACGAACACCAGTCTGGTTAGGCAGTTACTCACCCCAGTCGTTCCCTTGGGGAATGACCCAATAGCAAGGGATGTTCACCCTGTGCTGCAGATAGTATGTCAGAGTTTGGCGTGGGAGCATCAGGTTCCTGCAGAGGGGGTGGGACGGTTATGGAAATTGGATAGGGAAAAGAGGATAATACAACCAGGAGAAGTGGTGTGTCTGAGGGCTTCCGTTAAGTTAGATTGGGAACAGCCTGGCCCGTACCTCATTCTTGAACCCGGCCCTAAGGGATGGAACAGTGGGGCGGAATTAATTCCAGAGGTAGTCTCCATGTGGGTTTTATGGCAGGCAAAAGGGCGGATCTCGGTTGGGGTTCAGAATATCACGGGCCTCCCTGTACGGCTGAGGGATTGGATGTTGTTGGGGCAGGTGAGCCCAGCTACTCCGATTGGGTCTCTGGATGGCAAGGGAAAGACTGAGGGGGAGGTTTCGATGGATCAGTTCTACCCCAAGAATACACAGCTTTCTCCTGAGTGGTGGGAGAGAGCGAGAGACCAGCTTTAGAAGTGGAGATGTCTATTCTCGAGAGATGATTTCGATGTGGGCTGTGCTAGGAGTGCCCAGCATGTAATCCGACTGAGGGAGGATAAACCTTTTAGGGAGAGATCTCAACAGATCCCCTTAAGCGATCTGGATGATCTCAGAGAATATCTAGCAGAGCTGAAAAAGACTGGGGTCATTAGGGAATCCCGAAGTCCTTATGCTTCTCCTATAGTGGTGGTCCGGAAAAAGAACGGGTCCCTGAGGATGTGTATAGATTACCGCACTCTTAACCAGAGGACTATCCCTGATCAGTATACAACTCCTCGGATAGAGGATGCCCTGCAGTGTTTGTCAGGGGTGAAGTGGTTTAGTGTGCTGAATTTAAGGAGTGGTTACCATCAGATCCCCATGCATCTGGAGGATAGGGAGAAAACTGCGTTCATCTGCCCACTGGGGTTTTACGAATTTAATCAAATGCCCCAGGGGCTGTCGGGGCCTCTGGCGATTTTTCAAAGGCTCATGGATATGAACCTGATAGAGATGTTGGTCTACCTAGATGATATTATTGTCTTTGGTGAGACCCTTGAACAGCATGAGGAGTGTTTGGAGAAGGTATTGACAAGACTCCATGAGGAAGGGCTGAAATTGTTGTTAGAGAAATGTCAATTTTACCAACCATCTGTTACTTATTTAGATCATGTTGTCTCGGCCGAGGGGATGGCAACGGACCCCGCCAAGCTTGAGGCAGCTGTCTCTTGGTCCAGGCCCCAGAACGTAGCCAAATTGCAATCATTTTTGGGATTTTGTTCATATTATCGGAGGTTTGTGGAAGGGTTTGCGAAGATAGCTCGCCCGCTCAATGAGTTGCTAAAGAATGAAGAAGTAGAGGAAGCGGTGGGTTGTTCGAATCCGATCCATAAAACCAAGGGACCCAGGAAGTCTCGGGAATCTATTCAGGCAAAATGGATTGAAGCAAGCTTTTGACCAATTGAAGTGGACGCTTACGAACACCCCAGTCCTGGTTTATGCCGACACTAATCGACTGTATGAGTTACATGTGGACGTTAGTCGGGATGTTGCATATATCAGCAGGGGCTTAACTCCCGTGGAAAAGAATTATCCCACTCATAAGTTGGAATTTTTGACAATCAAGTGGGCGGTTGTGGATAAGTTGAAGGATTATTTGTATGGGGTAGAGTTTGAGGTTAAGACAGATAATAATCCACTCACATACTTGCTCACAACCGCTAAACTTGATGCCATGGGGCATCGATGGTTGGCCGCCCTTTTTGCATTTAGGTTCAGTTTGAGATATCGCCCGAGGGTGAGGAACACGGATGCAGATGCTTTGTCAAGGAGGCCCCTAGGATTCAGGGGCAGGTGTCAGAGAGTGGATACAATTGCCCCCTGATGGCATTCAAGCGCTGTATCAAGGGGTCGAGCATCAAGCTAGGGGAGCAATTGGGGCTGAATCAGTGGGGGTTACTATTGCAGGTGTCCCCAAATTATACTGTAATCCCATTCAGGTCAGAGGGGAGGGGAGGTTTGCCCTGACTAAGAAAGATCTGAGGGGGGACCAGGTGGAAGATCCCCTCTGTGGCCTGGTCAAAAGAGCTTTGAGAAGTGGTCAGCGGGAGGTTTTACTTGCCGATTCGCTGAGAGGAACCCGAGTGCTGTATAAGGAGTGGGATCGCTTACAGCTTCACGATGGAGTGGTTTATCGGAGGGGCCCTTCGGATGGGCCTGAAGAAAGGTGGCAACTTTTGCTTCTGGAGACACACAGAGAAGCAAAGGGAAGTTCAGGGCCTTTGAAAGTGTGGCATCGGAACCATTTATTGCCCTTGAACGAGGCAGTATGAGTCACCCAGCCAGTCATCGCAATTGAGCCCCATATAGTGGGAAGAAGGTTAGGAACTAGGGCGAAACCCGATCTGTCTGTAGGAAGGGAAACAGAAGACTCTGAAGAAGAAGAGAGTTGTATAGGTTGGTTGTGGTCATCGGGGGATATTGGGATCACACACCCCACTGTGGGTAGTGAGGTGGAATTAGAACAGCCTGGGCCTGACATTTCGGAACCCATGCCTAGAGCTTGCGAATGGGAGAGGACTCCTCAAAGATTTGAGGTAGGGGACCAGCCTGGGGGATTATTGGGACAGGAGGGTCATTGACCCTGGAGATCATAGAGTTAGGGGAGCTGTTAGAGATGGACCAGGTCACTTCACATGGCCTGCGATCACCAGCATTAGAGGAAGAGCCGTCAGTCCCGGATACCTCTGGGGGTGGGGAGTTATGAGGGGACGGTGCCTGCGATATTGCTGAGCCTAAAGTGCAGAGACCAAAGAGGGTGATACACCCAGTGAAGAGATTAACATACGATGCCCCGGGCCATAGCATAGAGAGAGAGAGATGCTTACTGTGTAATGAAGGTTGATTCGCTCCAGGATAATATAGATGCTTAGCAGAAAGTTCGCTATTCTTTGGGGGACCAAAGAAACTGCTTAGGTGGGGGGAGTGTGTAGCGGGGCTGGCTGAAAGGCTTTGCGAGAGCCTGCCCGAGGAGAGGGAAGCTTGGACAGCTGCTGCCAGTTTTGGGCATGGCGGGCGTGGATCGGGTGGAAGGAAAGAAAAAGGAGGAAAGAAAGGGGGTGGGGGTGATTGCTGTTGCTGTTGTCGGGGAGAGACCAGGTGAAGCCGAAGAGGGATTTGAGGTTTTAGCTGATCCCTTTCTCAGAAGGAGTGGGAGAGTGAGAGAGAGAGAGAAGGTGGAATTTTATTGCTTCTTTCGCAGGGGGGATATCCTGAGTGGAGGCAAGAGGAGAGAGAAAGTTGCTGGAGTTGCTAAATTCAGTTTTCAACAATAAAGGAAAGGGGGGAGGGGTTTTGATATCGATGAGACCTGAGACTGTGAGAGACGACAGAAGAGGAGAGGCTGGTCACTTCTGCTTTGGAGACCAGCGGCCGTCCGAACTTTGATTACTGTTACTTGTGCAAGTTATAGACATTGTGGGGAGTTGCCCTCGCAGGACGAGCTGTTACTGCAGAGCGCTGACTACCTTCATTTGTGTTTCCATTGCTGCCTGGAGCCGGGGTTTTCCCCACCCCCTTGTTTCCAAACAGTCGCTGTAAAATCATTGACTATTGCTGCTACGACTGCCTGGGGCTGTTAAACAATGCCACGCATTGACTATTGGGGCTAGGGGCTGGTCATCTTTGTTCCTGAAAGCATCCCCCCTTGACGACAAGAATCTGCCACCTCCTCACTTCGTGTGAGCTCCCGCTGGAAAAGACACTTTATTAACACCTTGAGAGGGTAGCTGCAGAGCACGGTGGAGCGGAGTGGGGCTGGGCTGGGAGGGCCTGGGCTTTGGTGGCCTCTGAGGGCGTAACGCTACACACATAAAAAGATTAAATTTAATTAGATGAGTAATTGGAATGAGCCTCTCTGCCCCTAAGGCCTAAGGACCATTAAGCTGGCTGCAGTTAAATTTCCCTGGATTTTTTTCCCTTTTAAATAGTAACATGGAGCATCTTTTCCAGAGCACTCTTTTCTACAGATACTGTAACTTTAGACAAAACAGGTTTTCACCTTCTGTAACTTGACACCTTTACAGGAAGGTTTGTGAGAATGAAGTGTCGGATTGAATGGGAAGATTGTCACCAGCATGCTGTAAACATTGCTCAGGTGGAAAGCTCTGGTCCGAATTCTTGTACTATCACTTGAACCTTTTCTTGATAAATTTAATTATTCAGGGCTCACATATGGATCTTAGTTGTTTGTTTCCAGGTCAGTTTGTGGCTGAAAAATCCTAACAGGGATGGAGCCAAAGGAATTAGAGAGAGTTGAAATAAGATAAACAGCATCCTTTAACTGTAATACTTCAGAATGAAATATAGTTACGTGCTTGTTATCCTTCCACTCACAGCAGCAGCATGATCCTTTTGTCATTTCAGTTACGACAAAATCAGGGTTGTAATGTTTTAAGAAATTAATTCTTTTTCTCTCCATAATTTGTCTTTGATGAGGATGGTATATTCTTAGTTGTTTGTTTGTTTGTGTGTTTGTATATTCCTGAAGTCATCACAATAATTTGCCCAATTGTTTTATTTATAGAAAACTTCCATCTGGGGTATCCAACACTGCTGGAATCCTATACCTAGAAATTCATTTGCTGGGTTCCAGTGGTTTATTGCTATGAAGTCCAGATAGCAAGCAGCTTATAAATGAGAGTAATGGAGATGTTTGGTTGATATTTTCTCAGTGGAAAATGACAACTGAATACATCCTTAACAGATAATTTTCTCTCTATGTAGGGACAGATCTGGTTATGTTTTCTATTTCATTAGCACCATTTTCTACTTTAACATCTCTAAGAAAAAAGTCTTGCAGAGGTTTTTTATTTAAAGGTTTTCCTGTCCAAAGCCAACTAAAAATTAAGGAGAACAGGGATCTTGAAGATCCCCATCAACAGTATCTTAATAGCAGAATGAGCAAGATCACCTGGTCTTTCTGCGATTAATTTTAAATTTAGAGAAATAAACTATTTTATGGAAATGTACATGGTGAAAAGAATGAAGACCCCTTCCCATTCCGAAGAAATCATGTTAAACCTTGTATGTGAGGGAATGACATAATGTAACATCCGTACATTTCTGTCTGAGAACTTAAGGGAAAGTTAACTGCATCTTCCATTCTTATAGATCATAAATGAAATAGGAAATGTGATGACAATATTTTCTCTCCTCTAGATGTCACTGCTCATCAAGAAATAACATTCAATGTGAGTCATAGGAAGCAAAATATTTCTGGTACAAGGTAATTCAGAGGAAGCAATGATAATCTTAGCATCAGTTTCTCTCTGATATGGTTTAATAACATTGCCTTACTTTGCATTGCTACAGCATAAATCTTAAGGGGATGTATTTGAACTCTCCAAGCTAAGCATTACTGGACAATAGGCCTTACAATATTCACTGATTTAGATATGAATGTTTTCTGTCCTTAACATTACATATTCAGACCAGGCCCTTTTAGTGAAACAATGGAAACAATTCCCACAACACACAAACCCTTATACAGTGTATACTATTTACACTACTTGTATACTCCTACTCATTTAAGGTACTATAAATATTTCAAAACAATAAAACAATCTCAGCCATTCTTTAAGAAATACTCATCGAATCGGTATCCATAACACAGGCAACTTTCTTTGGCTTTTGTCACCTAGGAAGCATATACACCACCTTTGTGGCAAACTTCTCTTTACCAGAAGCATGTGGTTGGTGCGACTAGCTTTCTGTGTCTATCCTTACCATCTCTAACTTGCTTTGGCCTTCTCTGTATTGAAAGGCAGACTTGGAAATAAAATAAAAAAACCAGGATATAGCCAGTACCTTTTTTGTTTTCTAAAACCACCTACAGAAATTGGAGGCATTCTTAGGGGGGAAAAAAGACAGTTAAGGTTAGCACTTTGATTCAGCAACATGCCAAATCCATATTCTTTACTAAAAGTAATCCTAAAAATAATAAAAGTTACAGGGGACACAAGAGATTTATCAGGAAGATGGATGGCATTTGTGGACCCATAGGTATGGCAAGTTGCTTTCCCTGCCTTACAGAGAGAGAATAATAAACCCTGTCTAACAGGCCTTTCATCCTACCTTTCTTGTAGCCCCACTGGTTTCATTTTGAAAGGTGATGGATTGGCAGAAAGTGGAGGCTTGATCTCAGTCGTACATTGTCCATGGGGATCTACTACAACATTTAATACTTTATGGGTCTGTTCAGGTTGGACCATTCTGTTTGCTGTCTTATATTCAGATGGAGTTCTTTGCAGAGGGACAGAAGAAAGGTGTATTTCCTGTTTTTTGTTCTTATCCTGTCTCACAGAAAATTGTATTTTCTCTTTCACTCGGTATAAAACCTGTTCATAACAGAGAAAATAGCTGTTTTTATCTTAAATTCTGAAAAAAGCACATATTGGGTTAATTAATGAACTGGATAGAAGATTAGATACTAATACGATAAATAACCAATAGGCATGGAGAGCATCAGCAATAATAAAAAACATTTATTGAATGGATTCCTTAAATCTTTCATTAGATAGTTTGGTATATATTATCTGCAACTTGGGTTTCTAGCATAATATTTCACAATTTATTGGGTTGCTTTTGTCAGGAGGACAACAAAATTGTACTGGGAAATAATTGAATAAGCAATTATTGCAAATAGACTAATGTTAGGCTACATTGTATCAAGACACCAACCTTGCTCTTTGGCACTTGCTTTCTGTTCATTCATGCTTAGCTGTGGCATGTTGGCTTACCCTTACATAATAATTTTCTCTCCCATAGATGGGGTGTAGATTATTACTGCTGGTTGCTATTTTGTGCCTATTCAATTGTTATTATGTTCCTACTTTCCATGAATGAACAGAAAGCAATACATTAACCATTAAAGAAATAGAAAAGAAAGAAGCCACTAATTCAAATAAGAAAAAGTGTGGTTCACAGATGGGCACTGCAGTAGTGTTTGAAAATTTAAAAAGGAGATCCATCACTACTTAAGCCCAGAAAAACAGATGGAAACATAAGATGACAAGCCTGGAATACTACGGCTGACAAAAACAAAACCATGTGGAATCTAATAAAAATTGTGTAAATGAACAACTAACTGGGAAACAATTCTTTGGTTTGATATATTAGGATTTACCAGTCAGAGCATAACTGTTAGAAACCATCTTATCAGTCAGCATATAAACAACAGGAAATTGCACTAGTCATAATAGTCATTATTCTATACATATTTACAATGACTTTCACACTATTCTTTTTCCTGAAAGTATGCATAGATACCCCAGGAAGGACAGAATGGGAGATGGGATAATTGATAAAAAATGCATCATTACAAAAGCCATGAGTTATGCGCTTGTATGTGACATAGGAAAGCCAAAGAGCAAGGTTGGTGTCTTGTCTTTTTTCATATTAAATTAGCAGCAAGTGCCTAAACAAATGTTGTAGCACTTTGAGTTTTTAAAAATTAACCAGTTAAGGACCAAATAAACTTATCAGGACATGCTGAGCTAAGTGCATAACTGGGTGTGAAAATGGATTCTGCGTATGATTTTTTCCCCCTCTTCCAATCCAGCTGCTGAGCTTCACCAAAAATCAATTTGTTGTTCAATAGGAGAATGGAAAATCTGGATTCAGTCCATGCTTTATTCTGCCTCTCCTCCAATTACTATTTTTTTTAAAGGCACCATGTATTTACAATGCCAATTATAAGCATGTGTTTGGCTGAAGGCCAATAAATGAACTCACCCTTTTAAAAAATGTGGGAAGCACCCCTTTGAAGTCATCTGAATGAAAATATTACTTGGTCTATGAATGATTAAGATTCACTTTATGCCTCATTTTGCATTAATTTTGTTTGTGATTAAAAGACTGGATTGTTTTTAGCAAATAATTTCAGCACCAGTAAAGCTTATTTTGCTTTTCAGAAAGGCAAAAACAGTGACAATAGAAACTAACAGACTTACCATCAGACATGTCACAATAACAACAAAGATGCTGAGAAAGATTATGACAGCATAAAATCCTTCTTTACTCCACAGTTTATCCGACTCATGCTTGCCTTGCAAAACATTTTTCTTTGACTTATAAAAACATAAAAGAAAAAAAAGTAATTATATAGTTCTGGGCATACATTTGAGAATCATTGTCAATATAATATAAAGCTTTATCTTCCTTCAATAATATAAAATGCTTCAATGATTCAATACATTTCTATTATTTATTTTTTGCATCAGTAATTATAAGATGACCCTACCAGATAGATATGCTATAGTTGTGTTACATTTTATAATGTATCTAATTCCCTGTGATACTGTATGGAAGTGAGAATGGGACTTTGAAGAAGGAAAATAGGAAGTTCAACAGCTTTTGAACTTTGGTGTGGGAAAAAAACACTCCTAAAACTATCATGGACAGCTAAGAAAATGAACAAATGGATTATTGAACAAATAAATCCAAAGTTCTAATTTGAGGCACAAATGACCAGGATAAAATTAGTCTGCTTTGGATATATTATGCGAAGATCCAGCTCTCTGGATAAGGCTGTAATGCTGGGAAAGGTGGAAGGAAAAATAAGAGGATGGACTGCAATTGGATTGACTCAATTACTGTTGAATGGACTTAGTTACTGTGGCAACATTGGAAGATCTATGTGGTCACTAGGAGTTGAAAATGACTTGAGATGAGGCAAAGAGATGAAATAATAGGACAAAGAAAGAAAGAAAGAAAAATAGATTAATTCTTATGTTTATCTGTTTTATCCATGAAATAAAGAATTCATTGCATTTGCAATTTATTAAAATCAATAACTCTTAACCTGCATATAACTTAAAACAGGATAGATTTAGTTTAGCTGAAAGGACCAACCAGGCTCCTTTAAAAAAAAAAATACCATCAGAGTCTACATAAATTGATATTAGGTTCTCATATGAATGAACATAGTTTATGCTTTCCTGAATCAAACTGCAATCCTATATATATGAAATTAAACCCTGTTAAATTCCATGACTCTTGCCGCTGGGACTGTAAATGTTTGTTGTCACTTTAAAACTACACTTCTTTTTGCACACACACAAACACATACTATGTAATATCAAACTAAACTAGAACAACATTATAAAGCACTAGTGGACTGCTTTACTTTCAGTCACTCTCCCTCAATTTAACTTCACCGTAGCTTACTATACAAAATAAAGAAAAATCCCATATGTGCTTTCTTGAACTTTTTGAGGAAAGGAACTCTAGTAATCAGCCCTCAGGATACTGCCCTGATACCAGATGACCCTCGCTTGGTTGATTTCTAACCATTGAATGAAAACAAAACTCCAATATGCTGTGCATTAGTCATATTTAAAAGGCAACAACTTTTAATGTACTGTTTTAGTTAGCAGCTTGGTTCCCTCAGGTACATTAGATACACAATGAATTTAGGAATTTATTCTAGAAAATACTAGAAAGATATTTATTTACTGTTTATCATCTGAATTTGCAAAATAATAACAGGTCTTAAAGGGAGCACCTATGGATAACATATTAGCACTTCATAGTAATGATAGCTTACCTCTGGGGTTATCTCTGTAATTCCAAACTGGGTTAATCCTTGGCGTAGGACATTGATATTAAGGGATCGTAGCACTTCTTTGGATGGGATAGTATCAGAAACTCCTTTACTACTGACTGGAGATATAAAGAGTTCAACACAGTTCCGCTTGCCCTAGCAATAATACATAAAATAAGAGAGGAATAGCTCAAAAAAACTTTGTAGGAATAAACATATGAGTTATTGAAGTCCAAATTCTTGAGATTAATTAGAATTAGTTATCTAGAAGTTCAAATTGATATTTTGAATATCCCAAACTGCATTTGAAATATATGGATTTCCTTTCTACTTATGCTATATTTCAAGGTTGGTTAATTAGTGACAATATCATTGTTGCAGAAAGTAGTGATAGAACTTGGGTGGACAACCTGTTGTCTCAGCCTAATTGCAATACCCCTTAACTGGCAAGTAAGAGTGATCTGGCTCTTTTTTTGGCAGACAGGTGAGGAAGAGAAGGGGATATCAGAAAGAGAAAGAGAAAGAAAGGGATTGCTAGAAAAATTTAAAAAGTGATGTACCAGCAGAGAAAATTCATCTGTTTTTGACATTATTATCAGTTATTTTTACTTCAGTTATTTCCCAGCAGATTTATACTATAGGAATAAGGCCTTAGAAAGAAAGAAAAAAAGTCAATTTCTGGTATTGGACTCAATTCATGGCTTCATCAGGCAAGGAAGAAAACATGCCCATAGGAATGACTGACCATCAAACTAGCTCTTATTAAATTCAGTAGATCAATCATCTAGCTTCATATAATGCTGGGTGGCTGCTTTTTCTATTCAGATTATAGGTAGCCAATAGTAGTCACAATGAAGCTTATCCTAGAAGGCCTGCTGTGATTTGTAGCATTCAGAGCATGAATGAAACTTGTTACCATAAGCAATGGCAAGCACATACAAATAAAATGAAGATAGTTGGCATATGTATAATATATTGTTACAGAAATGGAGATAGGGATATATATGTATGTCTGTCTATTTATCTAGCTGTCTAGCTATCTATCATTAATATGGTGTACTGGTTATGAAGCTACACTAGAAGTGGGGAGAATCAGAACAGAAGCTAAATGGGCAACTTTGTGCCAGTCAGTCTCTCTCCCTTAAACTGAAAAGTTGTATATCCATTGAACTGCACTGAATCAATGTGGTAGATTATAGACCATCATAACCTTCAGCGAAAAGGCTGTCATTCTGCAGTGGATTTGGGCTGATACTACACATGGATGAGACATCCCAGAGAATCTTCTTGTCCAGTATTGTTACTTCTGCAGCTAGTAGGTATATAGAACCATTTATTTGTTCAGGCTGGTTGGTTTAATTTGCAGGAGGTGAAACTATGCAATAGTAAGCATGAAACTATTAGCCACTTACAATCAGTCGGTTGATATGCACTTGCTGCGGCAAGAGTCCTAAAGCAGCAGCCACTCCTTGGCGGAAAATCCGAAGCAATGTGATATTCAACTTGTTTACATCCATTTGCAGAGTCTGCAAAACAAACCCAAACAGTGCTAATCTTGCAAGGCACACACAGTTCCCTGCTAATGAGTGACCTCCGTGAATTGTGCAAATCGTTTTTCCCAGGATGGCAATGTGTGAAGTCAATTTGCATTTCAAACAGAGAACAAGAGTTGGGGGAGTGAGGTCAGGGGTGCAGGATTCCAGACTATTAATGGTTGTTAGTTTAAAGAATGTTAACATTTCCTCTTTTCATAACCTTAAGTTCACCATGAGGTCAAAGAAATTACTTTGGCTACACTCCTGGAGCTTTTATACCAGCTAAAATGCCAGATCACAAGGTCTTGTAATAGAACTAAGTGAAAGAGTATCACCCAGAAAAATTACCTCTGATTGTTATCATTCTTCATAGAAATAAAACAATATAGTGGATAGATTGGAGCAGCTACTACTCTTAGCTGCTTTCAAAAAGCTAAGCATGATCGGACATGATTAGTGCTTGCATAGGTAACCACCAGGAAATCTCAGAACTGTAAACTAGACTGGGAAGCAAAAAGCAAACAAGTGTAGTCACCAGGATGAAGGAAGACTTTACCTTTTATGTTATTGTTTCTAGAGATGAGGAA
Organism: Azemiops feae; assembly: GCA_023970755.1. Taxonomy (NCBI): domain Eukaryota; kingdom Metazoa; phylum Chordata; class Lepidosauria; order Squamata; family Viperidae; genus Azemiops; species Azemiops feae. Next base: position 2,648,143 of record JALGBA010004258.1, on the reverse strand, counting down.
ATATGATGTAACAAAATTTTCCACCAAATTTGTGGGCAGATAAGTTGGGGAACAGTTCTTCCAGGGAAAGGAAATATCTTCAACAATTTCTGCCTTTGTATCCTTTGTGAGTATCCTGAGAACTGGTACTAAAAATCCCATGGGAGGATATCCCTCATGACTGAAACATGGGAAGCCATTGGAATTTGATACACTCACACATTTCTCTTAGACACGTTGAAACTTAAGGGGGGAAATGCCATTTTTCTCAGCTTGGCATTAATCAATGCTTCCTGCAGTGTGGAAATTAAACAACTGCAGATCCCAACTTGTTTGGGGTATCACATGCACCTGAACTGAAAAGTGGTATTCCAACCTGACAAATGAAACTCTGCCGAATCCCCACATGACATTGATTAAGCCATCAATCAATAGTTGAAATTAGGAGTTTTACCAGGGATAAACATTTTATTAGAGGAGAGAGATTTTACTTCATTGAATGACTTTTTGAATCAATATACTGTATAAACCCAAATTTAGAAATAGAAACGATATCATAATTTCTATCTTAAACAAGTCTTCCAATTGGTGCCATCCTGGCTGAAAATTCACCAATTGGAAGGCTTGCTTAAGATAGAAATTGTGAAGTCGTTTCTATTTCACTTTGTGAAATATACTTTATTTCTGCCAGGTGAAAATTCTGGTTAGGTCAGCTACAAATCACTTGGGCCATGTGATTTGGCCAACTTTTAACACCAAAGCATCCCTGCCTAACGAAGCTGATCTCACTGTTCATCTTGGACTGTGATTAAGTGCCACAAGGGAATTTACATGATGAGAAAGCTTCTGTGAGTAGGATTCATTCCACAAGCTTTTAAGATCAATCTCTTTACATACCACTTATATCTTGGGCAATAATCTTCCATGGAACAATAGAAAGAGATTAATTGGTTAGAAATTCCTCAAACATTGCTGGCACCTTTAATTCAACAAAGGAAGCATTGTATCTTCTGAAGCCAGGCAACATTAATTAGTCATATTATGCCTTGTTGATCTGAACTGTTTATCATTTTTGGCACCTGCTCCTTGAGGCGAGTTCATGTTTGAATATACTGTACATGCTGGCAGCCGTGACTTAGTAACCCTAAAGGAGAAGACGACAACCACTCCAGGGAACACAGTTTCCCAAAGCAATTTATTAATCTAGTTACTGCAACTGTTAGCGATAGTTTGCAGGTTTCAGGACTATAGATATGATGAATTATATTATCAGGTTATGCCTTAAAATTTGGCTAATTTATACATGTACAATAAAAATAAAAATAAAAAGACTAACACCTAGTAATATTTAAACACCTAACATATTCATCGGGGCAGAATAAACTCTTCATAAACAGGGAGAAAATACATTTTAAACCATTAGTTGGAAAGCAGTGTTTGGTGTAACGTGCATTTACATGTGCACTTTCTCTGAGGTTGATAATGTATTTGAATATAACTTCAGTGTAAAAGGCTGAAGACTGCTTAAAAGTAAAATCTGAGAGATATTTGAAAGGGAGCTTACAACATTCAAATTTGATTTCTTCAGATTAGCAAGCAAATATTGCAAATTTCTGTTCATGACCTATGGTAAGAAAGCTGCATCTTGGAATTCAAATGGCAGCAACAAGAACTGGATGATTCTGTGGGGCTTTGGTGTCCACAGGCTCTTGTGCTTTTCAAAGAATAATGAAAACAGTATAATGATTTCATGCTGCAAATTCTGATCCTTCTGGGTATAGGTGTGACATTACAACACAAATAAGAAAGAGATTTGCATTGTGATATCATGACACTGCTACCGGTAGCATTAATTTGACTCTTTTGTCCTCCCCATGAAGACTTCTGTTGTAAGCCATGAACTTATCTCTTACCAACAGTATACTATCTAATATAGAGAAAAAAATTATATTGACTATTAAAAATAAATTCTGAATCCTCTGGGAAAAGAATTTATTATCAGGCCAGCTCAAAGATTATTACAGGCTTTGACACTCTTTGGGTCAGATATGACGTGGCCAAGAATGACGAGTGTTAGGGATAGGAGTAGGGTGTTAAGACCGTTGTCACAGTGACTGCACACTGGCTTGAGATTTTCATAGAGATGTCCCTGCCAGCTCAGATCTCCGTAACGAACATATGAAACTGTTATTTGATATTTTTATTCCAATATACATTACTTACACTGCATTACATTTGCCTTTGAAATCTATTGACCTAGTTCGAAGAGAACATTTTGGAGCTGTTTGCAATTATTATGATTGTTATTGTTATTTAGTCTTGGACACAGTATTCATTGGAGATCAACAATGAACTTAACTGTTTCTCCTAGATCCAGCCCATTCATTAAAAACAAGTTTAAAAGCATCAATTCCCAAGAAAGATCTTCAAGAAACTTGAACAATTATCTAATTTATAGTTTCGTCCTTTGTATTCCTTGGATTCAGTTTTGATATGATATATATTATTTTAGAGAATGTAGATTTTTATAGAATCCAGAATTCTACGCAGCACTAGATTAAATACGTGTTCTAATTTTGGCCTGAAACTATATTTCAGTCAATAAATTTGTAAATGTTGAAGTAGATTTTATTTGGTCTCCAATATTTTCTTTATGTACTATGTTAATTTAAAATTGCCTGCAATTATCGAACAAAAACTGTTTTACCAAGAAAGCATTTTAATTTTAATTTTAAAACATTTTTAAGCCAACCATAAGATTTAATCATTTTATTTATCTACAAAACAATATAACTGTTCTTTCCAGGAATATCATTTTTTTTTCTAGACAGGAAAAAGTTGTATGTCATAAAAGGTAAAATATCACTGTGTCTAGGTGTAGTTAGCATGCTACCCTAAAGTTTTTCATTCCTATCATCTTTGGATTGCTCTTCTAGCAGTTTCTATTATATAGTTAGCTCCATAAATTATTGTACATATTTTAAGTTAGTTGCCTCCTCAAGTTGCAACTATTGTAGAAGCAGACACTTCATTGTTTGCCTAGACTTTTATTGTAGACTTTCATAGCAGACTTTCATTGTTGTTTATATTTTAAAATTAGGATCTAATGCCAGAAGGCTTATTCTGGTGGAATGACATAATTGGATAAGAAGTGCTGCTATTACTGCTTATACTATTATATTTTATGTGTGTTGTGTTTTATATTATGTTGTGATGGCTGCTTAGTAGGTTTTTAATAAGTTAGCTACAGTCTTGGAAAGGCTCGAACTATGTTTCATGACTGCACATCTGAACTATGTTTCATGTCTGCACATCTGGCAGATTCATAGATTATTATGCCTGAGCTGAAAGTATAATGAAAATGATCATTCTGAAGTTTTGGGGGGTGGGGGAAGATCACTCAATAATTCGATGGGGAAAAAGAGCCTCCATAGTTTTGGGGTATGGTATGGATATAGTTCAGTTGTTCCAAAGAACAACAATAAGACCTCATATGTTATCCTTTCCATCCTTCCCATAAATATTAGAACTTCATTAGTTATATGAACCTATTCTTATATTTAATATTTTTTTCTAAAGGAAGAAGAGGTGGAAGGAAGGAAACAAGTGCTTAGTTACACAGTTCCCTTTACTGGCAAGTCAACCTATTTTTGGCGCTTCATGACATTGGATGTCTTCTTTCCCTTTTGGCCTTTGTGGAAAGCAAGTTCTGTTAGATGTGAATAGGAATATTTTTTTCAGACTTTTTCCTAAAGAAAAAAAAAAAGGAGTGTTGTAGGATTGATCTGTTTTCCAAGCATTGTATTAGGGATTAGAACTATTCCTTAAAAGTTTGATTTTTATCCTAGATGATTGGCCTAAAGTTACATTAAACTGAGCTCTCCATCATCTTCAATGTAATAACTATACTACACTGATCTCCTATACTTATGAAGTATATATGTTTAGACATAACTTACAAATTGTGTACAAAATATTTTAAAAACAAATTGCACGCAAAATGCAATATTAAAGTGTGAGCAATCTAGTTTTTACAGCACTTGTTTTTCCCTATCTGAATGAAACTATAAATTAATATTTAGAATACTGTACACATATTAAAATATTTGATTAGTATGCAAGAGAATACTTAGAAACTAAATGAAATCACTTTGGAAGCCAAATATGGCTCAGGGGCTACCGATTTTCCACATTGGACCTGATAGAATAAAAATGAAATGTTTACTTTTATGTATTTAATGTTCCTTTCCTATCATGAAACTTACAGAAAGCACACCAAATAATTTGTATTAATTGGATGAAATAAAACCTAAAAATGCAACCCTCATTAAACTGACAAATAAAACTGGGCATTTTAAAAATAATTTATATTGTCCGTGGCTGTTAAAACAGTAGTAACTGCCATAGCATCAAACTTACCTAAAAGCTCTAATTCAAAATTGAAAAAATTGAACTAAATTCACCTGGAAATACTGTGGAGTATTAGACTGAGGTACCCAAAAGATGATATTTTCAAGACCAGGTAGCCTCAGTTGAATAAAATCAAGAGAAATTGGGCAAAAACATATTTTTATGACAGTACCTTTAATGACATTATTTGCCTTGAGGTTATACTTTTAAATATAAAAAAAGTAAAATATTAAGTTTGTATGCATCAACAATCCCAGCCCTGCCTAATGGAGCTTTGTTCTGCTATGTCGGAAAGAAAGGAAGAACACTATACCTTAGATAATATCCAGGATTCGCTAGTTTTCTCTGATATGGCTGATGCTCCCGGGTCTATGTATCTCATTGACTATCTCATTTTCTGAAGAGGGTGTGATTCATTCTAATCATACACTGGTTTCTAAGCCAACAGAGAAAGAGAGAGCAATTCCCATTCAGTCCCTGTAAAGTCATTGCCTGCATAACTGGTCCCAGAACTACTGAGACTGGCTCCTTTGGGATACAGCTCACGTGCCTGCTGCTCTTGCAGCTTAGAAGAACCAGAAAGTAAAGAAACTGGAAAAAGACCTGTCAGTGGAAAAGGAAGGCTTGGAGAAGACAGTTCTTGACTGAATGACCAACCTTGAAGGTATCTGATATAAATGATCAGACCTATTATTAGATAAAATGTTGTGGCAGTCTAAGTAACAGGTGCTCGTGATCAGCAGTGAGATGGTGACATGAGCTTCACTTGTTTCACAGGCTGCCATGCCGTTTAATCCACTTATCCCATTAGTAGCATCATTCCATCATCCACTCAGCTCATTGGTATGATATGGAAATGATGACATAGTAATACATTTGAAGCAAAATATTTTGATTTGATCTAATATGGATTCAAAATAGCTTAACAGCAACAATTTTCACACTAAATTTATGGCATAGGCTAAATCATTAATGCATTTACATTCAATCGATCAAATTTTATCTATAGCCATAAAACATCTAACAACAGAAAGTAGTAAAACTAGAATATTAAAAACATTTTTGTTCCATGATAAATAAAACTTGTTTGATTGGAGACACATTTATATTGTTGGAACAAGTTTATTAAGGATCATTGCATCCAAATTTAATTAAATAATGGCACTAGCTACTGTAGGCATAAATAGCTGTCCCATTCAGTGAATGCTAAATTATGCCTATGGCTCTTAATCTGTTTAGGTAAAAATGTCCAATTATCTTAACTTTGGGCTAGGAAATGTTACATTTTTAATTTTTAGCTTTAATCTACTCTTTTCTAATTATTTGTCTTCTATCCAGGCAGGTCCAATTTTATAAATACTTTTCTTCTCTTAAACAACTTTAAAGGAACGTCTATTATTATGACTCATCAACAAGAGATAACAATCAATTAACTTGTTATTTTTTTGTGTTCTGCATCTTCTGATGTTTGCAAATAATTTGTTGGCTTTGATAGAATCATTCTATGTCTCATTTTATTTCATTTCTTATGTTGCCTAAGGCCAGGATAAAATCAAATCAAATTCATATCCAAATAATGTAACCGTCTATTATTTTTCTCCATTTTCCCCAGCCATTAGGTATGTACTCTCCTTGACATGCTATTTCATCTTGATAGCTTCTCTTCTTATCTAGTTATCTAGTAAAAATCGAGCTGATCTTATCAAAAGTCCAAAGGGGAGCCTCAAGAAAACTGGCATCTATTTCTTAAATCCTTAAACTCACTTTCCCTATAAAGGTTAGTTGTACTGCAAAGACACTGGGGTGGTTTGAAAGAAGAAAACATACTTCAGCTGCTTTAAGTTTTGTAAATGCATATTGACTTTATTAGGTATAATGAGTTGTATGTTACCAATTGACATAAAGCAACTGATGAGTAGCTTAGAAAAAATAGCACAAAATCCATTTGACACACTGAATATGCTTGGCAAAGAAAACACAAGCAATTCATCAAAACTTGGCCTGCATTTTCCTTAAGCTCACATGTCCAATGGAAATCTGTGTTGTTTAAATTCAAATTAAGTTCAGTAAAGAAATTATGCATGGAATTTCAGTTTTGTTGGTGATTATTACTGACATGGACTGTACTTATCACATTAATGCACAGAATCTATGCGATATATCCTGATAAATAAAACAGCAAAGGGATAGAAAAACTGCTAGAAGGATAAGAATCCCCATAATGAATGTAACCATTAAATTAAATTTAATTTACATGGAAAGAGGTATCCAACAGTCACACATTAGAGCTGCTGCATCATGTTACCGCCCTCCCTGTTGGATATTAGCATAGATAGCTCTTGGGCATATTGTTGGATCTTGTAAGCATGGGATCCTTTCCAGCAATCATGAGAAACAAACTCAGTTCACATATGCATAATTATCAATAACTACAACTGTAATTGCTATCTTACATGAGTGGATGCAGACAGGATGTATCAAATATTTGGCTGACACAGAGTATACATGTCCCACAATAACACATCAAAGAGGAAGTTTATTAGTAGAAGCCCAGCACATGATCAGCTGTGGGAAACAAATTATCTCCAGCATTTAGAAACTTGACTCATGTAGGCATCAGGGGATTTGTTACAACCTAAGGAAGGGCCTGAAGCCCCATACAAATTTAAAAAATAGTCTGCATTTTGAGATTTAATATTTTTGCAGAAATACTTCTGAGATTGTGACATTCTTTTAAGATATCAAGTAGATCACTGGGAAGGGAATGGCTAAAGTGCATATTGGGGAATAAAGAGAAAAATATACATAATTCCAATCAAAAACTTTGATAACCGTGAACTAAACTGAAGCACTTCACAGCTGCACGTATTTTTTTTCTAGCAGGACTCATTTTTTTCCTGGCAGCCAGTTTCCTACTGATACCTTCTCATCATATCATTCATTATTTGTCTCTACTGCTATCCTCTGTGTAACTACAGATTAATCTTCACCCCCTCACCATCTGTCATCATCCTTCTGCTTAAAGCTCTGAAGCTTAAGAAAATAAAAACTGTCCACTGATGAGGAATATGCATAAAAGCTACTGGGAGAGGAATATTGGCAGTTTAAGCAATCAGCATTGACTCTGACATTATTGGGATTAGTTTACGCTCCATTTTAAATTATGGATTCACAAATGTCATGTCACAGATTTTCCTGTAACTAAGTATGATTTCAGCTACAACAGAATTTTCAATAAATGTATTGATAGCCTACTCAAAAAGAAGAATTGAGTAAAGGTCAGGTGATAGAATGTCATTGCTTTTGAGCTCTCATCACTGCATTTGGATCCTCTTAGGTGCTCTGCTTGGCCTTGTTGAACCCTGCCTAAGTGGAATCATTTTCACTACTCAAACCCAGCAGCCCATTGTTTTGCCTTCTTAATTTATACTCCCAACCTTTTCTGGCTCCCATTTGTTTCTAAGTCCATTGGGTTTCTTCTCACTGCAGTTCAGATCCTTTTATTGTTGCTGAATGAGGCTCAGTGGCTCAATGGCTTAAAGACGCTGGAAAAGGTCTGCACTCTGGCAGTTCGAATCCTAGCACCATGTAATGGAGAGAACTCTATCACTTGCCTCAGCTTCTTCCAACCTTGCAGTTTGAAAGCATGTTACATGTTACATAAATAGGTACCACTTTGGTGGGAAAAATAATGATGATAATGCCAGAGCTGCCTGAATGGGAACTTGAACACGAGGCAACATTGGTGAAGGGAAAAGCCCTAGATGACAGTGCCGAATGCCATTAACCATTCTGAGTGTGGAGCTAGTTCGCCCCCTGTGGTGTACTATGGATAGCCCATTACCATGAACCAAATGGACTAGCAGTCTTAGGCAGCCAAACAACTACCCTGTACTAACATAGTCTCCTGGCTAATGTACCATCGCCATACACTAAATAAATAAATAAATCTTGTTGCTGGCTGTTTCTTATTCTCCTTGGCATGGGATTCTATTCCCTTATAGATTTATTTTAAGCATCTATTTTTTAAAGTATTTATTCTAAGAACAATGCATCTAGGAATTTCAAGAGAAAGGCTGAGTACTTACATTATATAGCTGTTAAAATGGTTCCTGCTGCTTTAACCATATTGCTCATTTAGTCAGGAGAACCTATTTATCATGAATAACTTTGTCAAACAAAATATTTATCACACCTTATAAGTTCCCAAATATTTTTCTAAGGAAAAGGTGATGATATCACCAAGCAGAATGGAAGAGAGATAGGAATGTACACTTGCCCTTTCCCATTGTACATCTTTCATTTTATCCCATTCTTAGAGAAAACTCATGTAAGGTGGACCCATAAAGGCTGCATAGTTGGAGAAAGTGAATAGAGAGAGAGGTTTTCCTCCCACTTTTACAGCTGTAGAACCAAAAGTCATCCAATCAAGCCGTCTGTCCCAAAGGTGCTTTTTTAAGCTTTCAAAATTAAGCTGGCTGTTGGAATGTTGGCAGAACGGATGAATGGAAGAACTTCTCAGAGCATATAATTATACTATAACGTTTGCTATCATAAATTATGGTGATATCATCAACTTGAATGGTTGTGAATGGGATATAAACAAATTCATGTACAGTAAAGCTGTCAATCATTACTGGCTATTGACAACAAAGCTGGTAACTATTGATAGTGATGGTTATTTATGGTTTTGGTTGGCTACTGATATCTCAGAGATGCTGAGAGACATGAGCAGGAAAATGATGCTCCATTTATATCCAGTAACTCTGGGCACAGATTAGCTATATAAGTCTATATCAGTCAACAAAAATGTATACATAAGAAAAAAGTTATAATATACTAACAATCATGGGAACACTAAGCTCAATCACAGAAACAACAATGAGAAATGATCCACAAGTGCCTATTATCACATATCTCTGTGATAAGTGTTTTGCTAAGGCCTGATTCTGGTACCTCCTATTATTGTTAAGAGGCAGGCTACTTAACAATAATAATTCCACAATAATTAATCACATTATTTAATAGATCTAACACACATATTTTGAAACTCTTGTTGGTTGAAGAAAAAAATGCATGCTGTATGAATGATACATTAAAACCATTGATGAAAGAAAAACAGAAAATTTCACTATGTTTTCAATTTACTGGGATTTATAAATAGAAACAGCATGTTGACTGACTATACAATGTCAGATTTTGTTATGAGAATTTTATATTTCTGATACCTGGAGTATTTTTGCTTGCTCATCTGCTGGTGCCCCAGGCACATTCAGGATCACACTGCAATGATAGCAAACTCAGTTCCTTCAAGATGTGCTCGCATCAGCACTCTGGTGAAAATGCAGTGGTGTTTTTCATCTCGCTAATAGAAGTTTTTCAGGTTTTCCAAACATGCAGATTGTCCTATCAATTTCATAGCTTTACAGTGTTGGAAGAAAGGTCTTCATCGTGCTTCATCCAAGCTGGGAATAAACATGGCAACTGCTTTGGGAAGAAGGTTGTAGTTTATTGGAGAGGAGAGCCACACAGAAAGATGGCTCTGGCAGAAAAGAGAGCGAACACATGTATGGAGAGAGTTTTTATACCCTCTGGAGCCTTTTGTTTGTGGAGTTGTTCCTGTGGCATGAACTTTGACCTGAGTCTGAGTGTGCCTTTCTGGTATTCTGATGGAGATGGGTTAATCTTATTATGTCCAAAGGTCATATCCTGCTTCCCTGGGGCTGGGGCTGATGACTCTTAGAGTTTGGATGGGGTATGTAGATTTTAGGTCTTTGTCTTCTTAATCTCCTAGCTCCCTGGATTTACATCTGTATCTCTAGAGCTTGGGGAAGGGAGACCTGGGGCTATTAAGAAAACTGGGCATGCTTTCCTGCCTCTTCAAGATCCTGAGGAAATATATTTTTCTGCCCTTTTAATATTTCCTTCTCTGTGGGTCTGACTTCCCACAACAGACATGTGAGATGAAATACTGGAAATCTCTGTTGTCCTTTTTTCTTCCGTCATGTCATGGCCCCATCGGAGCACAGTTCGGAGGAGGAGGAGTTGGAACCAGGACCGTCTGACAGGGATGGCACGTCTCACTTGGCATGTTTGGAGAGGCTGTCCCAGGCCCCTCAGGCATCGGGGGAGGTGGTATGGGAATGACATTTGGGAAAGTTGTGGCTATTTCTGCACTCCCTGCAGTCAGCTGTAGTCACATGATTATTTCTAGTGCTCCCTGATAGCTTTCCAGAAGGAATGGGCTCATTCCTTGCCTCCCAAGGAAACTCAATGGAGAAGCTGGCAAAAAATCAGAAGTCACTTCTGCTCTCACTGCTTTTTTGGCCATCTATAAACTTCTTGTAAGAAAGTTTGACATTGCACAGTCTATGTGTTGTTTTGTGGGCATTCTGTTTCTCTGTTTAAATAAGGAAACATGAATGGCCCAATGAGACATGGGTTGTCTAGTTCTTTCTTAAAGTACTTCAAAGGAATCTATCCATTTGTTGTACTGTGCTGCAGCCTTGGGGCAAGGGATTTAAATGCTGTTTGGCTATTTTCCACTCTCTACTGATTGACTTTTGGAATAAATTCTAAATACATTTTTCAGGTTTATATATACCTTAGCAGTTTACATTTAAGTAAATAGCAATAGCAATATTATCTGGACTTATAAACCATCCCATAGTGCTTTTCAGCATTCTCTGGGCAGTTTACAATGTCAGCATATTGCTCCCAACAATCTGGGTCCTCATTTTACCAATCCTAGAAGAATGGAAAGCTGAGTCAACCTTGAGCCCTCTTAGGATCGAACTCCAGGCTATGGACAGAGTTTGCCTGCAGTACTGCATTATAACCACTATGCCACCAGGGCTCTTCAGAGATACATAAATACAGAATAGCTTTTTGAAAGTCAGATTAAACGTGTTGCCATCAAATATGCTATAAGGTAAATTTCTCATTTTTCAAAAATGTTGTCCCTGTAATGTTATTGACCTTGAAACTGAATAATATTTTTGGCATTCTGACTTTTACAAGAGTTTTCAACAGGATATATTATCTGGCCTAAACTATTATATCTATGCCAAACTTTTAGATGATATCTGTATTTTTTTATTTCAGTCTTTTGGCCATAAATAAAAGGTATTATTGTTATCATTAATATTAATATATACAATAATAGTTTCTACAATTTTCCAGAGTTTGCTATATAGTTTTACAATCCAAAAAGTGTTTAAAATTGTGCCCATTAAGGAAAAGTTTCTTAGGCACTAGAGAAAGTAATATAAAAGCAGCACAATTATACTATAATTGTTAAATTATTTGCAAAAAGCACATCTGTTAAAAAAAAAGGCTTCTAAAACTTTGTGAGAAATGTTTTAAGAATGCATTCAAATGTTAATTTTAAAAAAAATGAAAACTGAAGCAAATTTGAAACAAAAGGAATTTAGGAAAACAAGTAATACATTGACAGATTCATCCATGATACTATTGCAAGGAAAGCAATTGAGAAGATTGTAGTGAATCAGCTTCATTTAGTAATTTCAGAAATTAGGAAGAGTCATAGGCTGAGTCCCTTCATGGGTCACTGCCTTATCATGACGAAGGGGCTTGTGCAGCTCAGTGAAGCTATGAGCTCTGCCATGCTGTCTGATGAGGCCTTACAAATAACTATAGAAAGAAGGAAAGTGAAGAGCAAAGGAGAAAAGGAAAGATACCCAACAGGTTTCCAGAGAATAGTAAGTAGACATAAGACCACCTTCTTAAATGAACAATTCAAAGAAATAGAGGAAAACTATAGAATGGGAAAGACTAGAGATCTCTTCATGAAAATTGGAGATATCAAAGGAACATTTCATGCAAATATGGGCACAGGGACAAAAATGGTAGAGACCTAACAGAAGCAGAAGAGATGAAGAAGAGGTGGCAAGAACACACAGAGGAGCTATACAGGAAAATGCTTAATGCCCTGATAAGCATGGCAGTGTGCTCACTGACCTCAAGCCAGACATCCTGGAGTGCGGAATCAAATTGGGCCTTAGGAAGCATTTCCAACAACAAAGCTAGCAGGAGTGACATATTCTAGCCGAGCTATTTAAAATCCCAATAGATGATCCTGTTAAAGTGCTGCACTCAATATGCTAGCAAATTTGGAAAACTCAACAGTGGCCACATGATTGGAAAGGGTCAGTTTACGTTCCAACCTCAAAGAAGGGCAATGCCAAAGAATGTTCAAACTATCATATAATTTCACTTGCTAGCAAGGTCATGCTCAAAATCCTACAAGTGAGGCTTCAGCAGTATGTGAACCAAGAACTGCCAGAAGTACAAGCTCTCTAAGAGTTTGTTGTGATCCACAAAAGTTCTTAGAGATGGGAGTACCAAACCACCTTACCTGTCTCCAGAGAAGCCTGTTTGTGGGTCAAGAAACAACAGTTAGAACTGGACATGGAACAACTGATTGGTTCAAAATAAGGAAAGGAGTATGATAAGGCTGCATATTGTTACCCTGCTTATTTAACCTATATGCAGAGTACATCATGCCAGGCTGGATGAATCACAAGCCAGAATTAAGAACTCTTGATGTGGGTGAAAGAGGAGGGTGCAAAAGTTGACTTGAAACTTAACATTAAAAAAAACTAAGATCATGGCATCTAGTCCAATCCCTTCAAGGCAAACAGAGGGGGAAGAAATGGCAGCAGTGACAGATCTTATTTTCATGGGTTCCAAGATCACTGCAGACGGTGACTGCAGTCATGAAATTAAAAGATGCTTGCTTCTTGGCAAATCTAGAGAATATATTAAAAAGCAGTGATATCATCTTGCTGACAGAGGTCCTTATAGTTAAAACTACGGTTTATGGTAGTAATGTATGACTATTAGACCATAAGGAAGGCTGAGCGCTGAAGAATTGATGCTTTTGAATTGTGGTGTTGAAGAAGACTCTTGAAAGTCCCTTGGACTGCAAGGAGATCAAATCAATCAATCCTAAAGGAAATCAACTCTGACTGTTCTTTGGAAGGACAGATAATGAAACTCAAACTCAAATACATTGGCCACCTAATGAAAAGAGAGGACTCATTGGGAAATATTGAAGGCAAAAGGAGAAGGGAACAGAAGAGGGTGAGATGGTTAGATAGTGTCATCAATACAATGAACATGAATTTGAGAAAACTCTGGAAGATAGTGGAGGACTGTGGGGGCCTGGTGTGCTATGATCCATAGGACCACAAAGAGTTGGACATGACTTAGCAACTGAACAAAAACATAGGTTGAGAAAAAACCAATGATTATGATGAAGTATTTAGAATGATAACCTCCATACAATATGAGAATTATTTCTTGGTCCATAACAATCATGCATGTTTTCATTCATGAATCAGTTCAATTTCTGCATTAAAATTCCAATATTTAAACACCATGTGAAAATAGTACAACATAAATTTGAACATTGACATTATTTATTTTAAAATATATATATTTTAAATTATATTGGGATATGACTTGAAAATATTATTTTCCTCATAGATAGCAAAGGAAGGAAAGGAAGGAGGAAGGAAGGAAAGGAAGGAAGAAGCATAACTAAAATGTACTTTTCAAATACAGTAGTTGTCTTAGCAATTCAAACTAACAACTCCTAGGATATAGTTTTTTTAAAAAAAAACCAATGGTAATTTTTTTTGCTTAGGATGCTGCATACATCTTTAGTTTTTGCTTTGTATTGTAAGAAGAAAACAGATTTAAGGATCTTGAAATTTAAGAATTCAAAGCACTAGTTTTCTGCTGTCCTATATTATATATATATACAATTATATTGAATTGGACGCAAAACATATTCATAATTAGCACTGATGTTCTGAAATTAATTGTACTTAAATTAGTCTGGATTTAATCTTATATTACATGAGTATAACAAACCTGGTTTGTCTCACAACTTTTTATAGTGGTTTCTCTCTCTCTCTCTCTCTCTCTCTCTCTCTCTCTCTCTCTCTCTGTGTGTGTGTGTGTGTGTGTGTGTGTGTATGTGTGTGTGTGAAAAAGAAACAAAGCAGTTTTGCACAGATAAATAACTTTAAATGTTTTTATTTGGCACTGCATTCATCCTATCTCCATTTTTAACACCGTTCTGATAATTTGCTATTTTACCTGTTTGCAAATTATTGCCATGCATTGGAGAACTTCTGTAATTTAACAGCAGTGTACAACCCACCTCAGTTTAAAATTAATTGATTATTGAAATAAAAACATAACGTGTGACTATAAATAAATCAAGGAACTGGTTACAAGGGAAATAAAATAAACCTAGGAATAAAATTGGACATCTCTTAATTTCAGAGGTGTTTAGAATTTCAATTCTAATTATATCCTATGGTCTCCATTTATATGAGTTCCTTTTGATTAGGTCAGAATAGAAAAGATAGTTCTGAACTTTTCATCATCTCCTCATTTCAAAAGGACACTTTTATCTTTTTAAAAATCTATTCTTATCACTACTGTCAGAGATAGTTAGAAGTCTACAAATACAGATGCTGCTCTAACCAAAATGAGACCTAGATTGGGCCTGCAATGCCCAGATACTTCAGGTTACTTGTGGATTAGCCTATATGTATATCTGTATCCACTGGGTTTTCCAATCTATAGCAAGAGGAGGAAGGGATATACCCTGCTCTAGGCAAATGGAAGTTGAATGGTATTTCACTTATTCCCATCCTAAATACACAATGGAATGATCAGTATTATTTTAGATGTGCTTCTCTGTAACAACCAATGTGCACCAGTCTTTTGTATGTCTTCTGCTCACAGCCTTCTAAACAATTCTGTCTTTCTTTGTGACAGGAGCACAACAACATTCAGGGAAAATTAGCTTTTAAGACCTTATAGGTAAGGAAATCAAACAGAATTTAAATGCACTGTGACAGTTCAGTTGCTGTGAGTCATGTCAACACTAAAGAGTTCCATTATTGATTAGTTTTGCAAAGGGCAAAGCATATTGCGGTGCATAGAAAAACATCTTTGAAACAGAGTGAAGGCATTGATGCAGTAAACGAATCCCTCCTGTAAATATTAACTGGGTTTAAAGAAAATTGGCAAAGAGACTATTCTCCATCAGCAAGGAACACCATGCTTATACTCAAATAAAGCAGCATCTAAATTCATGGAATACAAGACACACACCCAAAAAAGCTTTTTATCTGCATTATGCCATACAGCAGGGGTGTCAAACTGCCGGCCCATGGGCCGGTTGCATCATGCGGAGACCACGCCCACCCCAGCTCTGGAAATACAGAAAAAGTTGCGATATGTCGCAACACGTCACATGACATGGCGAGTTTGACACCCATGCCATACAGTCATATGAACACCGTGGCAACATTAACACAATTCCATGTCCAGTAGCACCATTTAGGGAAAAAATTACCACCGTTTTTCACTGCTTTCCAAATTTCACTCAAATAAGAAGATAATTTAATTTATCATAGCTATAATGTGGTATTTGTACCCTAACCCTTAATGAGTCCAAGATGGCCAAAGTTATGTGGGTATATGAATGTCCTGTGCTTCAATGAACCACAACTTCTCCAGCTCACTGAAGTCTCCCTATTTCACATGCTTCCTTTAAATATTTCCATATCTTTTCAGAATCAAAAGAATTGAAATCAGTGATTGAAAGATGTGTAATGGAACAATAATAGAATAGTAACAACACTTCAAAGTATCTCCAACCATAATGTAAGCTTAAATATACAATAAAGATAAATTTGGAAGACATTCTCAAGCACTTTGAATGTGGAAAAACTGAAAGCTTTTTCCAAGGAAAGCAATCTTGGGAAATTGCAATAAAGTTTTTTTCCTCCTCCAGCATTAGTTTTCAACATGTTTTGCATTGCTTTAAGGGCAAAAGATATATCTGAGTGTACATGGATATTCCCAGCATACTTGTCTGTAATTTCTTAATGTAGCTGCATCTTTCCTCATGTTGCGATGCCTGTTCTCTGCAGCTGAAAAAATCCCAGGAAAAAATCATCTTTTGTCTTAAAAACTTACAAACAAGTCAAATGCCTTAATTTTCACAATGGTGAATATATCTCTATCTCTATATCTCTATCTAATATATAGATATATTAGGGTTCTATTTAGTAGTTAGAATATACCATCTTTCTCTCTTCTCTTTATTTTTGAACAATTATGCAACAACACACTCTGCCTATCTGTATAATTGAGTCTCCTCATTTTCTAACCTGTCAGCTATTTAAAGACATCTTGCCCAACCTGTTACCTTCCAGTCATTTTAGACCATACCTTACCAGACAGCATAGCATGACCTTTGGATATTCTGCTTAGGATTTTGGGAACTGCAGCCCAACCTCAGCAAAGTAGCTTTTGCCCACCTAACTAAATTGTATTCTGTTGCCATCTGCTGGAGAAGAGGAGACCAGATGAATCTGCATATTTATTTCAAAGCCTGGAAAAGTCCCAAGTTCCTTGACTACTTCAAATTTTGAATACTCTTATTCTGTTGAAAACATATGTTTTTATAGCAATAGATAGAACAAAAATACTGTAATATGATTTTTTTTGTAGTTTAAAATAAACATCAATTTTTAATTTTTTTAAAAAAGTAATTGGAAATATTGAATGTATTCATCTGGTAATGTACAGCTGTGTAATTATCCTCCTAAACTACCAAATTTTTGTGACCAAACTGACTAAATATTGTAAAATGGAATCATTGGCAATTAGAATATGAAATACAGCTTGAATGAAAGGGTACTTTCTGAGCTAATACTGTATAATAACTGAATTTAGCATTTCACCATCTAAAGAGAAGAGAAGGCAATTTTTTTGCATATTGAATCAGCATAAAATTATATTATCAAAAATGATGGCCTGTGAGGGGAAGATGCAGTTTGGAGGTGAGAAACTTGAGGATCTCCAGAACTAATGTGTAGGATCTCTCACCATTCATTATGACTATGATTTTATAGCTCAGCAAAATCTGGAGGTTGGAAGTCCACTTATTTCTCACCTTTATTGGAGTCTGTGGAAGGTCCCTCTCTCATCTCACAGAATGAGTGGGCTCAAATACAACAGCATTCTGCAGTTTCTAGTTAAATACATGGACATTTAACTAGAACATTTCAAGATAGTTTTTGTGGTGTCCTGGGCCTTGCTGAGTCAATCAGCAAGGCTCAGGAAACCTGCAGGACAACTGCAGAGTCCCGGGCAGACCACGTGTTGCCCGGGACCGGTTGTAGAGACCCGGGCAGACCACATGTCTGCCCGGGACCCAGACAGGCTGTCTCCAGCCTCGTGCGCATGCGCGAGGCGGGAGAATAGCCTGCATTCATTGGTTGAGCCTCCCCTTGCAGGGGAAGTATAAAAAGGGCATGTTGCCATTTTCTCGCTTGCTTCTGTTCAGTGAATGTATTCAATAAAGAACATCTTTTGTACCAACTGCCTCGTCTTCATGTCTGCCTTGCGAATAGAACATTGGCGACGAGGGTGGGATTCGCCATTGGGAATCCCGAAGAAACAGAAGTAGGCCTACTCACCTAGGCCAGGAAGAGGAGAGAAGCGCGGCATCCAGGAGGAGCAGTTGCCTGCCAGCATACATACGCTGGAGGCGGGCTTGGCTCCGTCGGACCCCTTCTCAGTTCCTTACGGTGAGAGACGTGGACAAGGCCATCGAAGAAGAAGATGTCCAAGCTGGGCCATCTCGGCGAATTCGACATCTCGCATCCGGAACGCTGGAGCTCGTATGCAGCTCGCGTTGAAAACTATTTCAGAGTAAATAAAGTCCAGGAAGATGGCCTGAAAGCGGCTACCTTGCTGTGTGTCTGTGGGCAAGAGACTTTTGAAATCGCTGAGAATCTTGTCGCCCCGGCACCATTGGAATCAATCGCGTACGCCGATTTGAAGAAGATGCTGCGAGAACACTTCGAGCCCAAGCTCTCGATTATAGCTTGGAGGCATCAGTTCGAGCAAAGGGACCAGCGGGCCGGCGAATCAGCTGCGGATTTCGTTGCGGCCTTGAGGCAAGCCGCACGCCCATGTGCATTTCAAGATTTGGAGGAAAGACTCCGAGATAGACTTGTGTGCGGGTTGCGAAGCCGCGAAGTACAGCAGAAGCTGTTTGCAAAGACGGACGTCACCTTTCAAGACGCCTTACGAGAAATTGCAGCAGAGGAAGCAGCCGGAGGTGCGGTGAAGGCCTTGCGGTCTACGAAGAGTCATCCAGCGGCTGTCCCAGTCCACCAGGAGGCCACGCGTGAGGCCTCTGAGAAGACTCTGAGGAGGAAGAGGTGGACAAGATCCAGCCCGCAGCGGAGAGACGACTGCCGGATCGTAGAGGGCCACCGCCTGCATCCCTTCGCTGTTTCAGCTGTGGGGGTCGCCACAGGAGGGCCGACTGTCGATTCCGATCTGCTGTCTGTCGAGTGTGCAGAAGGCAAGGCCATATAACATCGGCCTGCATGGGTCGTCCAAAGAACAGGTCCCCTGAATTGCCTCTGAAAGGTACCAAGGTCCCCAGCCAAAACAGGGTGGGTTTTTGCATGTCCTGGAGGGGGGTGTTCAAGACAGGAACCCATAGGCCCCTTAAGAAAAAGCTGCGCATAGATGTGAAGCTGCAGGGAGTTCCCCTGGCTATGGAGCTGGACACAGGGTCTGCTCTTTCTATTATTTCAGTGGACACGTTCAATAAGATTTGCTCCAGGAGTGGCTCAAGAGTTAGGCTCAGGCCCTCCAATCTTATTCTCACTGATTTCCAGAACACGCGAGTGAGCGTGAAGGGGGAAGCCACGCTCAGAGTGCAGCAAAAAGGCTTCAATGGATTACTGGATGTAGTAGTTGTTGGGGGTGATAGAACGAGTCTTATAGGACTCGATTGGTTCGAGGCACTTGGGATCCAAGTGACTGGTCTGAACCAGCTGCAAACAGCTAGCCTTACAGGAGTATGTAAGGAGTTTGCTGATGTGTTCAGCTCAGAACTTGGCTCGTACAAGGGGCCTCCCATTGCATTAAAATTGGATCCAGGCATTACACCCATAAGGGTCAAGCCAAGGAGGGTGCCTTTTGCCTTAAAGAGCAAAATTGATGCCGAGTTGGACAAGTTGCTCCAACAAGGCATTCTGGAACCTGTGGACTCTAGTCCATGGGAAACCCCCATAGTAACTCCCCTAAAATCCAACGGGGAAGTCCGAATCTGTGCGGACTATAAATGCACTTTGAATAAGGCTTTACAGCAGCATGCATATCCTGTGCCCGTGGTGAGCCACATTTTGGCCTCACTGAAAGGAGGGAAGTACTTTGCCACGCTTGATTTGGCTCAAGCCTATCAACAGTTACCTGTTGATGAGGCGACTGCTGAGGCACAAACCATAGTCACGCACAGAGGTGCGTTCAAAGTAAAGAGGCTGAAGTTTGGGGTCAATGTAGCCCCTGGCATTTTTCAAGGGGTGATGGAGCGAACGCTCAGAGGGATTCCTGGGGTCTGCCCCTATTTTGATGACATCCTCATTGCAGGAGAGTCATCAGGGAACTTGGCCGAAAGGCTGAGGGCTGTCTTGCTGCATTTCCGCCAAGCTGGGCTGAAACTACAGCAAGACAAATGTAAAATAGGGGTGACATCCACCGAGTTCTTGGGGTTCTGCATTGATGCAGAAGGCATCCACCCCGCAGAGTCCAAATTCCGGGCCATCCAACTGGCCCCTAGTCCCCAGTCAAAAACAGAACTTCAGGCTTTTCTGGGCCTCTTGAATTTTTACCATTCCTTTCTCCCCCACAAGGCTGCTGTGGCTGAGCCGCTGCACAGGCTCTTAGACAAACAGGCTCCCTGGGCATGGACAAGAGTCCATGAGGAGGCTTTTAAGAAAGTAAAAGCTTTGCTATCCTCCAATGCTGTACTGGCTCATTTCAATGAGCAGTTGCCTGTGTGCATCGCATGTGATGCTTCCCCTTATGGGGTAGGAGCAGTGCTAAGCCATCTCAAGGGAGATGGAACACAGGTCCCTGTGGCCTATTATTCTAGGACCCTCTCATCTGCAGAGCGTAATTACGCGCAGATTGATAGGGAAGCCTTGGCAATAATCTCAGGCATCAAGAAATTTCATGATTTCTTGTGTGGATGCCATTTCACGGTCTATACCGACCACAAGCCTTTGCTAGGGTTGTTTACAACCAACAAACAAACTCCTCAGATTATATCTCCTAGAATTCTGAGATGGTCTATCTTCTTAGCAGCGTATGACTACACCTTGGTTCACAAACCAGGTTCTGAGATGGGCCATGCTGATGGCCTAAGCAGGTTACCTCTTAAGCAAATAGAGGCAGACCCTGCTCCTGCTGTACATATTCTGTCTATTCAGGACTTACCAGAATCTCCCCTCAATGCTAGGGATGTGGCTGCTGAAACTGCCACTGATCACACGCTTGCACGCGTGCTGACATGCGTGTTGTCAGGATGGCCTGACACGTGTCCTGGTACTGCTTTCCAGAGTTTCTGGCGCAGGAAGCACGAATTGTCCACATTCAAGGGGTGTATCCTGTGGGGCAACTGAGTAGTCATCCCGTCCTCATTGAGGACTAGAGTCTTGCTCTCTCTTCATGAGGGACATCCGGGAATAGTGAGGATGAAGGCGCTTGCGTGCAGCCATCTTTGGTGGCCTGGACTCGATAAGGACATTGAGGCCCAGGTTCAGAGATGTCAGGTGTGCCAGCAATCACGGCCAGAAATGCCCCAGGCCCCAGTACATAGGTGGGAGGAGACACTTACTCCATGGTCACGTGTCCATATAGATTATGCTGGGCCCTTTCAGGGGCAATTCTTCCTCCTCCTTGTGGATAGCCATTCCAAGTGGCTAGAGGTTGTTCCTGTGTCCTCCACCACTACTGCCAGGACCATCCAGGTGCTCAGAGGAATCTTCGCTTCCCATGGCCTTCCTGATGTTTTAGTTTCAGACAATGGTCCACAATTTACCTCTTCTGAGTTTCAGGCATTCCTCCAAGCCAACATGATCCGGCATGCCACATCTGCTCCTTTTCATCCTGCCACCAACGGTCAGGCTGAATACATGGTGCGCACCACGAAAGATGCATTAAAGAGAATCACTCAAGGACCCTGGCATCACAGGTTAGCTGATTTTCTTCTCACACACCACACCACACCATGCACAGCTACTGGAAAGAGCCCAGCTGAACTCCACTGGGGTCGCAGACTGATTACAAAGCTGGACAGCCTCCACCCAGACCGGGTGGCTTCACAGGTGTCACAGCCGCGGGCACCTAGGAGACTTCAAGTGGGTGATGCAGTTTGGACCAGGAACTATGGGCAGGGGCATCTCTGGGTACCTGCTGTAATCTCTAAAGTCTCTGGACCTCTGTCCTACGAAGTGGTCTTAGAGGATGGGCGTGTCCTACAGCGCCACATAGACCAGCTGCGTTGGCGGCTTCCAGGCTGGAATTCCTCCCCTGACTCCGCTCTCGGGGGGGAGGGGGACCCCAATTACGATTGTGGATCACAGTCTCTCCAAGCAGGGGAGTCTCCAAATGCTCCAGATGAGGGTCTTGCCATGGAGGCGGCTCCTGACTCTGGCAGAGGTCCCTGGCTTAGGGTAAATGGCCGTAAATCGGCTACTTAGGGCACCCCTGCTGCTGGCCTTGGGCCTGAAGGACATTGCTCCCAAGGGGAGCTCCAAGGGTTTTCGGGGAACTCCACCCCACCAAGGAACTCGGGGAACTCGACCCCTCCAAGGTCTGGTTTGGGTTTAGCGGATCCAGCCAGTCAGCAGTCAGGGGGAACCCCTGAGTCTTCTGGGCGACAAAGTCCTGGTTTGTTGTGCGCAAACTGGGAGCAAGCACTCCAGGCACCCAATACACTTCCCCCAAATACCATCACACCTGTACCTAATCCGGCTCCACAGAGATCGGAGAGGGCCAAGGGTCCTCCTAAATATTTGAATGAGTATGTGCGGTCCCTGCGGGGTGATTGTTGTCAAAAAGTGAAAGAACGTGGATTGACTTGAATCCCACTGGGACCAGGTTACTCGGGGTACGGGGAATTGCCAGGCTGCTGTTTGGACTAAATGTTACATGTTACTGTTAACTGGTGGGGACAGCATTGTCCGAGCCAAGGGGGGAGGGGTGTTGTGTCCTGGGCCTTGCTGAGTCAGTCAGCAAGGCTCAGGAAACCTGCAGGACAACTGCAGAATCCCGGGCAGACCACATGTCTGCCCGGGACCCAGACAGGCTGTCTCCAGCCTCGTGCGCATGCGCGAGGCGGGAGAATAGCCTGCATTCATTGGTTGAGCCTCCCCTTGCAGGGGAAGTATAAAAAGGGCATGTTGCCATTTTCTCGCTTGCTTCTGTTCATTGAATGTATTCAATAAAGAACATCTTTTGTACCAACTGCCTCGTCTTCATGTCTGCCTTGCGAACAGAACAGTTTTTCTATCAGAAAAATTGAAAGTATCAGAAGCCAATTTCATATTATTCACCATTCTCTATATATTTTGTTTAAACCAGGGTGAGGAATCTATACCATTGTCTTCTGATACCGTGGCATAAAGGGGGCACCAAGTCCCAACTGTAAACTGCATTTATTATAGTTTTAAAAGGTAAGAGACAAAAGGACCTTTTGGATATAAGAAAGGACCTGCCCCTTCATTATTTCATGCTTAAGAATGTTTTCCCTAATTTCATATTACAATGTTGTAATCAATAATATAATGATGTATGATTCATTTCATAATTACATGTAGAATATGATGAACTATTTTCTGATGATATTCTACTTTACGAAGCTCATAATAATCAGTGATCCAGATTCAGAAAAGGATAAGGAAAACAAATTCAATGTGACACTTTTTGTTCCTAATGCCAACTTTAATAAAGCAATGGCATTATAACTGATCTAATTATAGAGGAGCCTGACCCTGAATTTTCAGTTATTTTTTATTGCTATCTATTTTTTCTTTGCCTATTTATACCTATTTTATAGATAACAAATACACTAATTGTGATTATTTCTTATTGCTAAGAGTTTTATGATGAGTGCAGTTTTACAGTGTATAGTTTTATGGTATTAAATAACACTTTAAAATTACTTTAATTAAATGAAACTGGTATTATGTTCATAGATGGCCTGTAAGTGCTACGTATTGTTTAAAATAGAAAAGTAGGATATACATTGTTAATCAAATAATGACACTACAGAATCCATTTTAGTATTGTTACTGTCAAGATCATGTCATATATTGATGATCAAACAATACGCTCTTCCATGATGTTACTATTCTAATGTTCGATATGATGTATTTAATGGGAATGGTGGTAATTCTATGTCCTATAAAATAAAGCAAACAGTCATTTTCCTTGGGAGTCTCCATTAACCAAAGTCTAGCTTTTAAATGCTTCAAACTCATTATCAGAGAGAATAGTATGGGTAAGACTGAGGATGTATACAATTGGCTGAAAAACTGGAGCATATTCCTATATGTAATATGAAGTAGATGGTCCTGAATTTAAAGAATGTGAGCCAAATAACAACTCCTGCGATTATTACTCCTGAGAAGTTGGTACCTTTTGTTCCAACACATATGCCTAATGAAGTACAAAATGTGTTGTGGGAGATTACAAAAAAGAGGATAGATGTTCATCCAGTAGGTCAGTGAGCTGGATTAACTTTCTTCAGGCAAGATGGGGTGGATCTAACGAAAAACCACCGGTCATCTGCTGCATTTTTTCTGTGTGGAGCTTTCCATGGTGCTGAATCTACTTGCCAGTCATTCTTCTCTTTCCTACAGTGGAACAAGGATCTTTAGATACTGTTTTGCAATTCCACTCACTATATTGTGAACTGACTCCTATTTAGTGATCTATATGCTTTGCAAGAAATTAAGCCTTCTTACAAAGTCATTTTGACAAATACAATAAAGAATCAGGGACATCAATGTAAGATTTATAGAAATTGTCTTTTAGCAGGAGTTTCTGCTGTCTGTCACTTTGCATTATGCTAATCATTCATTTGTTAATAATTTATTTAAATCAGCTCTTTGAAGTGACATAACTTTAGATTCTAGAAAAGTCTAAATGGGTAGTTCTGGTTTTTGTAAAAAACATGCACCACATCAATTACACTTAAGATTCATTGCTCTGTTCATTAGCAAACAAGCAGATATTGCCTCTAGCTGTCTCGCTGTGATTTTCTTTATTACAGTTAAGTGAAGTAAGAAATAATTCAAGAAGAATCGGCTAAATGAACACATATTTTACCAGCTCCCTTTATTATATAAAAGCAATATCCCAGTAATTGGAAAAGAAATGACATTTCATAGTGGCAAAAGATTACAAATTAATGGTGTATTTGTGAAATAATTATATGAATGCCATTATTAGCATTCCATTGTTGGATTTTTGGATGCAGTTGGACTTATTGCTGGAGAGAAGGTATGGGAAACAAGAAATCTCCCATAATATGATTTGGCTTTGATAAGGCACGTGCATATGAATCTGCTACAAATATTCTTAATTGAAATGAATAAATCAGACCCCAAACCTTGAAATGAACATCCCTGATTTTGAATGGAAGAAATCACGCCCATTATCAAAGGCAAGCTCTGAGCCCTAAACATTTATAGCAAATAATCCCACAGTGGTCCTCAGAGTTCATACTTATGTAGTAAGTACAGCAGCACTGATTTTGTCATGATTTCAGAAAAACACATATAAATCTACATATTTAAATTTTCAGCTGTGAGCCATACAAAATTTAAAAGTGTCAATCTACCATTTCTTTCATAAAGCATACCATCTTTTCTAGACAGACCTTGTAGGTAACTTCTGCAATGGTCACTGAACAGAAAATTAAGCAGTCAACTTCTTAATCAGAATAAAAGAACAAAAGATGAAAAAAGGGGAAGCATATAGATTAGCTAAAAAAACAGTAAAATGCCTTGAAGTCTGCCACCTTTTCAAAAGAATTCTTGAGTGGTAGAAGAGACTCTTTTACTCAATTTCTTTTTCTTTATTTTTCTCTGTATGCTCATATCTATTTTTCACCATTTGAATAGCTCTATGTTATGGGTAAAAATGGGGTGCATGTAATTTGATATTTATCCTTGAAAATGCCTTGGATTTTCAGTTCTTCCACACATGTGTATTGAAAGCATGAATCAAAAGCTAATGGCCTTAGGAGCCTTTTCAGTTATTCCCATTAGTGTGATACATCTAAGAAAAAAAGCACAATTGTTTTAAATGTGAAAAAGAATTATAAAAAGAGAAGCAAAAATGTCATAGAAATAGCTGTGCATCTGCAGGGAGAAATATCAGCAGATATTACAAAAAAATGCCATGATATTTCATATCAAATGGGCACTGATTTAATCTCAGGAAAATGATGAAGCTTCTTGCTTAAAATAACTGATGAGTTGGTGACTCACATATAAGTTACATGAGCCAAAAAATGTGTTCAGTTACGGCAGTCAAAAAAATATGTGCAAACCTGAAAGAAGAGCTTGTGAATTAATTTCTAAATTTCTCCATTTCTGAATGTACAAAAGCCAAATAGTATAATTTTTAAATATTAAAACACTTTAGTCATTATTTATCATTTTAATATGTTGGAATCATGGAAATTGTCCAACAACAGAAGATACTTATGAGGAACAGAGATTTCTTAATTTCATTAAGACACAAAAGCACTCTGGATTATCCTAAAAGCACCTAAGAATATATGTTATTTTTCTTTATATTTTTACAAATTAACCTTATAGTATTTTTTTAAATAATAAATACTATAATACTATAAGAAGTTCTGAATATGGAACAGACCATTTTTTGGTAGTGTCTGGAATGGATCTTGAAAATAAATGGACATGGAACAAAATGAAATAAGTGAAACAACGACATTGAAAGTTGGACTGCAAAAGAGAAAGTATGAATATAAAAACATTAGAAAAAAGAGTCTTCCAACAGAAAGAAAGGAAAGGGAACATAAATAAAAAGAATGTGGAAACTGATAGGAATAGAAGGAAAATAATATATTATGAAATGCCATATGGAATCTGTGGAATTATGCTAATACAAGATGTGAAAAAAGGATGCTTGCTAAAATGATGAGTGAAAAAGGCTGTGGATGAAATTTGCTTTATGAGTGTGTGAAGAATGTAACAATGCCATTATTGTTCCCCTATTTATTCTCATAGCAACTTGTCAGAAAAGCTAGTAAGTGAATGCAAAAACTAATGGATATTAGTTTAAGTGTACTGTTGTACATTGATGGTGCTATGTTGTTGGCATTGAACCTAAATAATCTGCAATAATAATTTGCAATGTTAGATAATATGATGAAAAAGTATGCATCAAAAATTAATATATTAAAATCCAAGTCAATTTTGTTTGATAAGAAAATGAAGTAAATGTCTACACATTTACTCAAACAGCAAATAATCAGAGCAAGTAGATGAATTTGTATACCTAGTAGAATGTTTATTAAAAATGGGGGGAGGGGGGATTCACATATCTAAGAATGCTGACTGGTATTCTTAGAAGAGTATCTGTTTTGATACATGGCTTAAGCATAAGCCTACTCATATATACACAAAGAAATTCTTAAAAAAGAAGTTTAAACTCTACAAATACTGATAGTTTGTATGTGATCTGTTTCAAGGAATAAAGACCATTGATAGAAGCTAAAATGGACTTAATTCTTGCTTTTTATTTATTTACTACTTATTCATTTTCTGTGGTTGCATAAAATTATAACATTAAGAGGGGATAGTGTGATCAGAATGTATATAGTACATATGCTTAGGTTTAGTCATTTCTGAAAACACTGAATCATACAGGAAATTAGAAAAAAGCACACTGTTTTATGTTAAAATTAATGTAACATCTAAAAATCACAATATAAACATTAATATAATATTACGTATGTGTAATTTCAATATTATCAAATTATGCTTCAAGAATTTGAAATTGCATTATTGGTTGCTATTTAGTAGGAAAATAAATAAATAAGCCAAACTAGATAAAAGTGTTATTGAATTAGAAACCTTTCAAGGGTCCATAAAAATCTTCGGAAGAGGATCTGTCTCTAAACAAACCCCTCAGGCTAAATCCTGAGATTGTTCATTTGCAGAAAACCTTTATTGCTAGAGTCACAAATCAATTTCATTTTCTTAAGTACACCCACTGAACTCTCAGCCTTTGAAAGTGTAGTGC
This sequence comes from Azemiops feae, assembly GCA_023970755.1. Taxonomy (NCBI): domain Eukaryota; kingdom Metazoa; phylum Chordata; class Lepidosauria; order Squamata; family Viperidae; genus Azemiops; species Azemiops feae. Next base: position 2,620,552 of record JALGBA010004258.1, on the reverse strand, counting down.
ACAGAAGATCTGCCTTCTGTAAGCTTTATTTTGAAAACCAAAAATTTCACTCTTAATCACAGCAATTGCCCTCCATCTCCACTTCTCCTGTTCAAAAATCAAAACCTAAATTGAATTCAGGATCATGTTCTCTAAAAAAAAGGCTATGCTAGAGAGAAGAACAATATTTTTTAGGCAACCCTATTCTGTCATAAGAAATTCAAGAAATGTAATTCTTTAGCAACCATCATCTTTCTAATTGTTTTTTTGGGTTGACGTTGACCATGTAGAAATAACTCTCAAGACAAAAACCAAGGCTTTCACTTCATCTGAGACCTTCCTCCTGTCCCTTGCCCACTTCAGTTTAATAGGCACTAGCATGCCCTGGGGTTCTAATCAGCCTTGGAATCCCCACACTTTGTTCTGAGTAGGCAAAGCAACTGATTGTGAATTAAAATCCTTGGGGCCCAAAGCACAAAGTCCCATTGAGAATATATTAGGGTTGCTCTGGTTGTTCTTTTATCATCCCATCCTTCTCCTCAATGGGTTCAGAACAATATGTATGTTATCCATCCCACCAAACCTCTCATTTTATTCTCATAGCAAACTTTTCAGGGAAAGGCTGATTTAGAGGTGTCCACAACTGCCCATAGCCATCGCCACATATCTACACTGTGAAGGGGTTGATGGGTAAGTGGAGGTTGTAGAGGGCTGCAGTCAGGCTGACTCAAACACCTCCCAAATTCCAACTGCAGAGGTGTGCGATCTGCATGCTGATTGGTTGACCCAGCTTCCTGTTTTGTACTTTGCTGTTTAAAGGGTCCCTAGCCAGAGCGTTAAAATTCGCCGACATATAAAAAGAATGCCTATGCATCGATCCCTGAATAACAGATGCATATATTCCCCAACATGCAGTGCCAGAGAAGTCTGCTTAAGCCTTAAGGTGAACTATCTGGAAATGTGTGATCTCACAAAAAGTTATAGAAAATAAGAGGGCTAAGATCCTATAGGATTTCCAGATCCAGATAGACAGGCAGGTACTAGCCAATTAATCAGATATCGATGTAGTAGACAAAAACCAAAAACCAGCAGTGGTGATAGATGTAGCAGAGCCAAATGACAGCAATATCAAGATGGAGTATGAGAAACTGAAGAAGTTCCAGGCCTGAAGGAGGAACTGGAGATGTTGTAGAAAGTAAAGGCCAAAGTGGTCCCAATGGTGGTAGGAGCAATCAGGGCTGTGACTCCTAAGCCAGGAGAATGGCTCCAACAGATCCCAGGAATTACATCCGACCTCTCTGTCTAGAAGAGTACAGTGCTAGGAACAACTAAGATCCTGTGCAGAACTCTCAAACTCCCAGGGCTCTGATAGAGGACTCAGGATTGAGGAAGAGGCACACCAAGCATAAGGATGAGAAGGGAATTCTTTTTTTTTCAATGTCTGCCTGCCTGCCTGCCTGCCTGCCTGCCTGCCTGCCTGCCTGCCTGCCTGCCTGCCTGCCTGCCTGCCTGCCTGCCTGTCTGTCTGTCTGTCTGTCTATCTTCTAACCTCACTATCTTTATACACATACGCATACGTATTATATATATATCACATATATATTACACACAATATCTATTACACATATGCATACAAGCACATGCAAATATGTATGTTTGAACAAATCTTTCTATAAAATACAGGATAATCAATTCTATGGATAGAGATGAACAATAGGCAACCTCAGAGATCGATGAAAAACTTTCAACCCACACTCTTATCTAACCATAATGAATTTCAGTTTCCCATTCCCTTGAGAGGCTGAAAAAGCAAGACATAAAAAAATATGCCTCATGTATATCTCCATCAAACAGAAGAAGGGACAACATTCTAGCCCCTGGTAAGTATGTTGCAGCCCTGCTTGCTCTATGACCTTGCTTTGCCCACTATGAGTGTGAGACATCACAAGATTGCGCACTCCCTGCCCTGTCCTACAATGACAATGATGGAAAACAATATAATCCTCCAAAAGATCTTGGAGGAAAGAGCTCTTTCATGAACAGTTCCTAAAAAACAAACGGCGATAAGCAAAAACAGTTATTTCCATTCTCCCAAAAATACCAAACCAGAAAGAATGAGAAAGAAGTGAATAGTAGAGGTCTCCTTTTGCAGGAATAATGGTGTATTCATTCTATAAAAGCTTTAAACCGAGGTTATTTTCGATGCACAGAAAAAAATCAGCTTTCAAAACCAAATTTATTAAAAGTGCCTGAAGGGTGAAAGCTTCTCCTGAATATGGGAGAAACCCCATTGATAAAAGTTCTCTTAAGACTTCCCAGAGGCACTATTAGCCAGGTCGCAGCTGACCTCCCTATAATTAAGCTTGGAATGGTGTTTATCTCCATCCAAGGCAAAAAGAACAGTGGCCCACAGATAAGATAAGATAAGATAACCTTTATTGTCATTTTTATATTGTGGGCACAATGGCACACATCAAAAATGAAATTTAGTTGCCCGCTCTCAAAGTGAAACACTTACATGACACAAACCTAAACATACTATGTACAACATATATAGAGACCCACATCCCTACATATACATAGCAAATAAATATTAAATACTGTCCATCTTGAATATATAACGCAAGGAGGAAGTTTGAGAGTTCGCAAGGTTAATGCTGTATGGAATGAAACTATGGCTGAATCTGGATGTTCTGCTACGGATACCACGAAGCCTCCTCCCAGAAGGTAACAAGGAAAACAGGTCGTGAAGAGGATGTGTAGTGTGCCAGATAATCTTACGGACCCTGCTCAAGCAACGCTTCTGTGCTATGTCCTGGATGGGAGGGAGGGAACTGCCAATGATCTTTTCAGCCATTCTCACCACTCTCTGCACGGCCTTCCTGTCTGAAGCAGTGATGCCTCCAAACCAGACTGTGATGCTGTATGACAGGATGCTCTCAATTGTCCCCCTGTAGAAAGTGGTCAGGACAGGGGAATGGGGATATACTGATAGAATATACTGATAGAATATACTGATAGAAGACTGTGTACACCACTAAATGATCCTCTCTGGGTTCATAATTCACAGTCTTATGCCCAGCCGTATTGCCGATATGGTTCTCGGTTGGATTTGTTTTAATCACTGTTTTGTGCAAAAGCATTAAAAAGAGAAATTCAGGTTTCCTGCTAGGTATTTATTGGAGATATGCTGACTTTGGGCTTCAGGTAGAAATTATATAAAATAATTCACCTGGGAAACATTCAAACCATGGCAAGGGGCTTTCACACTACTCTTGAGACACAGAGATTTGAATAATTAATGCAAATATATTAAGCTAAATGGATATGGTTTAGGATAGCTAAGATGGGGTAGATAGGATCTCATCTCTATCCTACAAGCAAAGCCTTAGTTCACATTCACAAATGGTCTCTTCAAGCAATTCATCAAGGACTATACTAACAAGAGTTCTACATTATTTTATTGAAATATTTAATACAGCAACTGAGAACCTCCAGGAATGCACCACCAAAATGGAGCCAAATTAATTTACTTTTTCTTTTAAACATTAAACATATTGGGGACCTAATGCATCCATCTCCCTTTTCTTTTTTCTTTCTTTCTTTCTTTTTTCTTTTTGCAGTAGGGAATGAGTTTCCTTAACAACCAAAACGTATAATAATAAAAAGGGCCAAATTTGGATTTCATTCACTTTATCTTTGACCATGTCCACTATATACTTTGGAGAGGTTTTTTTGACTTCAGAATAAATCAGTTGCCAGTTCCTGAACTATGTGGTGGGGGGAGGAGCAGAAAATTCAGGACTAGTTTTCCTCAAAGATATTCCTCACAGCAAGTTTCCATTAGAATTCTGGAAACCAACAGCACAGTAAAGTTGGCTTTCTCAACTTGTTACTATTCATACATGTTCAGACAATGTTTCCTACACTGCTTGAGAATTCCAGGAATAACTATTCTTGTGCATCTGCTGAGTAGCTGTTTCAGAAAGTTGGGACTAAACATTCCTGAGTTGAGCTATGATTAAGAAACTAAAATGCCTTAGAAGAGTAAAGGATCTTACCATAGTGATCACATTAGCTGCTGGGATGGGCAGGTTTTCCACTTCCTGGTGTTCTCCCGTCATAGCTAGGAGATTGAGACTTGGGTCAAATGCTGGTCTGGAGAATGCTGATTTAACTATAATTGCAGGGTGCAATTTGCCTATTTTTACATTGGAAGGCAAGTGGAATTTTTTTCCATAATTCTTCTGATCACTGGTATCCAAACTTTTTTCAATACTTTGCACATGATGATAAATGAACATTGGCTTCCAATTCTTTCTTTGATGAACTGCCAAAAAATGTCCACTGTCTCCTGAAAAACATCCTATTTAAGAAAAAAGAAGAAAACCCCTTAAAATTGAGCAAAAACACTTCAGGATATGATATTAAATTATTCTTCATAAAAAAGAAGAAAAATATGTGGTCATTCAATTACTACAACATTACTATTATGAGGTATAAGCAACATTGATTAATGTTTAATAAGTCAGGTCTCAGACTTATACTGTAGCTTAAAATTAGGAATGAATGCATATGACCAATTGGTGGTCAATTTAGTGATACTTAACTTTTCAGTTTTATATTTTTTATTAAAAGTATATTTTCATGCATTTAAATGCGAATTTTCTCTTATGTAAACATTTTTATGTGCACATTTTATAATATGCATATTTTGCCAAGTGCCTTGTGCAGTTTTGTGCACCATATCCTTAGTTATATGCAGATAACGCACAACTGTATATAACATATGATTTCCTATACATTTCTTTTAAACATACAAAGGAGATTGCAAAATTCTACCAAGTGGGTATTTCAATAAACAATTTCATTCTAGGTCATATAAACGTGCAAAGAGTACAAACTAGGTACCATTATCTTAATTTCTCCTAAGTAAACCAGAAAAATCAATGCTGGAATAAATTTGACTTCTTACTCTTTGTTCAGCCACATTTCTTTTCCTCCACAGAGATACAGGACTTGCTTCACACCTTAGCAGAAGGATGTGGACACAGCCAACAAAGCCATGATAGAAGAAGTGAGAAATGGGCAGCAGCAGTGACAATCACTGTAATTGACTGCTATCTGTAAATATATGGTGGAGAAGGCTAGGCAGTGGGGAAGACCATGGGGATCTTCCCATCATTCTTGTGGTATCACCTTCAATTGTGCTGTGCTTTGGTGGGAGAAGAAAGAAGGGAGAGCCCCCGAGACTCGTTCTTTCTGCTTGTTAAAGGGAAAAGAAGCCACGGTGTGGCTATGGCTGGAGATGAAGTGTGATCACATCTTAGATGGAAAAGAAAAGCCCTAGTAAATCATTCTTTCTTCAAGGGGTTGTAAACCACTGTGCTGCCACCACCAATGCTACAAAGAACACAGCACTTTCATCACTAAATCTGAAGGCTTTTGTGCATATGGAGTATAAGACAGAGAAGAAGTTGTGTGGGTGTCTATATTTGTACGTAAATTATGTCTGTGTGAGTATGTGTGTGTTCTGGGAGATCAACTACTTATATATATCTCTTTGCAGATATATAGATGTGGTACCTCTCTGATCTATCTGCATTCATATGTCTACATTTTTTAATTTTTTTATCTCCTAATTTTCTTTTGTATTTATGATCTATTTTAAATATTACCACTATATGATATATCTTACAAGTGGAATGTGCTAAACATATTTCTATATTCTAAAACAGCTTTTTGAAATAGATGTCAGCAACACTACCTCTTCTGATTCTGAAAATGACATTCCAGGAGAAAATTAAGAAATGACAAATTCAGATGGAAATGTTTGTACTCTTGAACACACATGATTTAAAGCTTTGGAATTACATCTAGATTCTGAAATAAACTAGACAGAACTAGATATTATTAAACATTCAACCACACTATGAACTTCTGTTCACTGAAGTAAAACCTGGAACGAGTTCACTGGCCCTTAGATAGATGATGCTATCATAACGATAATTCTTCTAGAAAATTAGACTCTCCTGAACTCTGGAACATCCTGCTGCTAAATAATGGATCAGGCCCAATAAGGCAGAAATGAGTAACTATGGAATAAAGCATCAATCTAATTGATTGACTGAAAAAGTCAATCAAACATTAGGTTATATATTAATTTATGGAATAAAAGGATCAACAAAGAAGAAAAAAATCATTTTGACTATTTCATTATGTTTATGAGATGTTCAAATAGTTTCAAAATCATAGAACTTAGATGTTGCAAATTAGTGTTCTGGTCTATAAGGAAATCTTATACATAGGGAACCAAATCGTGGTTTTCCATTACTTGTTGACATACATTACCTTACAAAAGTTCTATAACTTTCTAAAAATAAAATTCTAACCAATTCAAGGATGATTGATAAGTCTACATATTGCATTAGACATTACAGAATATGGTGTTACTTCAGTTGAGGCAGCAAAAGGCCAAGTATTTTCATCAAAGTAATCAGATCTGACATATGTCATGATGATTATACACAAGCATAACAAGTATTGTTAACCTTGAAAAACATATGCAGGTCATTTCAGCTTCCTTTGACTGTAATGCTGCACATATCTCAGCAGTAAGCAAAGAGTAATATTTCTGTGGAAAATAAATGTAATTACGATGTAATGCTTAGAGAAATTATGGCCATCAATAGACAGAGATAAACAACATCTACATACCATGCAAAAGAGACAATCAATAATAAAAAAAAACTGAAACACCTCCCTACCAGAATCAACACCCAGATGAGCATTGATTAACATCCAAGAGTAACATCAGACCAACAATCAAGAAGCAAACAATATCCCAATCAAAGAACTGCCAAGCAAGCTAACAATAAACAGCCCAACCAAAAAACCTCCAAGAAGACCACTCCTACCCACACTGACAGGGCAAGCCACTCAGTGGTGGGATTCAGCCAGTTCGCACTACTTCGGCAGAACTGGTAGCTAGTTTTTTGTTGCCCAGGCCCAGAATGGACTTCCGGAAGCAGCATCCACACAGAGAACCGGTTGTTCACATATTTGAATCCTACCATTGAAGCCACTAGAATATAAATTGAGGCAAACCCCACTTTTACTAGCACAAATGATGTTACATTTGCAAGAAAATAACCAAGCTCAGAGAGCACCAAGAACCCATCACAATGATTATTGCAGTGCTCGCAACTGCTTTAAAAGGTGCAGATCTATCTATTTCATTTGTATTCTCAGACCAGCTAGCAATAATCAATTGATTGTAACAATTTTAATTCCTTGGACATTGCTTAGTTTATTAATATTTTGTAAATAAAATTAAACATTTAAAGTAATGTTGAAGGAAAAGTCTTCATCATGGTTCAGTCCAAGCCGGGAATAAACAACATGGCGACTGCTTTAGAAAGAAGGTTGCAGTTTATTGAAGAGGAGAGCCAGACAGAAAGATGGCTCTGGAAGAAAAGAGAGAGAGCACATGTAGGGAGTGGGTTTTTATACACTCTGGGGCTCTTGAGGTTGTTTCCTGTTCCTGTTTGAGGCTTTATATTTCCTGTGTCTGAGTGTGCCCCTTTGGCATCTCTGGATTAATCCTATTATGTCCTGTCTTAGAGTTTGGGTGGGGTATGTAGATTTTAGGTGTCTTTGTCTTCTTAATCTTCTAGCTGGAGGCCTCCAACCTTCCTTTACATCTGCAATTCTACAGAGCTGGTTTCTGCTTGGGGGAGGGAGACTTGGGGCTATTAAGAAAAACTGGGCATGCTTTTCTGCCTCTTTAAGATCCTTTGAGGAAATATATTTTTCTGCCCCTTTAATATTTCCTGCTCTGGGGGGCTGACTTCCCACAGTAACAAATGTCAATATTAAAATATAAGCAGTACAATATTGAAAACATACACGTGCACATTAAAACCACATAAGGAAAAAAGTCCATCCAATACTGGAAACATAACTAAAGACAATGTCAGACAAACCATTTTGAAGAGATAATGTCAAAAACTACTCAATATCTGTCATTGTAGACATGAAAGAAGGAGAGCTATGTTAGTCTATGCCTCTGGTAATTAAGTGATTTGCAGGCCATGAAATTTATGCCTTTGTAATCTGAAAAAATGTTCCTAGACTCCTTCTGACTTTTTACTTAATACTTCTGTTATTACATATGATTTTACTTAATTCCTCTGTCTGCTTAATGTTAAGGGTGGAAAAGAGGAAAATAATACAAGACATTTATCTAAAATAAGTATCCCATTCCAATGATGCTCCTACTAAAAACTGCTCAGAATAGTTTCTGTCTTAATTATCATTCCATGTTCTTTTTTCAATAATGCTTCCATTCATTTACTCTTTCCATTAAGTGTGTTAATCGGTAAAGTAGTGAATTGTTTTTTAAATGATATCAATGCCCAACTAAATATAAAACTGTCTGGAGCCAGCATTCCTCACATCTGTATAATCCACTTTTCAAATTCAGTAGAATGATGGTCTATATCTATTCAGTTTTACTAAAACCTGAATATGCAGCAAAGCTCCAGTTTAATTCTGCATATGAAAAATAATGGGAGAATGAGATACAAGAGCAATTGCAACTGTTTTAAAACCATTGATACAAGTTAGCAACCATTGGGAATAAAAAATTATATATGTCCTAAGTCATCAGAACAAGAGCAAATGGAACAAAAGGGATTGGTTTCCTTTTCTGATTCCCAGAAATGCTTTTCAAGCTCAACTACATTATTTGGGCAATTGAATTTTGTGTGGGTTTACTCAGGTGAATTCAGATTTGATTGATTATTCCCTAACGTACTCATTCTTCCAACTCACTAATACCCAAAGTATTGATTTATTAATTATCGTCAATGCTTGGACATTTTCCAGAAGGTGTCAAGCCAATAATACACTAAAAGATGCTGCCTTTTTACATTATCCATGGGAGTTATTTAGAATAATAAAAACAGCCTCACTTCCCATAGAACAGGGGTGTCAAATTGCCGGCCCGCGGGCTGGATGCATCATAGCAAAACCGCGCTCACCCCATTGCCGGCAATGGCAAAGAAGTCGTGATACGTCACGACACGTCATGTGACGTTGCGAGTTTGACACAACTGCCATAGAACATAATTCAGAATCAGATTAACAGGTTTCTATGGCAATCGTTCACACGAATAAATTCTACCTGACTTATCAATTGTGATCATTTTTGCCTAAACATTTTCCACTTGTTCCTCACAAGGAAGATGATGTTCATAGATGTCTTAGTTTTTTTAATAGTAATTTTATTAAAGATTATAATTAAAAGAGTAAATACTAATACAAACTAAAATATAGAATAAAAAGAAAGAAAGAAAACAAAGAGAAATAAAAGAAAAGAATATAGAAAAAGAAAATATATAAACGAGTGATTCCACCTTCATCACAATAAATATAAACCATTTTAGTAAGTTATCAGTCTTAAAATATAACAAATGACCTCTTTTCTTCCCATATCCCATCTCTTATTTTTAAACACATCCATCCACAAGCATCATTATTTCAGACTTGGTGTCAGCAAAGTCCATTAAGAATTACCAGAGATATCAACATATCTATTTTAATCTTCATCAAATAAACCAACTTTGTGTTACTTCCTTTTACTTCTAACAATCTTAATCTTTAATCCATTCAAATAATATAATAGAACTTAATTTCTTTTCATTTTTTCTTTGTCTTTTCTCAAAAGATTCTTCAAATCTTTAACAAGTGTATTTTCTAAATCCAGTGTAGAAAAATTATCAAAGTCATTCTCGCCCCAATATGTGCGAGTTGGAACAAATACCTCTAATACCATTTTCTTGAGCACAGGTTCTCCTCAGGGCTGTGTCTTAAGTCCGCTGCTGTTCACCCTGTTGACCCATGACTGCTGTGCTAGGTTTTCCACCAACCATATTGTGAAGTTCGCAGATGATACAACAGTAGTGGGCCTTATTCAGGATGACAAGGTGGAAGCTTACCGCAAGGAGGTTGAGGGGTTGGTGAACTGGTGTAAGGAAAACAGCCTAGTTTTAAATACAGGAAAAACCAAAGAGATCATTGTTGATTTCAGAAAAGGCAGGCACAGCCACACTTCTCTGTGCATTAATGATTCACCTGTGGAGATGGTTACCAGCATCAAATTCCTGGGTGTGCAGCTAATGAGTAGGCTGACTTGGTCGCTCAACAGTAAGAAACTGGTGAAGCGGGCACAGCAGCGTCTGCATTTTCTGCGCCGCATGAGAAAAGCACATCTTCGTTCCCCTGTCCTGACCACTTTCTACAGGGGGACAATCGAGAGCATCCTGTCATACAGCATCACAGTCTGGTTTGGAAGCATCACTGCTTCAGACAGGAAGGCGGTGCAGAGAGTGGTGAGAATGGCTGAAAAGATCATTGGCAGTTCCCTCCCTCCCATCCAGGACATAGCACAGAAGCGTTGCTTGAGCAGGGTCCGTAAGATTATCTGGGACACTACAGATCCTCTTCACGACCTGTTTTCCTTGTTACCTTCTGGGAGGAGGCTTCGTGGTATCCGTAGCAGAACATCCAGATTCAGCCATAGTTTCATTCCATACAGCATTAACCTTGCGAACTCTCAAACTTCCTCCTTGCGCTATATATTCAAGATGGACAGTATTTAATATTTATTTGCTATGTATATGTAGGGATGTGGGTCTCTATATATGTTGTACATAGTATGTTTTAGGTTTTGTGTCATGTATATGTTTCACTTTGAGAGCGGGCAACTAAATTTCATTTTTTATGTGTGCCATTGTGCCCACAATATAAAAATGACAATAAAGGTTATCTTATCTTATCTTGGTTTATAATTTGTATGTTCCTTTTAATTATTAAGAATACGCTGGTTTCTTTTATGTGCCTAGTGTAACATCTGTTTTCTTGTCATTCTTGTAGTCTGTGATTTGTAAATCCACTTTCAACACAGTCTTCATTTTGTCAGGTAGAACTCATTCCTCTTCCGTAACATCTTTTAGACAAAGAGGCAGATGTCTCTGTTGACACTATTAAAATTAGCTTCTAAATCTATCATTCAAAAATATACTTCAATATGTCTAAATATTTTGCTTCATGTGGCAACTGTAAGTTGAATCTATGTTCTTCTCCTGTAATTGTAATCTTTATTTCCCTCTTGTTCCCTCTAGTGTCTAATTTTTTAAAATCTTACCTTATTATTTTTTTAAATTCAGAACAAAAACATTTTCTCATAAGAAGGATTCTGTATAATCAATTTCAAAATATTCTTCAAATTTATATGGAACCTTAATTATTTGTAACTTTCTAAAATCAAAGTTTTAATCACCCTTTTGTTGTTTATTTAAAAAAATTAAGTTCTTAACCTTGTAATTAAAACTAATTTTCACAAAGGATTGAAGGAAACTCACCCAGTTCTGCAAAATGTAATTAACATGCAAATTTTGAAAGTGATTAGCAAAAGAAGTATGCAAACTTAGTATCTTTTCAAAGGTGCTGACTATGGTTTGAGCAAAACCACTATTTCCTCATCTCCCAGAGCTCTAAACCCACTGGAGACTGCTATCTTGTAGTCTCCTTATGAGGAGCAACTGTCTAGAGCAGTTGAGGATTGTAATCTCAAGCCTTTCCTTTTCTGGTCAACTCGGTGGCTCTTCATTCTGCCACAGTCATTGGTTCTGCTTTTCATACAGCCATCTTCAGTCCTGCATTCCTTCCTCCAGAAATTGTTCATAGATACCTTTAAGCTTTGATTGTCTTATCTATTTGGATCTTCCATTCACTCAATGCTCATCTTGAGAGATTGTGCTATATGTGCCCTCAGCATTCTATATTTATTGAAAAGCAACACAAAACAAAATTATATTTAGAAATTATTCTTAAATTTGGCAGGAAATTCCAATTATCTTAAAGGAGTATGCTTCAGATTAGACAATATAAACTAATTCTTCAGAAGGCTTTGTTAATATTTTACTGTTGTTTTACTGGCATTATTTTAAACTGTATATCCATTCTGATCAACAAGATGGTGGTACCTAGCTAACAATGGCTGATCTCAAAAAACTAAACACAATCTGACAAAGTTAGTACAAGGATAAGTCTTTAGGCTATTATTTCGTTTCCTTTATTTCAATACCACATTTTTAAAATATCATTTGTACTTTGTTTTTGGAAATACCTATAGCTGAGGCAGCCATAGAGAAATATATATTCCAATCAAAAGCAAATTTATTAAGTGATTGTTATGTAGCTATTAGCTAAAATGGCAAATCTAGAAATGTGCAAGAAATATGTTTGGCAGAGCACTAGCCATAATTCCTGAACCAGCCACCTAATATCTGTAATTCATGCTCACATGATTTATTCTGGCAAGACATTCAACATAAGGCTATCCTTAAACACAGGGGTCCACAGAGATGGGGGGGGGGAGGAAATGTACATGTGCACACACAAACATACACACACATATACAAAACATCAGAAGATAAGCATGAAACAACAAAGCTAACAACATGATGCATAGGTTTGTCCCCATCCTCACATTTTCATGGTTTTTACCAGATGTTTATGTTTTAATGGATTGCTTGGAAGCTTCAATTGGTGCAAGTTGCGGCAGACAGGTTGTTATTCATCATACAATATCGGGATCATATTATGTCTGTATAGAAAGATTGCACTGAATGCCAGTTCTCTCTCTGTGTCTCTCTCTCTCTCTCTCTGTCTCTTTCTCTCTCTGTCTCTCTCATTCTCTCTCTCTCTCTCTCTCTCTCTCCCCATGATTTAAAGTGCTGGGCTTAAATTTAAACCCCTAATAATTAGGATCCTTACTAACAAAGGGATCATATATCACAATGTAAACTTGTCCAAATATTACAGTCAGTGGCAGAAGCTCTCTTCAGTAGGCATCTCTTCCTGAGGTAGGCATAGTTTTATAATGACAGCATCCAGACATCACACTAAATTATGATTGCTTAATTATGATTTGTTGAACAAAGCCTTGTTTATTTAGTTATAGTTTAACTATGGTTTGTAAATTTAACTGGATTCATATAGTCAACCAATCCATAATGGAGTATGGTTTATCTTGAACCATGTGATGGGCAGCAAATAAATTTTATTATTATTATTATTATTATTATTATTATTATTATTATTATTATTATTATTATTATTATTATTATTATTATTATTATTATTATTATTCATTAAACATGAACCTCAGTCAACTGAACATTCAAATTGGCTGGTGCTGATGGTTGACACGGGTTGCTACCAGCATCCTAGGTGTCAACCAGGTACCTTCTTAAAATATAAGATGTTCCGAGTAGCGCAGGTTTTTATAACATTGCTGGAGTTATTGCAGGAAGCTGCAGTTTCTTGATGTATTTTGCAAAGTTTTTGGACATAGTTCCCAGTGCCCCGATGACAATGGGTACCACTGTTACACGTTTCATCCATAATCGCCAGTTTCAATGGCCAGGTCGCGATATTTCGTAATTTTTTCCAGTTCTTTTCTTCGACTCTGGCATCTCCTGGTACAGCAATATCAATCAGCTGTACGCTTCGGTTCTCTACAACTGCGATATCTGGCGTATTGTGTTCCAAATGCCGATCTGTCTGTATTCGAAAGTCCCACAAGATCTTCACCCTCTCATTCTCAACAACTTTTTCCACCCTGTGTTCCCATGACTTTTTGGACACAGGCAAGTCCTATTTTTTACACAATGCCCAGTGGATTAATTTAGCAACTCGGTCATGTCTAGATTTGTAATCAGTTTGTGCGATTTTGCTGCACTCACAGATTAGGTGTGAAACAGTTTCAACTTTGTCATTGCAAAGTCAGTAATTTGGATTGTCAGTGGATTTTTGTATCTTCGCTTTCATGGCATTAGTTTGTAATGCTTGTTCTTGAGCAGCCAGTATTAAGCCTTCCGTTTCTTTCTTGATGGTTCCCATCTTAAGCCATGCCCATGTTATCACATTTTCCTTCAATGTTTTTCAAATGCTGTCCATGCAAAGCTTTGGTTTTCCATCTATTTAATCTGTCATCCAGCCGTTTTTCCTTATATTCTGCCTTTGTTTCTGTTATTTTTATAGTGCTCTCTGTTTTCACAGCCTGCAGCAGTTTTTCTGTACTTTGATTCACATAGTCATTCAAACTTCGTTTTTCCTCTTCTACAGTTTGGTGGATTTGCAATAGTCCTCTGCCCCCTATTTTTCTTGGCAGGTACAACCTGTCGATGTCACTTCATGGATGTAGAGCATGGTGCATATTCAAAAGTTTACGCGTTTTCCGGTCTAGGTTTTCCAGTTCAGCCAAAGTCCAGTTGATAATTCCAGCTGGGTAGCGTATCACTGGGACTGCCCATGTATTAATGGCTTTAATTATGTTTCCAGCATTCAGCTTTGATTTTAAAATTTTGCGGACTCTCCTGATGTATTCCTTTTGCATTGACTCTTTGACTTTTCCATTCAAGATGTTATCTGCTTCCAATATGCCTAGGTATTTGTAACTGTCGTCCTTTGCTAGTGCTTTCACAATACTTCCATTTCCCAGTTCTATTCCTTCTATTTTTGCCATTTTTCCTCATTGCATGGATAGTACAGCACATTTTCCAAGTCCAAAGTTCATTCTGATGTCGCTGCTAAATAGTTGGACTGCGTTGAGTATTGATTCAAGTTCAGTGTGGCTTTTCGCGTACAGTTTTAAGTCATCCATGTACAGCAGATGGTTTATCTTGCCATGCTGGCTTGAGATGTAGTATCCCTGTTTTGTGTTTCGTAAGATTATTGTCAATGGAATTAATGCGATGTTGAACAGTAGTGGTGAAAGTGAGTCCCCTTGGAAAATTCCTCGTCTGATGTTAATTTCACCAATGTTCTCCCCATTTACTGTTAGGGCTGTTTTCCATTTTTGCATATTTGCTTTCAAAAATGTACAGATATTTTTGCTGATTCCAAAGTTTTCCAAACACGCATTAATCCAGCTATGGGGTAATGAGTTGAATGCCTTCTTGTAATCAATCCACGCCATATTTAAGTTTGTTTTCCGTCGTTTTGCATTTTTAAGTACCATTTTGTCAATGAGCAGCTGATCTTTTGTTCCCCTTGATTTTTTATAATTTCCTTTTTGTTCTACCGGATACAGACTGTTTTCCATCAGATGATTGAATACTGAATTTGCCAGTATTCTTGTAAAAAGTTTGAACGTTGTTGGCAAACAAGTAATTGGGCGGTAGTTACTTGGTTCTGTGCTCTTTTCTGGGTCCTTCATTATCAAGTATGTTCGACCAGCGGTTAACCATTCTTCACTTGTGGCATTTTGAAGCATTTCATCAAACTGAATGGCCATGCGGTGATGATGATGATGATGGTGATTCATTAGACATGAATCTCAGTCAACTGAACACTTAAGTTGTCTGGCGCTGATGGTTGACATGGGTTGCTACCAGCATTCTAGGTGTCAACCAGATACCTCCTTAAAATATAAGATGTTCCGAGTAGCGCAGTTTTTTGTAACATTTCTGGAGTTATTGCAGAAAGCTGCAGTTTCTTGATGTATTTTGCAAAGTTTTTGGACATAGTTCCCAGTGCCCCGATTACAATGGGTATCACTGTTACACGTTTCATCCATAATCACGCAGTTTCGATGGCCAGATCACGATATTTCATAATTTTTCCCAGTTCTTTTTCTTCGACTCTGGCATCTCCTGGTACAGCGATATCAATCAGCTGCATGCTTCGGTTCTCTACAACTGCGATATCTGGCGTATTGTGTTCCAAATGGCAATCTGTCTGTATTCGAAAGTCCCACAAGATCTTCACCCTCTCATTCTCAACAACTTTTTCCACCCTATGTTCCCACGACTTTTCGGACACAGGCAAGTCGTATTTTTTACACAATGCCCAGTTGATTAATTTAGCAACTTGGTCATGTCATCATCATCATCATCATCATCATCATCATCATCATTATTATTATTATTATTATTATTATTATTATTATTATTATTATTATTATTATTATTATTATTATTATTATTATTATTATTATTATTATTATTATTATTATTATTATTATTGCTTTAGGATAATATATCTGAGGATGATATTTCAATTCATCTTGCCCAATTCTTCAAGATGTTAGAAATATTTCCCAATTGTACCAAAATGTCAGAAATCTACGGGCATATGTCTTCATGCACAAGATACAATGTGTCGTAGTCCATACTACTGACACAAATTTATAATCTACAGTATCATAGAGATACTTGTACATCAATTAAATCTATAAATTATTCTATTGCTTTGAAAAGATTAAACCTATAAAGGTTTAAAGGTTTCTCCTGTCCAGTTGTGACCAACTCAAGGGAGCAGTGCTCAGCTCCAATTCTCAGCTGAGGGAGCCTGCTTTGTTTCCATCATCATGTGGCCAGCATGAAAATATGGAACGCAGTACCCTTGCCACCAAAGTGGTACCTATTTATCTACTTGCATTTGCATGCTTTCAAACTGCTAGTTTGGCAGGAGTTGGGGCAAGTAATGGGAACTCACCCCATCACATGATGCTCGGTCTCAGGTCTCAAATCCAGGCTGTTGGTTTTCCAGCTGACAAGCTCAGCATCTTAACCCATGAGCTATTGCATTCCCATTAAATCTATAAATGTATATATATATATATATTTACTACATTTGACAAAAATAGATATTTTCCTCTTTTAACAATAATGAAATCTTCCCACTGCATCTTATGTAGGTGAGATTCTAAAAAGTTCAGCTTTCATCACAATTTTCTATTTAGTGGATAATTTTCCTGAGGCCTTGGAATGTTCTCTTGCACAACTGAACCAATATCTCAGTCTCTCTACCACTGGATTGCAATAATGCAAATATATAGCTGGGGAAAGTGCCCATCAATTCAACTGTCTCTACATGAGGCACACAGAGTTATACATCATTCTTGAAAAAAGAAAGAAACCAGGTCAACAGATTTCTAAAACCATCTGAATCTAATCTACCTATTACCAGCTTTGATCTACATCAGCATCTTTTCTAACAAGAATTGTAATATATATTTTAATGACATTGTTAATACTAGAAACTGATTGTACTAGGTTTATTTATTATCCAATGTTTGTTTCTCTTTGCAGTCAAGAATCTATTAGGATAGGGGTGAGTATGTTAGAAATTTTGTTAAATACTAAAAAGCCAAGTGTAGAACTGCCATTTCCCCCCAGCTATTTCTTTTATGAAACAAAACTGAATGTTGGGCCACATCTTCTGTGTTCTATGAAGAAAAATAAAAGATTATAGCCTACATCCCCCTCACATATTTATAAGCTATAAAATTTCAACATTATTCTTTTGCTCTAACCCCAAAATAAAAGGGCAACTATTGAAACTGGTTAATCAATTTCATGCAATGAAACAGAATTTTATATTTTTCAAATTCAAATCTGGGTTGCTCGTTCTAAATATCCTATCTAGAAGCAGTGCAGATCCACATACCACATAGCCATGTAATTTATTTTCTTTGTCATGTAAAACACTTGTGCAATATGAAATTCCCTTGTTTGTGAACACAACTGGATTATCTTGAGGTGTCTATTTCCACCAGCCTTTCATTCAAAGCAATACATGTTATTATTTTCTTTTCATTTTAGGCTGAATTTCTGAGGTATTGGTAGCCTGTCAAGAATATATGTGTTTTCTATGACTTCCTATTTTTCAATTAAAACTCAACTTAAAGATCATGGCTAGCTTTCAGACATTTGCTTGCTAATCAGTTATTGGTAACAATATTCAGAGGTCCAGGAAAAGGGCCTTTTCTTCCTGGCTGCTGCCCTCTGGAAAATCGTGCCCTTGAGATGAGATCAGCTTCTATCCTCTTGGCCGTTCATAAGAAAACTGGCCCTGCCAATTGGCCTTGGTCTCAATTTGGGCATTCCATCTTGCCATGCCATGCCATCCCATAATATTCTGGTTTTAATCTCTGTTCATTTTAATATTTTAATGGTTTGTACCTTTGGTTTTTATGTTTGTAAGCCACCTAGAGTCACTTGACAGTGAGATGGGCTGCATATAAATTTAATTAATAAATACATAAATATTCAGATGTGACTGAATAGTTTGACTCTTTAGGATTCTCAGTAAAATTTATCTACAAAAGCATAAACTTGACCAAGTTCTGTAATATGGAGGGAGATTGCAAGTATTTTAAAAATGTTGCCTCAAGTATGTTAAATTTAGACTAATGGTATCACTGAGGATATTTGATTTTTTTGGTGCTGCTTCTTAACTGAGACTTGAAGACGTTATGAATAGCCAACCAGCCAACCATAATGTATTGTTTAAATTATTATTAATGTTATTTTGAAATGTACATTTTAATACTTGCCTACCTATTTATTTTATAGGATGTTTAAAATTTTATGTCGCATTGATTATTAAATCCAAAAGGGGGATATGATTTTTTGCAATATGTTTGATTAAAGCCTAAGGTATTTCTTGGATAGGAATTTAATATACAATTGAAATAGACAATCCCTAGTTTCTGCAGAATATACCAAATGGCAACTATTATTAGATGCTTTCACAAAGCTACTCATAATTGGGTTTACCTTCTCTCAAAAATATTCACATACCCCTGATATCTTTCTCTGAGTGGCATGAAGTTGTATACCCACTTTGTAGAAATGCATAGGATGATAAAGTTCAGCATTTTTAATGTTTTTTTATACAGTACTATCATTTCTATTTAATAGCAATCAAATCTGTATTATGGTCATAGACCAGCATAAGAAGAGTATAATAGTAATTTTAAAAGTAACAGTAATTAAAAACATTAATTAAATACAGGGAAACATAAAAATTAGTATGTGGCTAACAAAATCTACAAATCATTCTTAACTAAAAAGTTATATTCTCATTAAGACTGTTTGAAACAGAGGTTATCATCTGGAGGATTTTAATTGCTGCTGCACAGAACATGGCAACATTATATGTTGTAGCAGGATTTGTATCTGCAGGGAGAAGGAGGACATTAAATTGTGTGCCATGGGTAATGTATACAGTATTGTGAGAGGGTGACTAGTACGAATGTCTATGAGGCATAGGTACTGGAGGAACACATGCTCTGTTGTTTCTATATGCCAGGGGTCACAGGGAATTCTATTTAATAAATAGATGAAAGTTTAATTATTAAGATTAAGAAGCATATTCACTTCATGTCCAATCCTAACTCTAACAAAATCGTTAGTTTTATTCACAGGGGTTTCACACAAATTCATTTTTTAGTGAATGATAGTATGGCAAAGCTTGAGAACTCTTGATTTAAAAATTAATCTAAAGCATTATTCAAGACATACTCACTTTGTTCTGGAGAGCTTCCTATTACTGTCATTGTAATAGACCAAACAATATGATCCTTTGATCTTATCCATAGGCATCCAGAGGGGGTTAAAAGGGAATTAGTGATGTTACATACATTACATGTCATTATTCAAATAATGTGAATTATTCACTTGTGAACTGGTGTCATTCATGCAACAATGTTATGTGTGTAAAATCTTTTTGACATTACCACAGCTTCTGAATGCCTATTGACTCATCTTTAAGACAAATCAAGGATGTGGCTGTGACATTGCATAGTTTCTTTAATCACCTTCTACAAACGTATTTTACCTAGCATCCTACTGACATAATAAATATTGTAGATTTCACATAAGTGGAAATAGAATTATCTCACAATGAAATGTCTTTTCTACTATGAATTCTGCATGAAAGGCATTTTTAAATTGAGTTGTTTCAACCAAAGTTTAATAGAGGATATATTTCAAGAAGATCTGCAGCAACATTATGTACAGTACATTTTAAAGATATATATAGATATATAACATTAAATCATAATTTATAATTCATAACCATAGGATATAATTAGATGAATTTCCCAGTTCTGTTTGCCAACAGACTGGTTCCCCTCTGCTACATGATCCAGGAATCATACTGATAGTGTTTTCTCAATAGCAACATTATATGACCTATAAAAAAGTGTGTGCATATTTTATACAAGCTAGAACTCTAATGCTCACTGAGAAGAAAAATATTCATCTAGGCTATGTAGCATACGGTGACTCTCATGACTAAATATTACTCAGAGAGAAAGAGAGAGAAATCTGCTCATTTGGAAAATAAATTAGTTATGGAAATTGCAAGGCTAGGACTTTTTTTTGATACTTACATACTTTATTAATTGCAGAAAACATTGTGTTTAAATCATAGGAAGAAATTATTCATGCATTAACCGTCACCTTCAGCTTCCAGAAACAAACTTTCTTCCACAAAAACAAAACATGACAAAAAATACATGTAGATTGTCATCCAAAAGCCTGACTTAAATAACAACATGGCAACTCCCTTCCATACTGTTGCCAAAAACTGTATGGAAATGTACATGAAATGTCTAGGAATTGAGCTTGACTTGAGGAAGAGCTGCATTTACCTTTATCAGCAATACAAAACCACAATTGCAGATGAATATAAATCTTTTTGACAGAAAAACAATTAGAGGTAAGTTGCTTTGAAGGGAGAGGATTAAAGAATAACCTGAATGAATGCAATGTAAAGGGGAGATGGGTTGAAAGGAGCTTACAGAATTATGGAATGGCACTGAATTTGGGTTAATAGGTCACTGGGCCCTTGGGGGCAAGCAAGCCAGATCTCCCCATGAAAAATTAATTTTCCCCATAGTAACCAAGCATTTTGCTTTTACTGGACTATTAGTGCATGCACTAAAAATATTTATTTTTATACACAATCTCTCTCTCTCTCTCTCTCTCTCTCTCTCTCTCTCTCTATATATATATATATATATATATATATATATATATATATATATATATATATATATATATATATATATATATATATATATATTTAAAGTCAATTAAATAAAATAATGAACTCTGGGATATTAGAAAAAGGCTTCTTTATTGCTGAGCTTTCGTTAACAACCTGTTAACATCATCAGAGCAAAGGGCTAAATGGCAAGGGAGCATGTGCATAAATTCACATAACAGTTGGAAAACGGTTACATTGTGGCATGTGCACATAGCGTGCTTAGGAAGCTCGTTTAGAAAAATCACATTGACGGTAGTAATAAATAAAAACGATCACCGGGATGTTATGTGAATTTATGCACATGCTCCCTTGCCATTTAGCCCTTTGCTCTGATGATGTTAACAGGTTGTTAACGAAAGCTCAGCAATAAAGAAGCCTTTTTCTAATATCCCAGAGTTCATTATTTTATTTAATTGACTTTAAAGCTGAGCTATATATATATATATATATATATATATATATATATATATATATATATATATATATATATCATAAAGCAAATAAATAAAAACGATCACCGGGATAAAAATCTTAAAACAAAGATTGTTTAGTTTACAAAGCTGAGCTTTCGTCGGCCACACTGCCGACATCATCAGAGCATATAACGTAAAATTTGGGAGTCCATTCTTATATGACTGGCTGTTTCTGCGCCCGGGCTCTCGACCTAGTCATCGGTCCGCTCCTCGGCGTCGGGCGCACCGTTGTTAAAGGGGCCGTTTCCACAGGTATCCTCTCTCCTCCAGTTGCCGTTGTTCTTGGGGCATGTGTGTTGGTGTTAGGGGGTTGAGTGTCCGATCGCTCCTGCTCCTCCCGTTTCGTGCCGGGGGATCGGGTGTCAAATCGTTCTTGTTTCTCTCCTCCCCCTCCCATCCCCATGGTCCCGTTCGTATTAGTCTGTCTCCATGTCCCTGAGCTACCCGTGGAGCATGTAGTTTCTTCAGCGCGTGTGCGGGGGCGCAGGAAATAGTCGTCTCGCGGTCTGCACACATTGTTCGTTGTTTCCTTCGTCGTATATATATAATTTTAAAGATTTAAAATGCAAAATCATCTGAATATGGGAATTCTTTGGGTTTGCAGCAATTATCTATCATGATTCTGAATTCCCCAGCTGATACTGTTTTTTTCTATTCAGTACTTTCCAGAATCCAACACATTACATTTCTACTATAAAATACTAAACTATATATTTCATTGATTTTTGGTAGAATTTATTCTCAGATAAGCACAGTTTTAAAATTGGCAAGTAAGAATAAGCAAACCATTGGTAAATGGCACTGATAGATATACCATTCAAATGCTGGAGCAATTATACTGTACATAAATCAAACAAGCAAATATTTGGAAAGATTTTTTTTTTTTAAGTTTTATTGATTTTCCAGTTTTACATTTAAGTATTTAAAAAGCAACGTGGTGGCTGGGTTAATCAATAATTCAATAACACAAGTGTCTTTAGTACAAATCTCAAACTACCACATTAAATATTTCCCTTAGTATTTACTGTCTCATGTTTAAGCTAATACAATTCTTATTATATCAATTAAGTAAAAATAACATTGTTACATTTATTAATCATTTTTAGCTTATACATATCCTAATTGCTTTAACATTCAATCTTTATAGATAATCAATATCCTGTAATTAGTTTTTCCCAATTTTTAATTTCCCATCAATATTTAAATTTAACATTTAATATTTATAATTTCCAAGTTTTAGGTAACCAAAGTTTCCTTTACCACAATTCATCACAAAATCTAATGTTCAAGATACATATCCTATCTATTTGAATATATTCTATTTCTCACCATCTTACATCATCTAATTGATAATACAATATAACATTCTTATTTTCTACTAATTTCCAAATGTCTTAAATTGAATGACCAAAGTTTCCCTTATTTCAACATCAAATACTTCCTCTCTTTTTTTCTTAATATCTACTATCTCATATTTAAACTAATACAGTTCTTATTTGGAAAGAATTTAAATAACATTATAAAGACCATTTTAGCATCTGAAACAAAACCTCAATATATATTATTGGTAAATGGTATTGTTCCACCCTTGGGTCAGATGTCCCTGTGATCCCTTAAGATTTTTCTGCCTTCAATTTTACAACTTTGGCTTTCACTGCTTCTGGCTAAACCCACAGATGGCCTTTCAGATTCAATATCTGAAGAAGATAAATTTAAACTGGTAATATTCAGGTTGCAGTGGAGGAAGAACTTCACAGTGTGGTTTCCAAAAGGCAATATCAAGTAAGAATTCTCACCATTCAAATGGCTAGAATTCAAGACAGCCTTAGCAAAGTTGTCTGTTGCCCTTTCACTGGAGTTGCTAAAAGAATTAGCAGAGGCCTAGGATTCTGTTTGGGAAAGCAATACCATCCAGGTAGTCCTTGACTTACAATCATTCATTTAGGGACAGTTTGAAGCTGCAACAGCCCTGAAAAAAGTGATTTACAACCAGTTCTCATTCTTGCAGCCATTGCACCATTGATCCCATGGCAATGTGATCAAAATTTGGGCTGACTTGGTAACTGACCTGCGTTTATGTTGGTTGCAAGCATCCAAGAGTTGTGCAATTGCCATTTGCAACCTTGGCAGCTGACTTCCAACAAGCAAAGTCAATGAGGGAAGCTGGATTTGCTTACTGACCACATGATACACTTAACAGCCATGATTCACTAAAGAATCGTGGTAAAAAAAGTCCATACAATCGGGGGTGATTCACTTAACAACTGCCTTGCTTAGCAATAGAAATTCTGGTCCCAATTATAAGTCAAAGACTACCTGTACAACAAGTTATGGCTTGGCTGAACCTAACAGCAAGAGGAGCAACATATCAGGTCGGGTGACGAGGTGGCCACTGACAGGTTATTCCTTGGTCTTCCTAAACTGCTATTTTCACAGGAAACAGCACAGGCACAGGAGGAACACCCTCATGCTAGGGAACCGGTCTGATCCGCGCGATTCTTGGACCAGCCCTCCAACGCATCTTCTCTCTTTGGAAAGCTGCGTGACCTGAACTCGCAAGCGGCATTTTGAGGAATGGCCTGATTTCACGCGAACCGCGCTCTTTCGGACAGATTGGCAATGGGAACTCTCCGCCAGCCTCTCTCCCTGCCGCCCACGCGCCGCCCGGGCCAGCTGCTCGGCATTTCAACGGGTTCCGGCTGCTTCTGAGCCTGGTGCTGAAACCTAGAAACAGACGGAGGAACTACCGAGACTCCGCCGCGCACTCCGAACAAAGCGGGAATTCGAGCTTCCGCCAGGGAGAAATCCACCCTTGCAGAAAGGGAGCATTGATTTGATTAAGGAAGCGCGGCGGGATCGAGACGGGAGAGCAGCAGTGATCCCGCAGCCCACCAACAACGCCGAAGGAGTCAGATTTGCCTCTTCTGAGCCACCCTTGAAGGCGGCAAAGGAGCAGATAAAAGGGGACTCGCGCGTTTCGAGCGGAATCAGCACCTATTTGCGTATCGCCCTCCCTAACTGTCCGCAACATGTCCATCTACCACCATGACGACCATCCCGCCTGCAGAGACCCCACCCCATATTGGCCATCAGTAACAACAAGTGCTTGAACAGGGTCGTGTGAAGTTGGCTTCTCTGGCAAGCGAGCAGGGCGATCCTCTTTCCTTCCATTCTCGCCAGGGCTTGAAGAGCGCTATCCCCACCCGTTGCTCTCTGCCGTCGCCAGCCCGGCTGATTTTTTTTTCTTACCTGCCGCCTGGAGATGAAGCCAGAGGAAGACAAGGGAGGCTGCCGTCCTCCACATGGTGCCTTCGTGCAGCTGGGAGAGCATCGCCCCAGCTCCCGCTGGCCGTCAGCGATGCCAGGCTTGGCTTCTCATCAAGGCTTTCCTCCTTCCTGGTGAATGAGCATGCTTGGGAAGTCCACGCAGATGCAGTAAGGACCCGAAGCTGCTGCCCTCTCCTGGCTCAGGAATTTGCGATGCAGGCCCCGGGAAGGCAGCCAGAGATCATTCCGAAGGAACTGCTGGGCGGGTTAACTAAAAGCGCAGAGCCGCTGAATTGGGGTCAGGAAGATGGGGACAAGTCCAGGAGATCTTGAAAGGAAATTGGTAGAAGAAAGGAAGTAGCAGAGAGCAGCTTTCCTCAAACTGGGAGGGGGGGATGTCTTTCAAATGGGTTGGACTTCAACTCCCATGATCCCATCAACCAGCAATGTCATGGGGGATTATGGGAGATGAAATCCAATTCTCCAGGCAATCAGACTGAGAAGACTAGCCTGGAGATATTCTAATTAAACTACTACAGCTGACCCATTCCCTTTTTTGCTCTCTTTCCACTCTGCTATCTGAACAACCTAATTAGCTATTACAGATCTTACAGGTTAACTGATTTTTATATATAATTTAAGACAGTGAAACAGTTTGAAACAATTCACATTACAGCTGTACTACATCAGAAAAGGAATGCTCAGAGGCAGGCATCACCTGGCACTGCCCATTACTTTACACAAATTGCTGCTTTAACTTAGTCAACCACAAAGTTCATTTTAAATCCACAATTTACTTTCATAACTCAAGTTCTGAAAATTATAGGTAGCTAGTTCAACACTTTGGGATTAATACAATGATGCTCTTTGAAAGCAAATTGTAGAAGCAAGTTTGGGTATCAGGATAAACTAATCAGTTATATTGCTTTGCTCCAAGAGGATATTATATGTCAGGCACACTTCAGCCTTTTCTGGTTAAGACACTAGCCCATCTCCTTTATGGGATTTCTTGTTTACTGTCTTGGACTGGGTACAATCCAGATAGACAAAGTCTTTTGCTAAAGCTTAACTTTTCTCATTGAGACCTAGCGTCATTATTTCTCCAGGATGACTATCGATCTACTTGAATTAAAGCTGTTAGATCTAACTCCCAAATCTGGATTTCTCTCTCTCTCTGTTTTCAAGATAGACTATAATCAGCTGAAACAAATGCCATAAAGGAGACTGAGTGTCAAGCAGACCTAGGGAAAGTCCCAGCCTTCCTGTCATCAGCAAATACAAGATAAATAGTCACTTCTGCCAGCTGACTGACACAGCTAGAAAGCTCCAGTCACAGGAAAGCTTTTACCTTCACCCAGTGTCATGTTCTCCCTTCTGCAGTTTTGGATGGCAAATATAAAACAAGGAGGATTGGCTAAAAGGCTCTGCCTTATGATTCTGGAGAGACAGAAACCATGAAAACATTTTTCTTCTTTGCTCCTTTTAAAGAGATGTTCAAACCAAATTTATCCTCCATGTTCAGCAGATATCTTGCTAGTTCAGACTATGTCTATATCCAAATGCTTTTTACAAATAAACTACCATTTATGACAGCACACTTGATAGGTCTTGTGCAGTAGTATGTAAGTTTTGAGATCCTATTTGGTGTACTAGTTAAGGCATCAAGCCAGAAATGAATTCTAAGTCTAAGTCAGCTGGGTGACCTTGGGCCAGTCACTTTGTCTCAGCTCTGGGAAGGAGGCAATGGCAAAACCACTTCTGAAAAACTTTTCCAAGAAAATTGCAGGGACTTGTCCAGGCAGTCTCTGAGAATCGTGCACAACTGAATGGAAAGAAAAAAAGATCTACCAAACCTTGGCAGCTCAAGTTCCTGCTACATTGTATCTAACTTTAGGTATGAACATATTTTATGTAACGTTAGATATTAACTCATTTATAGCCTAGACTTAGATTGCTTTTTTAAATTCCAGTCTTGTGTCCCACTCAGGTTGTTTCATAGGTGTACTTTAGTTTTGTTTTAAATTTTTATTTACTGGTTTCTTAAGCTAAACTGCTTTGTAGGTCGTAACAGATCACTTATGGATATACTACTGGTATTGATCAGAGAGTACAATCAAACCAGTGGCTAACTGAAATAATAAGAAATAACTATTCTGGAAAAAAGCAAAGTTTTTGTATAATAGTAAGGATTATAATATTAGCAAATTAATTTTTCATTCTACATATAATAAAGTATATAATATTTATTTGGACTAAATATGAACTGTGCTGTAACCATAGAGATTCTCAAATGATGTATATAGTAAATTTTTCCTTAAGCATTCAGAGAAGAGAGATACATATGTTACATTATGTGAAATCTGTCAACATGTTTAAGCTCAGACCCAAATATAAGAAATTCATAATTGCTAACAAAGCAAATTATATGGTCTGAAATGTTAATGAAAAGGTCTAATTTGGCAATATTCTGGAATTTTGTATATGGTATAATGAAGAAATGTAAAGTATTCTTTGATGTCGTTATTCCAGTCTTTGTGTGGGAAGGTCTTTAAGCTATTTGTTTGCAAATTGCAACCAGGGTTCCATGCATACTAGTAGAATGGGAACTTTTCATCATAGACCTGTTTATAAAAAAAAGGTAATAAGAGAATCTCAAAACCATGGGCTTACAAGCTTTGTAGATAATACTGGCCAAGATGTATGCTAAACATCTTTTCATTAGAACTGAGCACTGGCAAGAATGACAACTTGGAAGAACAGACTGGATTTAGATTTGGACTCTCCACCATGATTTCTTCCTACTATATCATCTCATAGTGAAATATATAGC
The DNA here is from genome assembly GCA_023970755.1 of Azemiops feae. Classification (NCBI taxonomy): domain Eukaryota; kingdom Metazoa; phylum Chordata; class Lepidosauria; order Squamata; family Viperidae; genus Azemiops; species Azemiops feae. The sequence continues at coordinate 2,593,090 of JALGBA010004258.1, read as the reverse complement.
CAAAGATAAACAACTGTTTACATTTTACGGTAGTATTTTAGTGTAGCATATGTAGCACTTGACTCTATTTATAATAGAGATATAAATGCATTGTAGAAAAAGCTATCTGGGTTAAATACATTATTTAGTTAAGGCTTTTTATACAAATACCCATCTGAAGGTCCATACCAGAGTCAGTGGTTCTCTCATATGAAATATATCTACTTTTAAAGGTAGAGTTTATCCTGGCTGTGATGTTGTTCAGTTATTATATTAATGACATCCCAGGATTTCTTCATCACATGCCAAAGATATTCAATAAATTCATGAATAGAATAGAATAGAATAGAATAGAATAGAATAGAATAGAATAGAATAGAATAGAATAGAATAGAAATATATTTTATTGTCCAAGTGGATTGGACACACAAGGAATTTGTCTTTTATATGCATCTTATTTATATTTATTCATATTATTTATTTATATTTATATTATTTTTATATATAAAATATATTTTATATTTTTTAATAAAAGCATTTAATATCCTTGTATATATGCAGTTACATGACTTAGATGGCCCCCTCCCAAGTAGCCTGAGAAAATTGCTATAAAATTGTCTATTATAGACAATTGAGTTGGGGCAAATGATAGAATGTTTATCCAGACACTGTGTTGCAAAGCCTGTGACTTTGCAATGTGACATTACTCTTCATCTTATTTTGTCATCATGGCTAGCTAAGGGACATATAGAACTTGGATAAATTAAATTAAAATGTTAGCTTTATTTGAGAAATACACAAAAATTTGAATCATTTAGTGTATCTAAAGCTATTTAAAGATTATTTTTTTAAAAAAAATGATTTTATTAAATATACATTTAAAAACAAAAGTGGACATAATTCAACCTCCCTGGGTATAACACTGGTATTACAGAAAGAAAAATAGAAACTTAAAGTACCTTCTATAACAGGACAGAATATAACAAGCTGTACATATAACTTCTGTAAAAAACTACTGTATTTACATATCTTTCCGTTGTGTCCTGATATAGATGCTAATAGGAAATCCTTGCGTTATCTACTAATCAATCAATAATCAATATTCATCTCAGCGATCCTCCTTATCTCTAACCAATTGTACAAATTTTTCCAAATTTCAGAATACTCTGTTTCAGTTTTATTTTTGATCTCTAGAGTTAACCTGTCCATTTCAGCGCAGGACAAAATTTTATTTATTATTTCTTCTTCAGTGGGGGCTTCTTTTCTTTTCCATTTTTGGGCATATGCCAATCTTGCTGCAGTTAAAATATGCAATAGTAAGTAGAAAGATGCTTTGCTAAATTTATCATTAATAATCCCTAATAAGAAGATTTCTGGTTTTAAATCAATTTTTTGTAGTGGTATTTCTTCCAGCCAATTTTTTATCTGGTGCCAAAAAATTTTCGCTTTTGAACATTCCCACCACATGTGATAATAAGTCCCTGGAAACCTTCTACGTTTCCAGCATGTCGGTGAGACTTTTTAAATCTATTTTTGCTAGCCTTGTAGGGGGAAGGTGCCATCTATAAAACATCTTGTATAGATTTTCTTTATAAGAGGTGGCTAGCGTTAATCTCCTATTTCTGTCCCATAGTGATTGCCAATTATCTAAGTCAATATTATAACCAAAATTTTTGCTCCAGATTAACATTGTTTCTTTTACCTGTTCTTCTAACAAATCTTGTTCTAATAAATATTGATATATCTTTTTTATCATTTGATCTTCTGTTCCTAGAAGGATTTTATCTATTTGGGTATACTCTAATTTTATCCCTGGTTCTTTTTTGTCTTTTCTGTATCGCGACTGTATTTGTAAGTATGCCCACCATTCCAACTCTATACCATCTTCTAATAGTCTTTTCCTTGTTTACAGGTCTCCGTTCTCGTCTAAGATATCTTTATATGTGATTACTCTTCCTAAATTTATGAATTTGGGGTACATAAATATCTCTAATATGGATAGCCAATTGGGGCTCTCTATATAATTAATTTTTTTCATTTTTATCCACACGTCTAATAGTGCCCGTCTAATATGATGGTTCTGGAAATACTGGTGAGCCTTATATTTCCCGTCCCACATTATGGCATGCCACCCTATTTGCATTTCATGGCCTTCTAATGCCAGTAGTCTTCTGTTCCTTAAGTGTATCCAATCCTTTATCCATACCAATATTGCTGCTTGATAATATTTTTCCCAATCCGGGAGGCCGAGCCCTCCTCTTTCCTTTGCATCCTGTAATAGTTTTAATTTAATTCTCGGTTTTCTACCTTGCCAGATAAATTTGGATGTAAATCTGTTTAAATTTTCAAAAAAAGCCTTACCTAATTTAATTGGTACACATTGGAATAAAAAGAGTAGTTTGGGAAGTATGTTCATCTTGATTGTCGCTATTCTCCCCATAAAGGAGAGCTGCAAGTTTTTCCATCTGTCTAAGTCTACTGTAATTTGGTCTATTAATTTGTCATAATTTTCTCTTTTGAGTGTAGTACATCTTGCTGACAGTTGGATCCCCAAGTACCTTACTTTTTTAGATGTCTGGATATTGATTTTGTCTACTAGCTCAGTTTCTTGTAAATTGCACATGTTTTTAACTAACATTTTAGATTTTTCTTTATTAATCTTCAACCCCGCGACATCTCCATAATTTCCCAGCTCCTGTAATAATCTTGTTCCAGATTCTAAGGGGTCTTCCAAAATGAAAACTAAATCGTCTGCATAAGCCTGTAATTTAAATGTCTTATTGTTCCATTTTGTTTTCATTACTGGAGAGAAGAGGAATAGGAAGTGAAGCTGAACTGAACAGGATTGTTGTTGTTAGTTGCGAAGTCATGTCCGACCCATTGCGACCCCATGGACAACGTTCCTCCAGGCCTTCCTGTCCTCTACCATCTTCTGGAGTCCATTTAAGCTCACGCTTACTGCTTCAGTGACTCCATCCAGCCACCTCATTCTCTGTCGTCCCTTTCTTCTATTGCCCTCAATCTTTCCCAGCATTAGGTTCTTCTCCAGTGAGTCCTTCCTTTTCATTAGGTGGCCAAAGTACTTGAGTTTCAACTTCAGGATCTGGCCTTCTAAGGTGCAGTCAGGGTTGATCTCCTCTAGGACTGACCGGTTTGATCACCTTGCAGTCCAAGGGACTCGCAGGAGTCTTCTCTAGCACCATAGTTCAAAGGCCTCAATTCTTTTGCGCTCAGCCTTTCTTATGGTCCAACTTTCACAGCCATACATTGCAACTGGGAAAACCATGGCCTTGACTATACGTACTTTTGTTGGCAGGGTGATGTCTCTGCTTTTTAGTATGCTGTCTAAATTTGCCATAGCTTTCCTCCCAGGAGCAAGCGTCTTTTAATTTCTTGGCTGCAGTCCCCATCTGTGGTGATCTGGAGCCCAGGAAGAAAAATCTGTCACTACCTCCATTTCTTCCCCATCTATTTGCCAGGAACTGAGAGGGCCGGATGCCATGATCTTGGTTTTCTTAATGTTGAGTTTCAAGCCAACTTTTGCACTCTCCTTCTTCACCCGCATCAAGAGGCTCTTTAGTTCCTCTTCACTTTCTGCCATTAGAGTGATATCATCTGCATATCTTAAGGTTGTTGATATTTCTCCCGACAATCTTAATTCCAGCTTTTGATTCATCTAGCCCTACCTTTCTCATGATGTGCTCTGCATATAAGTTAAATAGGCAGGGCGACAGAATACAGCCTTGCCAGACTCCTTTCCCAATTTTGAACCAATCAGTGGTTCCATGTCCAATTCTCACTGTTGCTTCTTGACCCGCGTATAGGTTTCTCAAGAGACAAATAAGATGGTCTGGTACTCCCATCTCTTTAAGAACTTGCCACAATTTGTTGTGATCCACACAATGAAAGGCTTTAGCATAGTCAATGAAGCAGAAGTAGATGTTTTTCTGGAACTCCCTAGCTTTCTCCATAATAATAATAATAAAGTTGGAAGGGACCTTGGAGGTCATCAAGTCCAACCCCCTGCTCAGGCAGGTAACCCTATACCATTTCGGACAAATGGCTGTCCAGTTTCTTCTTAAAAACTTCAAGTGTTGGAGCATTCACCGCTTCTGGAGGCAGGTTGTTCCACTGGTTAATTGTTCTAACTGTTAGGAAGTTTCTCCTTAGTTCTAGGTTGCTTCTCTTCTTGATTAATTTCCATCCGTTGCTTCTTGTCCTGCCTTCAGGCGCTTTGGAAAATAGCTTGACCCCCTCTTCTCTGTGGCAGCCCCTGAGATATTGGAACACTGCTATCATGTCCCCCCTCGTCCTTCTCTTCATTAAACAAGACATACCCAATTCCATCAACCTTTCCTTATATGTTTTAACCTCCAGTCCCCTAATCATCTTTGTTGCTCTTCTCTGTACTCTTTCTAGAGTCTCAACATATTTTTTACATCGTGGTGACCAAAACTGGATGCAGTATTCCAAGTGTGGCCTTACCAAGGCATTGTAGAGTGGTATTAATACTTCGCGTGATCTTGATTCTATCCCTCTGTTAATGCAGCCTAGCACTGTGTTGGCTTTTTTGGCAGCTGCAGCACACTGCTGGCTCATATTTAAATGATTGTCCACTAGGACTCTGAGATCCCTCTCACAGTTACTACTATTGAGCAAGGTACCCCCTATACTATACTTATACATTTGGTTTTTCTTGCCTAAATGTAGAACCTTACTTTTTTCACCATTGAATTTCATTTTGTTAGATAGTGCCCAGTGTTCAAGTCTGTCCAGATCCTCCTGTATCCTAAGCCTGTCTTCTGGAGTGTTGGCTATTCCTGCCAGCTTGGTGTCGTCTGCAAATTTGATGAGTTCCCCATCTATCCCCTCGTCCAAATTATTGATGAAGATGTTGAAGAGCACTGGGCCCAGAACAGAGCACTGGGGCACCCCACTACACACTTCCCTCCATGTAGATGTGGTTCCATTGAGGACCACACGCTGAGTACGGCCAGTCAGCCAGCTACGGATCCATCTGGTGGTGATGCTGTCTAACCCGCATTTTTCTATCTTATCAAGTAGTAGGTTGTGATCTACTTTGTCAAATGCCTTACTGAAGTCCAAGTAAATTATATCCACAGCATTCCTCTGGTCCACTAATTTTGTCACTTGGTCAAAGAATGCAATAAGGTTTGTCTGACATGATCTGTTTTTGACAAAACCGTGTTGGCTTTTAGTAATGACTTGGTTTGCCTGTAGGTATTCGCTGATTCGTTGTTTGATTATCTTTTCCAGAATCTTCTCAGGTATTGAGGTCAGGCTGATAGGTCTGTAATTTCCTGGGTCCATTTTTTTCCCTTTTTTGAAGATGGGAACTACATCAGCTCTTTTCCAGTCCTCTGGTAGTTCCCCAGTGCTCCAGGATCTTTGAAAAATATAGTTCAGTGGTTCTGAGATCACATCTGCCAGTTCCTTGAGAACCTTGGGATGTAATCCATCTGGTCCTGGTGATTTGAACTCGTTTAGGCCGGACAGGTGCTCACTTACCATTTTCTTGCCTATCTTAACTTGTGTTTCTATTCTGTTTTTTATGGCACTATTTTTGATAGGTTGGTCTGCTTTTTCCCTTTGTGTAAAGACAGATGCGAAAAATGAGTTAAATAGTTCTGCTTTCTCCCTGTTGCTTGTCACCTTCTTGCCACTTTCACCCACTAACGGACCAATCATTTCCTTCATTTTTTTTTTGTTTTTTACATGTTGAAAGAAGCTTTTTTTATTATTTTTGACTTTGGTCGCAAGCCTTAGTTCATTTTGAGCCTTAGCTTTCCTCACTTCATCTTTGCAGGCTCGGGCTATTTGCTGATATTCTGACTTAGTTATGTGTCCCTCTTTCCACTTTCTATACTTGTCCTTTTTATCTTTCAATTTATCAGAGAGTTCTTTGTGCAGCCATGCTGGTTTCTTTTGAGAGCTGTTATTTTTCCTCTTTGTTGGTATTGTGCTAGACTGGGCTTTTATTATCTTGCTTTTCAAAATTTCCCAAGCATCTTGTGTTGTTTTCCCCTGGAGGATTCTCATCCATGGAATCCTTCCCAAACCCTCTCTAAGTTTATTGAAATTAGCTCTCTTGAAGTCCAAGACTCTAATTTGACTGTGTTCTAGTGCTTGTGCTTCCATAATGTTGAATTCCAATATTGCATGATCACTTCCTCCCAAGGTTCCTGTGGCTTCAACACCTTCTATCATTTCATCTCTGTTAGTGAGAATTAGATCCAAAATGGCTAATCCCCTAGTTCCCTTCTCTACTTTTTGGGAGACAAGGTTGTCTGGTAGGTTTGTCAGGAATCTGTTTGATCTTCCACTTGGTGCAGAGTTTGTCTCCCAGTTGATGTCAGGGTAGTTAAAGTCCCCCATTACTATTGTGATGTGCTTCCTACATACCTTAGTTAGCTGACTAGCAAAAAGTTCATCTATTTCCTCTGTTTGGTTGGGTGGCCTATAGTATACACCTATGGCAATGTCATTCCCCCCCCTTTTATATTGACTCAAATGCATTCAAGACAGTTTTCATCATTGTTGTGCTCTATTTCTGTAGAGATGTAGTTATTTCTTATATAGAGAGCAACTCCACCTCCTCTTTTATTTGGTCTGTTTCTTTTAAATAATTTAAATCCCTCTAGCTGTGTGTTCCATTTGTGGGTTTCATCCCACCATGTTTCTGTAATGGCAACAATATTATATCTGCCCTCATTAATGTGAATTTCTAGTTCACCCTGTTTGCTGTTCATACTCTGTGCATTGGTGTATAGACATTTGAGTCCTTTATGACCGGACCTGTGTTTACTTTCTACATAACCTGTGTGGTGCCTGAGTTCCCCTATTGTCTTACCACCTGTTTGATTAGTGCACTTTGTGTGACACTCGCTATTAGAAACTTGATTTTGCTTGACAGCAAGGTTGATGTTCTTGTCCACACACACATCTATGTTACATGCACTGCTAGCCCTATAATTTTTAGATTTCCGGGGACAGGGATGTTCTGTATCAATTAGCTCACTGTCCCCGCTGTTTAGTTTAAATATTCCTCCAGAAAATCTGTGAATTTATAGCCGAGTAACTCAGTCCCTTTCTTTGATGGATGCAAACCATCTCTTTTGTACATTTTTTCATTGGACCAGCTGCTGACATCGTGACTAATATATCCAAAGCCTTCCCCTTTACTCCACTCCTTTAGCCACATATTGAATTGTGCTATACGCTGGCCTTTTCCATTTTGCTCCTTATGCACTGGTAGAACCTCTGAAAAAATAAGCCTACAGCCTATTCTGCTAAGTTCCTGCCCCAGGCTCTGGAAATCATTCTGCACAGTACATCTTTTTGAGACAGATCGTTAGTGCCAAGATGTACAATAGCCTCCACATCACAGTCCTTGCTGGCATTCTTGATTATTTTACAAATACGCTTCTTGTCCCTACTGGCAGTAGCACCTGGAAGACACCTGACCTCTTTCGAAACCTCTGTGTTCTTTCTTAAATTTACATCCCTTATAATTGAATCACCAATCAGAAGGTGGCTTCTCTTTTTGGGTGCCTTTCTGTTCTTGCATGACTGATGTGTAATATCTGATTCGCACTTCTCCCTGTTGAAAACAAGTTCTTCATCTTGGACCAAGATCCCCTGCTTATTTGAGTTATCATCACAAATACTTTTACCTGTCTCCTTAATGTCCCTATTAAGGTCAGCAAGGGCACTGTATCTGTTGTGCAGGGACACACCGAAAGCTTTGTGTTTGTGGTTCACAGCTCTCACCCTGCCAGATCCCACGGTTGTCCACACTGCCCTTCTCCTGCAGGATCTTTGTGGTATAGGGGGCTGATAGCGCAGAGGCTCAATGGAGTAGAAGGGCTGAACCGGACACCTAGTTTCTGCCTGAAGAGCAGAGATTACAGACCCTAGATAAATAATCTGTCCTTGTAGACTAGTGATATGTTTACAGATAGGACAGTTTCCAAGATTGAAAAGGGTATTGCGAAAGACAGCTGCAAAACAAGTGTTGCACTGAACCATGCCAGACATTCTTAGATACAAGGAATCTCAGATGCACTTGCCCTGACTGTACCGCTGCTGTTTTGATTTTTAGTTATACAATTCGCACGCCGTTAGGCACGCGGGCTGCTACGTTTTGAGCTGCACCCCTGATAAACTTACAGTTATAGCAAATCCCGGCAAGCACTGGGTAGTTTTAATGCAATAGATCCAATCAGCAAGGCCTCAGCTACGTTTTGAGCTGCACCCCTGATAAACTTACAGTTATAGCAAATCCCGGCAAGCACTGGGTAGTTTTAATGCAATAGATCCAATCAGCAAGGCCTCAGCTACGTTTTGAGCTGCACCCCTGATAAACTTACAGTTATAGCAAATCCCGGCAAGCACTGGGTAGTTTGAATGCAATAGATCCAATCAGCAAGGCCTCAGCTATGTTTTGAGCTGCACCCCTGATAAACTTACAGTTATAGCAAATCCCGGCAAGCACTGGGTAGTTTGAATGCAAACAGCGTATGTTGGCAATTTGATCTCTAGTTCCTCTGCCTCTTCGAAATCCTGCCTGTACTTCTGGAAGTTCTCGATCCACATACTGCTGGAGTCTAGCTTGTAGTATTTTAAGCATAACTTTACTTGCATGTGAAATGAGTGTAATGGTGCAATAGTTTGAACATTCTTTGGCATTGCCTTTCTTTGGAATTGGAATGTAAACTGACCTTTTACAATCCTGTGGCCACTGTTGAGTTTTCCAAATTTGCTGGCAAATTGAGTGTAGCACTTTTACTGCATCGTCTTTTAAGATTTTGAATAGCTCAGCTGGAATACTGTCACCTCCACTAGCTTTGTTGTTGCTCAGCTTTCCTAAAGCCCATTTCACTTCACATTCTAGGATGTCTGGCTCAAGGTCAGTGGCTATCCCATCGTGGTTATCAGGGATGCTAAGCTCATTCTTGTATAGTTCTTCTGTGTAATTTTGCCACCTCTTCTTAATCTCTTCTGCCTCTGTTAGGTCCCTGCCATTTTGGTCCTTTATCATGCCCATCTTTGCATGAAACCTTCCCTTCATATCTCCAATTTTCTTGAAGAGATCTCTGGTTCTCCCTATTCTATTGTTCTCTTCTATTTCTTTGCACTGTTCATTTAAGAGGGCATTCTTATCTCTTCTAGCTATTCTCTGGAATTCTGTATTCAATTGGATGTATCTTTCTCTTTCTCCCTTGCCCTTCGATTTCTTTTTCTTTGGGATGGTTTTAGTTTCTACCTCTTGTACAATGTTGCAAACTTCTGTCCATAGTTCTTCAGGCACTCTGTCTATCAGATCTAATTCCTTAAATCTATTTGTCACCTCTACTGTATATTCATCAGGGATATGATTTAGTTCATACCCGAGTGGCCTAGTGTTTTTCCCTACTTTCTTCAATTTAAGCCTAAATTTTGCAACGAGAAGCTCATGATCTGAGCCACAGTCAGCTCCTGGTCTTGTTTTTACTGACTGTATAGAGCTTCTCCATCTTTGGCTACAGAGCACATAGTCAATCTGATTTCTGTGTTGACCGTCTGGTGATGTCCATGTGTAGAGCCGTCTCTTGGGTTGTTGGAAAAGAGTGTTTGCTATGACCATCGTATTCTATTGACAAAATTCTATCAGCCTGTGCCCTGCTTCATTTTGTACTCCAAGGCCAAACTTGCCTGTTATTCTGGTTATCTTTTGGCTTCCTACTTTAGCATTCCAATCCCCCATAATGATAATGTTCTGGACCAACCAGTAGTTAAGAACTGTATGTTAGGATGTTTAGCATTTATAGGGTTAAGCGCTGTTTCCTTAGGAGATAGCTTATGGGTAATGTAGTTCAGCAGTCAGTTTATCTAGTCAGTGGGAGGAGTTCAAAGGTTTATGACTGTATTTCCTGGCTCTGTGCCATTGTTTGATTCTCTTCACTTTGGGACCCAGCCTCATGGCTCGGACATCATTCAACATGTGATTAGCATTTATTCAACATGTGATTTATAATACAGGACAGGAGGACATCACTGTCTTTCAACCTAATGATATGGACTCAGATTAATATTGCATTCCAGACGTATTTCATCTTAATCGTGAGTTGTTGATTATCTCTGTGAATAAAGTATTCTTCTTTGATCTGTTCATTCGAGTAAAAGCTACCTGTCTACACGGGAGTTGAGCACATGACCGTGGAAACAGGAAAGTTGAAAGACAGTGATTACCTTCACGTTAGCTTGGAATGTTTCAAGTAAAGGACTGTAAATATTCTTTGCATTGTTCTGAAGACGCTAGTGAATCTGTTTGCCAGCCAAGATTGCATGCAAAGACTGCCTTTAAAGAACAAAGAAACTTTAGAACGGGTGATTCCCCCCTTCTCCTTGCCTGCAACTCAAAATGTGTGTGTGTGCCTGCTTGTAATTTAAGCTAGAACAAGTTTCTCTTCGATGCAAAAGTCAGCACGGATGTTTTTGAGTCTCCCTGTGTGATAGTTTACAAAGTAACAAGCATTTGCCCTCCCTGGCCCCAACAGCCAAGACAATACAAGGGCCATAAATTCATTTGTTGCTAAGGTGAACTAATTTGTCATCAGAGTAACCTACCACTTCCCCCTTCCCTCAGAATTTGAGCAGGGAGAAAAGGAAAGCCATCAAAGGAGAGAAACTTTGAAACGCATTGCCCTGCCTGTTCATTGGATTATAACAGCTTGTCAGAGAATGCTGATTCCTCTTGGCCTCACAACTCAGCAAAAGACTAATGTGTAACTAAGGAAGGTGATCAGGTTGCTAAGGACAGTAATAAAGTAATCAATCACTTTGGTTAATCTAAAAACTGATAGAACAAAGCCGGCTCTCCCCCCCCCCCTCTTCGCAATTGAAAGAATGTGGACGTAGGAGCAGAGAGAGCAGGCTTGCACCTACTCAAGCAAGCAACATCCCCTAGAGGGTAAAAAGTGAACTTCACCTGAAATATTCACTCACGCAAGCAGTGATCCCTAGTAGTAAAAGGGTGAATTTGTCCTTGTGGACAAAAAGTGAACTTCACCTGAAGTAATCACTCAAGTAAGCAACACCCCCTAGGGGGTAAAAAGTGAACTTCAACTGAAGTACCCAAGCAAGCAAGCAACGCCCCCTAGTGGTGCACCTACTTAGCACAGTTCAAGGAGAAACAAGCAGCAAATTAACCTTGCTTATTCCGCGAAGCTATACGACCCAGGTGGAGACATACAGGGAGCCAGCGAGAGTTCAGTATGCTTCAGAGGCGCACAGCTTGTAAGGTGGTTTAAGAAGACACAATTTGGCTGGCTTTTCTCAAAGCGATACCAAGGAACAACGCTGAGTGGTGACTACTAGATACAGCAGGCTTGCCCCCAACCACACAGCAAGTGTCACCTGATAGCGGGGGAGAGAATCTCCCTGATAAGACTACTCAGATAAGGCACCCTGGTGGTGAAAGAGGGAACTTCACGTGAAGCAATCACTCAAGCAAGAAGCAACCCCTAGTGGTCAAAGAGTGAACTTTGCTCGAGTATTCACTCACGCAAACAGTGACCTAGTGGTCAAAGGGTGAACTTCGTTGAAGCACCCACGCACGCAAGAGAGCGCTCCCCCGTGGTGCCTCTACTGTCAGACAGCACCCCGGTGGCTGGTCTGCAAATAGCAAGCTTGTATTTACCCACACAGAGAGTACACCAACGGTGCCTCTACAGCGACCCCTAGTGGTAAAAGAATGAAGTTCACTAAACTCATTCAAATTGTCTAGGAAAACCTCTGAGTCTTCCCTAGTCATGGCAAAGTGGCCTATTGGACCAGGAAAGTTGGTCCAACCAATCAATCTCGATTGGTATGAGTCTGAAGTTTCCCGTCATTCACATGCCCTACCCCAGCGACCCCATGGGGAACCCTCTCACACCTACAACAAAGCTTCATCCTTTCACAGTGTCTTACCACGATCCCGCACGTATTCCCGCACGTACTCCAGCGTGTCACAACAACCTTCCGTTTCAGGCGTCTCCCGTCATTCTAAAGCATCTTCTCGGCATAGCTGAACATCCCGCATTTCAAGGGCAGAGAGCTTGGCCATTCGAGCCGAAGAAACAGACATCGAAGCTAAAGCAGCCAACGCAGTCTTTCGTGTGTTGGAAGCGGAGCAGCAGAAAAAGAAAGAATTGGCGGAGATAGAGGCTGAAGCAGCTCAATTGAAGGCCAAGCGAGAGGCTGAAGCAGCTCAATTGAAGGCCAAGCGAGAGGCTGAAGCAGCCCAAATGGAGGCTGAAGCAGCTCAATTGAAGGCCAAGCGAGAGGTTGAAGCAGCCCAAATGGAGGCTGAAGCAGCTCAATTGAAGGCCAAGCGAGAGGCTGAAGCAGCCCGAATAGAGGCCAAATGAAAGGCTGCCCAAAACGAGCTTGAGCTTATGGAGAAACAACGAGAGGTGGAACATAAAGCGGCAACAGCAAAAGCACTTCAGGAAACACGCCAACACGCCGCCTTTTCGCACAATTCTGACCAACTAGAGATTGAAAGCCAACATAGCCGCGTGCAGGCCTACGTTGACAACCAGAACGCGATTCGAAATGAGCAGGCGGGAGCACTGCGGTCATTCAAAAATCCCCCAAGATCAAGTAGACAAGAAGAAGAATCTCAACGACCAGATATGCCAGTCAGCCGGAGAGCCGACGCAGGACCACCTGGATCACGAGACCTTCCGACCGTTGCTATACCATTGAACCCAACGAACCAAACCACAGACGGTAATTGGATGGGTCCACCCGCAACAGTGACCGCTCAACAGCAGGAAGAGTTGCCACTAGAGGAGGAGATCGCAAAGACTCAAGCCAGACTAGAACACCTTCAGCGTCAACGGGAAACAGCATCCTGCGAAACCGCCCCCAGACCCAACCACAGAGGAGAATCTCAACCACCAGCCGTGCCAACCAGTCAGGGAACTGTCAACGCACCAGCTGAGCGAAGAGAAACCCTTCAACTGATAAACACACAAGAAGCCGCTGAGCATGCTTCAGATGACCTCAACACCGTACCAACCCAGCCTGATGGCAAACCCTGCATAGCACCATTGGATCCTCCAACATCCTGGAGAAGAAGGTTAGATTCAAGAGAGTACAAGGCCTGCGGCGAACACTGTGAGTCTATGGAACACATGGCCAAAGCTTGTACAGCTACGGGGAAGTGTCATCACAAGAGTGACAAGCACCCAAGAGCCCTGCATCCAGACTCTGATCAGTTACAAAATGCAGTTTCTACTCCACTTTCTGCCAAGGAGCCCCAGCATGGTTCCAAAGTGTGCCCAGAGGCGCCCACCAAGGTCAACTGCACATTAGTGTGTAATGACCCACCATTCCCCAGTGAACCCCCAAGCAAAGAAACATCTTTCACAACGTACTCTGTGTCACAGAGCACGGCGGGGAGGAAAGTCACTGGACTCCACATCCAGCCGGCAGATGGGAGTTCACGGTCCCTAAATCCTGGATTGGTCATCCCAGGAACGTTCTTTATCGACCAGCTCCCCCCAATTGCCTTACGGTTCCTAAATCCTGAAGCCGAACTCTTGGCTCCATTGAGAGTAGACGCCCCTGTCACCTTCGTCTACCATGGCATGGTCAGAGGCCCAACAAGTCCTCCAACTGCCATTAAGATGGAACCTGAATGGGTCATCCCAGAAACGGTCTGTGTTGACCAACTGCAAACTCCAACCCAGGAGAATAACTCAACAACCTCCATTCTTAGTAATGGAAGAGCACCTCACCTAAAACCACGTCAAGAACACTTCACACTTGTGACAACCAAACCCGTTTTGGAAGCAACAGTGTTCCAGACTAATAAAAGTCACAATGACTTAGCCTTGTCCATAGTGGACAAACAATTTCTGCAGCTATGCGCGTTCTCCCAGAGCACCACACACTGGGACGGGCCACGTCTGCCAGAACAGAAACAAGACTGGGAGTTGTTGAATACACTCCTAAATTATCTCCAAAGCATACACGTGCAACGTATGTTTATCTCCAGTTTATCTCCGTACAAAAGAAAGAAATGTACGCTCTCTCAGATGTGTCAACAAAGGTGATTGCAGCCATAGGATACATCACAGTCTACAGTGGGGAGAGCTTCATTCATGTAGTTTTCATCATTGGAAAGGTGAAAATAACAACGCAACAAGGCCACAACGTACCAAGGTTAGAACTCTACGGTACCATATTGGCAGTGAAATTTACTATCCTGACAACACAAACGATAGGTTTTGAGCTACAAACCACCACCTTCTACACAAACAGCAAGGTGATGCCAAGCTACATCTGCTACCAAAGCAGACACTTCTACATCTATGTAGGCAATAGAGTAGAAAAGATTGAAACATTCTCAAGTCCTGAGCAATGGCAACATATGCTGACAGATAAGAACCTTGTGGACCAAGCTAAGTGGTCCACCTTTGCAGCACAGTTGACAAAATTGATCTGGCTAAAAGGTCCTGAGTTCCAGACCATCTGCTTGTCCTCAATGGGCAAAGAACCAGGGAAACTGCCTTCTAAACGTTTCCTACAGCCAGCCTGCTTCGAACGCCCCTCCAAACGAAGACCCATTAGATTGGGCATAGTATTGATCGTCCTGATCACTTGTCTTAGCATCCAAGGAACTAACTTTGTAGGAGCCTGCAAGGACTTACAGACTATTGAAGGTATTTGTCATGAGCCAATAATTAACAAGGGCCTGAAGGCTAAAAATTATCTTCCCCATGCATCCCACATGGGAGAAGCATGGGAGCGCATGATTGGCATACCCTGCACAATCATAGACTCTATGGTGACAAAAACGCCCACGTTGACGCATGAGGTTCTCACTACCTGCATGGCAGAAGAAGCAGCCATCATCAGCGCTGATCCAGTGGTTCCAGTCTCTTCTGTTCCCGAGAATCCTGTGATCTCAGCTTCCTTTGTTCCAGAGTATCTTCTGGATCCTGATTCTTCTGTTCCAGAGATTCCTGTGGTTCCAGATTTCTTTGTTCCAGATTCGTCTGTTCCTGAGGTTCCTGTGGATTCAACTTTTTCGGTTCCTGAGTATTCAGTGGTTTCAACTTCTTCGGTTCCTGAGTATCCAGTGGTTTCAGCCCCTTCGGTTCCTGAGTATCCAGTGGATCCAGCTTCTGCTGTTCCTGAGTTCCCCGTGGTCCCGGCTTCCTTTGTTCCTGTGAATCCTGTGGATCCAGGTGCCTTTGTTCCTAAGAATTTTTGGGTTTCAGTTTTCCTGACCCAGAAGTCCCTTTGGTTCCAGTTTCTCCTACAGACAGGAGACCTTGTCTTGTTGAAAGAGAAGGACGTATTCCAGAACTATTGGCCCAAGGGACTTGTGCATCGGGCCCCATCTAGTTTGCTGGACTAGTTCGCCAAGCTGAAGTCCAGATCGTGAAACCACATGAGTCAGACCATGACTCAAAGACTCTTGTGAAAAGGCTGTACACCAGGCCAAGCACCGACTTGGTCCTGCTGCAAAGAAGACCGAACTGGAAGATTAAGCCTCAAGCCATGTATATTGTGTTTACCTCATGATTGCATTGTTTGATGTAACACCTTGTTTATCTCTATTTTAGTTGTGCATGTTTGTATTTACCTTACAGTTATGCATGTTTACATGTCTTGATACCATGTTTTGCCTATTTAGTTAAATAGTCAGTTAGTAAAGATAATTGCATGCCTTAATGTCATATTTTGCTTATTCTAGTTAGCCAACAGTGATTTGCATGTTGATGCTATGTTTTGCTTATTTTAGCCAGTTAGTAGTGGAAATTTATATTTCCAAGCGGGGAGTGTTCTGGACCAACCAGTAGTTAAGAACTGTATGTTAGGATGTTTAGCATTTATAGGGTTAAGCGCTGTTTCCTTAGGAGATAGCTTATGGGTAATGTAGTTCAGCAGTCAGTTTATCTAGTCAGTGGGAGGAGTTCAAAGGTTTATGACTGTATTTCCTGGCTCTGTGCCATTGTTTGATTCTCTTCACTTTGGGACCCAGCCTCATGGCTCGGACATCATTCAACATGTGATTAGCATTTATTCAACATGTGATTTATAATACAGGACAGGAGGACATCACTGTCTTTCAACCTAATGATATGGACTCAGATTAATATTGCATTCCAGACGTATTTCATCTTAATCGTTGATTATCTCTGTGAATAAAGTATTCTTCTTTGATCTGTTCATTCGAGTAAAAGCTACCTGTCTACACGGGAGTTGAGCACATGACCGTGGAAACAGGAAAGATAAGGACATCATTTTTTGGTGTTGATTCTATAAGGTGCTGTAGGGCTTCATAGAACCGGTTAATTTCATCCTCTTCAGCACCAGTGGTTGGGGTATAGACTTGGACTACTGTGATATTGAATGGTTTGCCTTGGATTCGCACTGAGATCATTGTGTCATTTTGGGGATTGTATCCCAGTATTGCTTTTCCTACTCTTTTATTGACTATGAAGGCTACTCCATTTCTTCTGAGGGATTCTTGCCCGCAGTAGTATACCTGATGGTCCTCTGAATTAAATTCACCCATTCCTGTCCATTTTAGTTCGCTGATTCCTAAGATGTCGATGTTCAGTCTTGTCATCTCTTGTTTGACCACGTCCAGTTTGCCTTGATTCATGGATCTTACATTCCAGGTTCCTATGGAGAAAAAATCTTTACAGCATCGGACTTTCCTTTCACCACCAGATGCATCCACAGCTGAGCGTCCTTTCGGCTTTGGCCCAGTTGCTTCACTCTTTCTGACACTACTAGTACTAGCCCTCTGCTCTTCCCCAGTAGCATATTGGACACCTTCCGACCTGAGGGGCTCATCTTCCAGCGTCATATCTTTTTGCCTTTTGGTACTGTCCATGGGGTTTTCATGGCAAAGATACTGGAGTGGGTTGCCATTTCCTTCTCCAGTGGATCACATTTTCTCAGAACTCTCTGCTATGACCTGTCCATCTTGGGTGGCCCTGCACGGCATAGCTCATAGCTTCATTGAATTACGCAAGCCCCTTCGCCATGACAAGGCAGTAATCCATGAAGGAGGAACAGGAGAGAAACATAAAATAGATCTGAGAAGGAGAAGGAAGTGAAAGTGATGACATTCTGACAGGACCAGTGGAATCAAAAGAAAATATGTTATCTAATGACATGCAAAGAAAGTCATTTACTCAAGGAAAGGATATAAAACTGCAGAGTCCCTCTTCTAACTATCTCTTGTCCCTATTGGATAAGAAGCTTTTAGAGGCAGATAAACAATTGATGCAAAGTTGAATTCCAATACACTTTGAAGGACTTTGAAAATAGAAGATCTTGATACAACCAGTCTCTTCCTTTCATATTCAAGAATAAATGAACGCTGCTTGAAAGAGATGCTGACCACCACTTTGTATTGTTTGAATCAGGGGTGTCCAATCTTGGCAACTTTAAGACTTGTGGATTTCAGCTACCAGAATTATGTTTATATTTATATCTGTAATGGCTGGCAGGGGAATTCTGGGAGTTGCAGTCCACAAATCTTAAAGTTGCAGGTTGGTCATCCCCGATTTATAGTAAATACCTCTTACATGTGTCCCTCATCCTGTTGGGATTTGGGAAGAAATTGATAGATCACAGTTTCAGATGATTGTTCAGATAAGTTGTTTTTGTTTTTCCTATTGCAAAACATTTGGTTTAGTCACTTTATTACAGATATAAATATATACAGTCTCCTGTGGACATGGAGGAAAACATAATTTGATTCACATTTTAATGTGCCCATTGTAATTTGTGCTTTCTGAACTAATATGCAATCTAGATTGTGCTTCTCTGCATTCCCTGCTTCTTTTTAACACAAATGTAATGTGTATATTAAGGAAAGGAAAGATAAAAAGTTATACATTTGGAAACATTTGTATTAAAATTATATCTTAGGGAAAAATCAGTACAAAACCTGATATATTGAGAACATTTGTTTGAAAAGAATGATCAGAAACAATCCATTAAAATGCATATATTAGGTGAAATGCATGCAGATTTTCTCACAAATATTTAAACAATGCACTTGCAGATTGACGTAGACCAGAATCAGCTCCCCATTCATAAAGAATCAAAACCTTTAGGAAGTAAAACAGATGGATTAATCTATCTCTGTCCTCTTATATATTAAAGCATGCAGGCGATGCTAAGAAGATGGAGCAGAAGTCAGAATAAGTTACATAGAAGGGTACCCAAGTCTAATATAAGGGGAAAACACAGCTTAAATGGTTCCTATTTTCCTTAGTTAAGTAAATAATCTGATCATGTCATTCACAATAAATCATGCAGTTTCAGCAAAGTAAGGGAGCAGAGTGGAGGTTCTTTAGAATTTGATTAAAGGATTTGTAATTCATATGACAAGTTTGCAGCCCAAACTAGCTAATTAATATAGCAATGCTGCTATCCAATCACTCATAAGATAGGCCTGAGTTACTCCAGGAGAAAGAGGCACACATAGAGTTCCTAAGTAAAGGAAGGTTTGCACTATAGACAGCATACCCGTTTTCTTAATATTATATCACTTCACTTTTGGTAGAGGAAATTCTCAAATTACAGGTAGTCCTCAACTTACAACGGTTTGTTTCATGATCGTTCGAAGTCACAACAGCACTGAAAAAAGTGACTTATGACCGTTTTGCATACTTACGACCATTGTGGCATCCCCATGATCACCTGATCAAAATTCACTTACCAACCATGTTATTAACAACTGCAGTGATTAATTTAACATCTGTGGCAAGAAATGTCATAAAATGGGGCAAAATTCACTTAACAAATCTTTCACTTAGCAACAGAAATTTTGGGCTCAGTTGTGGCTGTAAGTCAAGGACTGCTTGTATTACCAAGTCATATTCTTGGTCCATCTAACACGGTATTATCTGTTCTGATCCATAGAAACTTTCCAGGGTCTTTTAACTGATGCTCTTAATTGGACATGCCAAACACATTGCCCCAGTCTGTTGTCTTCTAGATATTTTAGAGGACAATTTTATTTAAAATGTTGATTTCAAAAGATAAAATACAAAATACAAATAAAAAATAAAAGGAATAAAGAATAACAAAAACTATAAACAAAATAGGAAAAAAATTAACACTGGGTAAAAAACAAAAAGGATTTATATAACAGATATACAATTGACCCTGGTTGAATGTTGATAAATATAACTCAAACAAATCTAATAGATACCCTCTCTTGCTCGACGGGTTTACAAATGGTTATAAATTTCCTATACGTAACTAAATTACTATTTTAAATCACAATATCTTAACAAATATCCCAAATGTAGAATTTTATTATCTATCAATCAAATGGATCCAATCTCTGTTCACTATAAAAAAAGCTGTTAATTAGTAACCCAAAAAGTTAAACTAATCTTCAAAATGCTCTGTTAATATTCTATTGTTGTATTTAACATTCCAAAACTCCACAAACAGCCTCCAGTCTCTTATAAACTTGCTCAAACCATTGTCTCTAATCAATACAGTTAATTTGCCAGCTGTGTCAGTTTCAGGATCTATTCTTGGTATTCCTTTTTTTTCCAGTATTTGGCATATACAATCCTTGCAGCAGTCACCATGTACCAAAATAAAGTCCCAAATTGTTTTTCTATCAGTTTATCCATAATACAAAAGGAGATTTCATTAATATTTGCATTTTAAGTATTTTCTGCATAACAATTATTATATTTATCCAGTATGATCTAGCATGTTTACAAGACCACCACATGTAATAAAATGTACCTAGAATTTGATTATTTTTCCAATATTTGTTGGAGGTTCCCTTATACCAGGGGTAGGCAACCTTGGCTCTTTTATGACTCATGGACTTCAACTCCCAGAATTCCTGAGCCAGCATGGCTCAGCTTGGAAACCTCTCCCTTTCCCCTCAGCGTGGCTGGCTCAGGAATTCTGGGAGTTGAAGTCCACGAGTTATAAAAGAGCCAAGGTTGCCTACCCCTGCCTTATACATTCTTGCCAATCTGTCTGGGGTCAAATACCATTTATATATCAGTTTATAAAAGTTTTCTTTGAGAATGTAATTCAGAATAAACTTCAAACCATTAGTCCACATATTTTCCCTATTGATCTAGCATTATGTTATAACCACTTTTTTTGCCCATTTTATCATAGAATCCTTAACATATTCATCTTCCAAGTTCATTGTAAGCAGCATTTGATAAACTTTAGAAATCAAATGGTCATCCCAAAAGTATAAATTGGATTCCAGTTCAGATTTATCTCCTGCAAAAACAAAACTTTTTTTATCAAGTTTAAATCTTTCAAATATTCTATAATAATTAAACTCATCGCATTTAAATCCTCCACTTACTATTTATACCTTTGTTTTTATCTTAATTTCCTCTTCTTCAAATGTTAGTAAATCAGAATATGTTATCCATGTGGCTTTGATTAGTATCTCTTTTCTGTTCAGTGCTTCATGAAGTGATATCCACAGTGGATACGCCCAATTGACTGCCTAATAAAATGATTCTTAAAACCTGAATTAACCTTTACTTCATTGTACCATAAATAAACATGCCGCCCAAATCCAGTTCAAAACCTTCAAGGTCTAACAACCTCTGATTTTTCAATGTTATTCAATCTTTCAATTTCCATTATCTCTGAAGGGCAACAGGCTAGGTAAGATCGGAATGGGACAACTTGATGTGGCCAACTCGCCACAGCCAATTCATCACAGCCAACTCACACTGGGACAGCTGTCTGTGGCCAACTCAGTGCGGGACAACTTGCTGCAGGACAATTCACCAATTCAATTTAAGTATTAAAGTAATTTAAAATTTATTTTAATTTTTGTCATTCCCATTTCATTTTATCCCTCCTTTGGCATCCTTTCCTTAATTATTCTATTCTACCATTTCTTCAATATCAGAGTAACTCTTGTCCTGTGGTGAGTTGTGCTGCGACAAGGTGGCCGTGGCGAGTTGGCTACACTGAGTTGTCCTAAACCCAGGTAAGATAGTGCTAAGGAGAGGCCCCTGGATTTTCTGCATGCAGAAATGCTCCTCACTGAATTGAGGTGTGAGTTATGACGTGGATAACCTTATTCTTCAATTTGAGAAAGTATCTTAAATCAGGAACTTAGGACCATATGGTCTAATTTGATGCAATCTTCAACCTAAACTCGAAAGATTTTGGCATCCAGTAATTTCAGGCATCAGGCAAAAGGGTTGTCTCTGTTCTTGGATAGCCTACTATGTAATGAGAGAGGGAAAGTGTTGAGAGTGAAAAGGATGCCAGAAAAAGGCCAAAAAAAAAGATGAGGTTTAAACTACAAAAAATGATGGACCTCACACTTTTTGGGCTTTGGTCATTGCTGCAACTTGTTTCAGTTCTGTCCACTGTACAATCATAGTCTACTGATCTCAGTAGACTGATTCTTATAGGAAAGTATATCTTGATAGAAAAAGAAAGGTAATCCATCCAATTACAGAATATTGGTTAAATTCAGGAATCAATATTTCTTGACAACTGATTGTTGCAGTTTGTTGCAGTTTACACATACACACATGGATGTATCTAGTTCCTCTCCAATATTTAAAGCCTGTTATAGTGTAGCTGAGTATTGTATTGAAATTGTGTTGGATATACAGAAACATAAAGATAATTGGAAGCAATACATTTGTCTGTGGGCATTCTCAGTCATCCAGATCATAGTTATCCCAAAAATGCTTTTTCATGAGGCAACTGGACTGTCTTGCTTTTCTGTGAAGATGTTTCACTTCTCATCCAAGAAGCTTGTTCAGCTATGACTGGATGGTGGGGAATGGAAGGACTTATACTGCTTGCAGACAGCTGGTCATTTGCATTCTTTTAGAGAGTCATTGATGCCACCTGAAAGTTTATCTGTGTGGCCAGGGTCACCTGAGTAGTGCAAATGGGTGTGGAGCCTTCTTGGAACTGTTGAAAGGACTGTGTTGTAGACTGAAGATAGATGATGTCGTATCCCTCCTCCTCTGTTGAGAGCTATTCAATTTTGACAGAGATGGCCAATTTTGACATAGATGGTCACAGTCTAGCTTTCCTGAACTGTGCAGTATACATTAAGAAAGACAGAAGTCTTAACATTGAAGTTTATAGAAAACCCTCACACAGAGATCAATATTTACATTTTTATTCTCACCACCCACTGGAGCACAAAATGGGAGTTATCAGAACCCTACACCACCGAACTGAAGGCCTGCCTACCAGCAAAGATGGGAAAGAAAAAGAACTAAAACATATCAAGGAATCCCTCAGAACTTGTGGCTATCCCAAGTGGGCCTTCATCAAATCCCAGAAAAGACCCAGCAGGAGCTCCTGCATAACAAACAAAGAAGAAAGCAATAAACGAAGCAATACAGTTATTCCATACATTGCAGGAATATCGGAAAAGCTCAGGAGGATCTTCAGCCAACACCACATAAGTGCACACTTCAAACCCAAGAATACACTATTAGATGGTCAAAGAGGCCATCTATGTCAAAATTGAACAGCCCTCTCTCAACAGAGGGGAGGGATATGACATCATCTATCTCCAGTCTATAACATAGTCCTTTCAACAGTTCCAAGAAGGCTCCACACCCATTTGCACTACTCAGGTGACTCTGACAATGCAGATAAACCTCCAGGTGGCATCAACAACTCTCTAAAAGAATGCAAATGAACAGCTGTCTGCATCCAAAAGATGCTTTTTCATGAGGTTCTGAGCTGAAGAAGTCTCTTCGATGAGAAGCGAAACATCTTCAAAGAAAAACAAGAAAGTTCAGTTGCCTCGTGAAAAAGCATCTTTGGGATAAGGAATACATTTGTAAGCTGTTGTCTGAAAGTCACATACCTAGCAGGGTTTCTGTGGGGAACTTCCTGGGTACATAAATACTACTCAGCTGCTATCCAAATTGCAATGTGCATAGAAACATTACATGTTTCAAAATGTGGTAAATTCACCTTGTTACTTTTGAGCACTCTATCTCATGCTGCAATACAGAACCCTACATTTCTGTTCCAAAATCATGATAGTATTGTCATTTTATTATTTTGAATCTTTTTGCTCTCAAGACAGGAATGCAGTAGGAAATAACAAGCTAACCACCATATTATGTCATTTTCCTTATATGATTTACTGGGGCAAACTGAGGATTCACAATCTTTTATGCATCCAAAAATAGTCAGTTGACTACCATTAGAAAAGGGGAATAAAAGAGCAATAGCATTTGAAGTCTTGCAATAAAAATTGGTTTGATACAGATATCTTGGTCCTAAATTCCCAGGACTCCTGAAAGATAACAATTATGGGGCAGCCTTGAAAGCAATTGCAATAAAGTCCCGCATCCAGCTGGTGGCAGTAAAAGATTCATGATTAGGCTATTAGAACATCCCAAGAAAACTAAAGGGGAAAAAAATAACATAGAAGATGGGAGTAAGAAATCAGTCTCGTGTTTAATATTTTTTCTAAAATCAAGAATGTATGGCAGTCTTGTAAATAAGGAAATTTCCACCATCTTCAGGTTTGAACTTAGAGTTAAAATAGGAGTGTTTATTTTTTTTTACAAAATTGTCAAAGGTATAGTGGTGGTGTCACTGGACCGAGTAGGATCCAAGAAAAATGGATCCATTTCTCTTGTAGACTCTGCAAGGATACTCTCTGTGTAGCTGCACTTTTTAGCAACATGTATAAAGCTGCAGGGAGGCAAGTTTGCCACACTACTATTTTAAACTCAATAGATGTTTTTGAATTATGATGTTAGAAACAGTGGCAACTGTTATTTCACTATTATTTCACAGAACTACAGAATGCCAACCTGCTTGCCTACATAGCACAATATTTTCTATACTACTTCAATGGGCAACTATTAATAAAGACTAAGACAGGGATTTTTCATAATATAAGTAACCAAATATTTTTAAAAATTGAATCAGTACAATCAGGGGCTGTATATATCTTGCCAATATTCTGCTAGTGAGCTGTGATTTCCTGTTGTAAAGTTATTTTTGATCATTGGTTTAATGTTCTTCTGGAATATTGCTGAACCCATCAGCTGATATCAGCTGATAGTTGGATTTCCTTTAAAGAATCTACAGATAATACTTGCACAAAACTTAAGGACAGGTTTTTGTCTAAAGTTGCATCCTTCCAAGTTCCAGGCCAGTTAAAGAGAGCAACTGGTGGATGTTTTCCCATCAGCTGCTGAAATTGATGAAAGGGGAGCACAATAAATCCACAAATACCTATCCTTGATGTGTCCTATGTACCATAAATAAAGACATCATCACCATCTTGCCTATTACAAGACAGGAATTGTCAATAGGCATTCTAAATGTTAAGCTGGTATAGTTTTCTGCTGACTTCACTCTCACATCTCCTTCAGGCAGTAAATGTGAGAAGTGCTTTCACTTGATATGAAGAAATGCTTCTAGTCATTCTATGAGTATAATGCTGAAATCAGTCATCATTTCATCCATTCCTTTGACTAGATCCAATGAACTTTTTTATTTTGCCACTGAAAAATAGCCCGAAGTGCTTCTAATATTTTTCTCTGGTCAGTCTAAACAAATTTAGCAGACACTTCCACAAGATACATTCTTGGAAAGTACAGATTTGAATTACAGCAAAAATGACCCAAAATGACAGTTTAATAACCAGAGGACAAAGATTTTGTAACAATCCCTTTGATTCTATTCTGAATTTTAAGAAAATGTTCCTAACACTTTTTATAGCAATGAGTTACATAGTAAAATTATGTAATGTGCCTTACATTCTGAAATATTTATTTGTATAAGATCTTGTTAAGATCGACGGTGGGGCTCATACACTTAACTCTTGATCTCTGGATTGTCTAATAAGCTGTTGTTTATTATAGAGGGCTTAGCAAACACAATTTACCATTAGGAAAAATCTTTGTTTATAGTGTTCAATTACTCATGTGTTTGACTAAGGCCACTTTAAATAAACTGTTGGTATCTGATTTAATAACTGTTCTTCAGATGCATCCATTCTCATACCTGCAAACAAAACCAGATACATCTACAGACACCGGATTGTCTCCTAACTACAAACTCCTTTTTTATGGCAGAGTGGTAGCTAAAGATAAAAGATCAAAATGAAGTCAAGCTATTTTTACTAGATAGTAAAGAAGCAAGTTACACTGATAAAGTGAACTAGCATTATGGGCATTGGATAAATAAAACAATCAATAGAAAGAGAATGGAGGCTATTGTACATCTTGGCACTAACGATCTTTCCCAAAAAGATGTACTCCCTGTGCAGAATGATTTCCAGAGCCTGGGGCAGGAACTTAGCAGGATAGGCTGTAGGCTTATTTTTAAAGAGGTTCTACCAGTGTATAAGGAGCAAAATGGAAAAGCCCAGCGTATAGCAGAATTCAATATGTGACTAAAGGAGTGGTGTAAAGGGGAAGGCTTTGGTTATATTAGTCACGATGTCTGTAGCTGGTCCAATGAAACAATGTACAAAAGAGATGGTTTGCATCCATCAAAGAAAGGGACTGAGTTACTTGGCAATAAACTCACAGATTTTCTGGAGGAATATTTAAACTAAACAACGGGGACAGTGAGTTAAATGATACAGAACATCCCTGTCCCCGGCAATAAAAAAATTACAGGGTTAGCAGTGCATGTAACATAGATGTGTGTGTGGACAAGAATATCAACCTTGCTGTCAAGCAAAATCAAGCTTTTAATAGTGAGTGCCACACAAAGTGCACTAACCAAACAGGTGGTAAGAAAATAGGGGAACTCAGGCACCACACAGGTTATATAGAAAGTAAACACAGGGTCAGTCATAAAGGACTCAAATGTCTATACACCAATGCACAAAGTATGAACAGTAAACAGGGTGAGCTAGAAATTCAGGTAAATGAGGGCAGATACGATATTATTGCCATTACGGAAACATGGTGGGATGAAACCCACAAATGGAACACACTAGAGGGATTTAAATTATTTAAAAGAAACAGACCAAATAAAAGAGGAGGTGGAGTTGCTTTCTATATAAGAAATAACTACATCTCTACAGAAATAGAGCACAACAATGACGAAAACTGTCTTGAATGCATTTGGGTCAATATAAAAGGGGGGGAAATGACATTGCTATAGGCCACCCAACCAAACAGAGGAAACAGATGAACTTTTTGCTAGTCAGCTAACTAAGGTATGTAGGAAGCACATCACAATAGTAATGGGGACTTTAATTACCCTGACATCAACTGGGAGACAAACTCTGCACCACGTGGAAGATCAAACAGATTCCTGACAAACCTAGCAGACAACTTTGTCTCCCAAAAAGTAGAGAAGGGAACTAGGGGATTCGCCATATTGGATCTAATCCTCACTAACAGAGATGAAATGATACAAGGTGTTGAAGCCACAGGAACCTTGGGGGGGGGGTGATCATGCAATATTGGAATTCAACATTCTGGAAACACAAGCAATAGAACAGAGCTAAACTGGAGTCTTGGATTTTAAGAGAGCTAATTTCAATAAACTTAGAGAGAGCTTGGGAACGATTCCATGGATGAGAATCCTCAAGGGGAAAACAACTCAAGAAGCTTGGGAAATATTGAAAAATGAGATAATAAAAGCCCAGTCTAGCACAATACCAACAAAGAAGAAAAACAACAGCTCTCAAAAGAAACCAGATAAATTGAAAGATAAAAAGGACAAGTATAGAAAGTGGAAAGAGGGGCACATAACTAAAGCAGAATATCAGCAAATAGCCTGAACCTGCAAAGATGAAGTGAGGAAAGCTAAGGCTCAAAATGAACTAAGGCTTGCGACCAAAGTCAAAAATAATAAAAAAAGCTTCTTTCAACATGTAAAAAAAAGAAAAAAGTGAAGGAAATGATTGGTCCATTAGTGGGGGAAAGTGGAAAGAAGGTGACAAGCAACAGGGAGAAAGCAGAACTATTTAACTCCTTTTTTGCATCTGTCTTTACACAAAGGGAAAAAACAGTCCAACCTATCAAAAACAGTACCATAAAAAATAGATTAGAAACACAAGTTAAGATAGGCAAGAAAATGGTAAGTGAGCACCTATCCATCCTAGACGAGTTCAAATCACCAGGACCAGATGGGTTACACCCCAAGGTTCTCAAGGAACTGGCAGATGTGATCTCAGAACCACTGAACTATATTTTTCAAAGATTCTGGAGCACTGGGGAACTACCAGTGGACTGGAAAAGAGCTGATGTAGTTCCCATCTTCAAAAAAGGGGGGGGGGAATGGACCCAGGAAATTACAGACCTATCAGCCTGACCTCAATACCTGGGAAGATTCTGGAAAAGATAATCAAACAACAAATCAGCGAACACCTAGAGACAAACAAAGTCATTACTAAAAGCCAACATGGGTTTGTCAAAAACAGATCATGCCAGAAAAATCTTATTGCATTCTTTGACCAAGTGACAAAATTAGTGGACCAGAGGAATGCTGTGGATATAATGACCCCCTCATCCAATGGAGTCTTGGTCTGTGTTGAGACTTAAAGAAAGATGTCTTCACCTTTAGAGCTCCGACACAGAACACTGTCTTCACAAAAAGAGGAGTCTTGTCTACAGTAAATAGCCTGTTCAACCCTCTAGGGTTTGCTGCACCTGTAACTGTCCAAGGGAGGCTCCTTCTGTGCGCACTCTCCCAAGACACCACAAACTGGGACGAACCACTTCCACCAGAACAGAAGCAAAACTGGGAGATGTGGTGTAGATCTCTAAATTGTCTCCAAAGCGTCCACATACAGCGCACGTATGTTCCCATTTCACTTGCCGCTGCAACGACGAAAGAGCTGCATGTGTTCTCAGATGCTTCAACAAAGGCAATAGCAGCTGTAGGATACATCAGAGTCTATGGCGGGGAGAGCTACAATGTCGGTTTCATTATGGGAAAGGTGAAACTGGCACCACAACAAGGTCACACCGTACCCAGATTAGAGCTCTGCGGTGCCGTTCTGGCTATAGAACTAGCAGACATAATAATGAAAACGATAGACCTTGAGCTGCAATCCACCACCTTCTATACAGACAGCAAGGTGGTGTTAGGCTACATCCACAACCAAAGCAGACGTTTCTTTGTCTATGTAAGCAATAGAGTGGAAAGGATCAGAAGATCTTCAAATCCTGAGCAGTGGCGATATGTGCCAACCGATCAGAATCCAGTGGACCAGGCTACACGGTCCATTCCTGCATCACAGTTGGCAGATTCAGTCTGGCTAAAGGGTCCTGAGTTCTTGGCTCGGCCAGACAGCCAGACATCAGAGAGACCAGAACACCACGAGCTCTTAGACCCAGATCAAGACGACAACGTTCAACCTCAGGTACCCAATAAATCACTCAGACAGGGCAAGAAAACGACCGTCCAGATTGTCTGCTTGTCTACAAACATCAAGGAGACAGAGAAACCATCTCCTAATCATTTCCTAGAACCGAATCGCTTCGAACGCTTCTCCGGTTGGAGACCTCTCGTAGTGGCCATAGCAGTGATCGTTCGTTTCCTGCATCGCGAGATGAGCTTCCCAGACAGCTATCTCCAAGCCGAGAGAGGGATTCTTCGAAGTGCGCAGCAAGACACATACCTAATGGAATTTGAATGTCTGGAAGCTAAAAAGGCTATCCCAAAGTCTAGTGCATTGCTGAAATTGAACCCGTTCCTGGATAGTTATAACTTACTTCGAGTAGGAGGGCATATAGATAAGGCTGAAATAGCATCAGACATCAAGCACCCTATCATCCTTCCTGCCCGTCAACATGTCACGCACCTGCTGGTCCAACACTACCATGAAACTGTCCACCATCAAGGCAGGCACTTCACAGAAGGTGCCATCAGAGCGGCTGGACTTTGGATCGTGGGAGCCAAAAGATGCATCACCACAACTTTGTACAGGTACCTGCATTGCCGCAAACAACAAGGTGCAACACAACATCAGTTGATGGCTGACCTGCCACCCGAGTGCCTTAGTCCATCACCGCCATTTACCAACGTAGGCCTAGATGTATTTGGACCTTGGTCCGTGTCTGTTCGTCAGACCAGAGGTGGTCAAGCCAACAGCAAACGCTGGGCCGTTCTTTTCACGTGTCTTAGCATTCGAGCTTTCCACATTGAAGTCATCGAATCTATGAACAATTCTTGCTTCATTAACGCTCTAAGAAGGTTTCAAGCCTGCAGAGGACCAGTTAAAGTGTTTAGATCCGACCGTGGAACTAACTTTGTAGGAGCCTGCAAGGAACTGCAGATTGATGAAGGCATTCGCCCCGACTCAGCAATTGACAAGTACCTAAAGGCCCAAAATTATGTGTGGACATTCAATCCTCCCCATGCATCCCACATGGGAGGAGCATGGGTGCACATGATTGGCGTAGCCCGCAAAATCCTGGACTCTATGTTGACAAAGATACTCATGCTGACCCATGAGGTCCTCACTACCCTCATGGCAGAAGTAGCAGCCATCAACGCTTGACCTTTGATTCCAGTTTCTTCTGATCCTGAAAATACAACTATCCTCACCCCAGCCGCCTTGCTGACCCAGAAGACAGGCAACTGGCCAGCACCATTAGGGAACTTTGTCCCCAAAGACATGTATAAACAGCAATGGAGACAAGTTCAACTGCTGGCCAACACCTTCTGGAAGCGCTGGAAGCAAGAATACTTGTCTACCCTTCAGGATCACCGCAAAGGCCAAAGAGCCTAACCTAGAAGAAGAACCTTGTTGAGAGACAAGGATGCACATCGGAACCCTTGGCCCATGGGACTTGTGTACCAAGTCCTACCCAGCTCTGATGGACTAGTTCGCCAAGTTGAAGTCCAGATAGTGAAGCCACATGAGTCAGATCGTGACTCAAAGACTCTCGTGAAGAGGCTTTACACCAGACCGATCACCGACTTAGTACTGCTGCTGAGGAAGACCGAACTTGAAGATTGATCCTCGAACTATGTATATTGTGTTTACCTCATAATTGCATTGTTTGATGTAATGCCTTTGTTTATCTCAGTTATAGTTATGCATGTTTTGATGCTATGTTTTTTGCTTATTCTAGTTAATAGTTAGTTAATAGTGAAAATTGCATTGTTTTTATGCTATGTTTTTGCTTATTCTAGTTAATGGTTAGTTAATAGTGGAAATTTATCTTTCCAAGCGGGGAGTGTGCTGGACCAGTATGTAAATCTAGCCAGAGCATATATTTAGCTTAAAAGAACTGTGTTAGAGCATTTAGCATTTAAAGGGTTAAAAGCTGTATCCTTAAAAAAACTGTATGTTAGAACATTTAGCATTTAAAAGGTTAAATGCTGTTTCCTTAAGAGATGGCATCTGGGAAATGTAGTCTAGTTGTTAGTCAATCCTATACCTTATCTAGTCAGTGGGAGGGGCTTCAAAGTTTATTACAGGATGTCCTGGCTACATGCCAGGGTTGTAAAAGCCTTTGTTTAATCAAGCATCATGCATGCATCGATTGGCATCCATAACCATGCCTAGCTGAGATGGGGAATTATTCCTTTTTACCTACGAGAATGGACAGATATGAATATGACCGGATGTATCTACTGCAAAGTAAGTCTCTGCTTAGAATTCCTGGACAATAATTCCTGGTTTGTTTAAAACCATTTCGTGGAGTTTATATTATCTGGATCAGAACTATAACGCATCTCAGTTCACGGTTCCAGAATAAGATTTATAATCCAAAGTGTTCCATATGTTTCTTCTACAAGAAGATAATTCCACAATACAGTTCTGAAAGTCAGTATTTATGTTCAAAATTCAGACAGGCCAAATTTAGAATATTTATCATCTCTGCCACACAGATAAGCAGCCCCCAAGCCTGTTCCTTTTTTCTCAGCTGAAATTCTCAGTAGTAAAAGCTTCCAAGACCAGCCTAAGTCTTATCTAATCCTGGGCTTCAAGCCAGGTTTCTTTTAGGCATAAATAAGTTGTAGTGCCATAATTTACCACTAGATGTCATCAACGCTGCTTTTCAGTTTTTAGATCCAGAACTTATAGTGTAAACTTTTCAAATAATTTTCTTTTTAAAAAAAAAGGTCTTAAAAACACTTTTAGTCCCCAAATTTTTAATCTGTATGTATATATTAATTCCAAATAGGTCTTATGGGTTTCGCCATTTTCCCCAAGTAATTAATTCGCCGCTTTTCTTTTCTGAGGGAATGGGGCAGAAATTCTCTTTCCCTCTTTCATCGGGGGGACTGCTTTGGGCAAATTTTCAGGAAGAGGTCTTAAAATCATAAAGAAAGGATCAAGTCTCACCCAGTTTCATCCACGTTGCTTGGTAATGCTTGTTGACTTCCGTTGTCAGCAGCTTCGGACTGGCTACATCAGGGGTGTCAAACTCGCAACATCACGTGATGTGTCACGACGTATCGTGATTTTCCCCCCTTTGCCGGCAATGGGGTGGGTGCAGTTTTGGCGTGATGCATCCGGCCTGCAGGCCAGCAGTTTGACACCCCTGGGCTACATGAATGCAGTTAGTCTTTGCCCTGCCGGTTTGGAGGGCTTCCTTGGATCAAACAGGAGAGCTGCCGCCCCCTGTGATCAACGA
This sequence comes from Azemiops feae, assembly GCA_023970755.1. Classification (NCBI taxonomy): domain Eukaryota; kingdom Metazoa; phylum Chordata; class Lepidosauria; order Squamata; family Viperidae; genus Azemiops; species Azemiops feae. The sequence continues at coordinate 2,561,501 of JALGBA010004258.1, read as the reverse complement.
GAGTCCCCTCCTTGCTTGCCGCCTCTACAGGGCGACTTTTGACCCTTTCCAGGGTCCCCCAGCAAGGCGAAACCAAACACAAAAGACGGAGCCCCGTCTTCCTGCGCCCGTTTAGCCGCGACATCAAAACTGGAAGCATATAAATCAAAGTAGCACAGCAAAACAATGCCAAATCCAAACATCCAATTCTAATTCAAAAGTTTATCAACAATCTAGGGACATAAGATTACCATGTGAAAATGATCTCATGTTTCCAAAGTAAATCTGATATGGAATTTAATTCAATTTGGAATTCATTTTTAGTTTGTACCTCTATATGTAGATTTATATCACATCTGAAAATTGCATTTCTTTTAACATAAAGTTTTTCATTGCTCAGATAGAAATTGTTGTTTATATCCCATTTTATAGTGTGTACTATGCTAACTATTGTTGATTTTCAAATATTACTTGGATTTTAACAATGCTTTGTACTTTTTAAAATGATAGTTATGTAAAACTAATCATGTATTGAAAAAATTAACCCAGTTCTGTGATGCTTTAAGCTCCCTGCTTATCTATATTGTACTTTTTTTACTTTCTCCATTTTCTCTGTGTCTTTTTTCCTGTTCTTTTTCTTAAAAATATTAATTTTTTAAGAAGGATGACATGCATTTTTTCATGCATCTAATGTTAAAAAACACAAAAATACTAGTATATATTGGGCTGCAGTTCTAAATGTTGATATCTACCCATTTCATCAAGCTTTTGCAATTCTTATGTGTTTTTCCTATTTGTATATAAAATAAGCATGAAACAACAATCAGTTTAATCCTTAGCTATGTCTTTGTCCTAATATACAGTGTAAGTTTATTTCAGATATTTGCAGGAATCTCTTCTCCAACCAGAATCAACCTACTTTGTCTGGACACCACAGGAAAAACAACTGGTGATTTCTCAGTTGTATGAAGTATATGGAAGCTCATAAGTCCTGTTTCTCCTCCAGTGTGAAATAATTTCCTTTTTAGAAATTAAGTTGGCTTCCACTGTTCTTGCCTTCTGTAATTTATTTTATTTTTATTTTTATTTGAAAACTAAGCTACTCCAGGGGGGCCTTTGATAACTGACGGGATTCCTAAGTTTGTTTGATTGTATTGATATTTATAGTTTTATGGTTTTATGTGTTTTAGTCCTTCTGTAGATGTTTTGTTCTTCCCTTCCTCAGTGGCTGATATTTTTATCAATAAATAGTCTGTGTTCACTGCTTTATCTTTTAAGTGTTTTTAGAAAGCATTTAATAAATACATTTTTAATGGTCCTCACATTTCAACCCATATTGAAATTCTATCCCAGGTTAAAATATGGAGGAAAGAGAGCTGAACGTTCTACCAATGCTTCCTCTGCAGTCTCATCTGCTTACCTTGGCTGCTCCTTCTCCTTCTCCTTCTCCTTCTCCTTCTCCTTCTCCTTCTCCTTCTCCTTCTCCTTCTCCTCCTCCTCCTCCTTTCACACACATAGTTCCTTTGAACATGACTGATAACCATGTCTTGTACTGAACTAGAAAGAAGAGTTTGGCAGGAGGTGACAAGTATCCTGTGACTGAACTGTATTTAATTAGCAACCAAAGATTGGCTTAGGCAAGCTAGTCTTTTCCAATTTGATTATCCCAATTAGATAATATTTACGCTTTTTCCTAAACTAGGCACCTGATACCTGCTAGTCCTTTACACATTAATCCTCAGTGCAAAGCTAAACCTCACTAATATGTAACTTCTCCTTGGGGAGGCGCTGGTGAAATAGGCCTTAGATCTGATCAGAGAGTGATCCTATCTTATGTTCTCCAAAATTCTCATTTGCATGAACAACTTTAGGGAGTAAATGAATTTGGAAAATCCATAAAGTATTTTTTTTTTAGAAAACAATATATAAGGTCACTTTTTTTTTATTCTTGGCAAACATGCTGACATTTTCTGGCGGGTGTGCAAATAGCAACTTTAGAGATAGCAAATATGTATTTTAAAAAATGCCAGTTGCCAACCTTTTTAGTTTGCAAAAAGTTGACAATTGGCAGGTAGTTTTGTAATATGCCAAAGCTTAGCCAGCCTTGTGACATATTTCATTTGGGGAAAAAAAAAACCTGTCAGTTCACAACCTTGTTTATCTCTCAGATTCTTGGAATAAGCACAGCTGAAATGCTGATTTGGGCTTCTTGTGCTGTTAAATGAAAGCTCCAAAGAATAGTGAAGAGACTCAAAACAAATAATGGAAAGTTCAGTGCTTCAGATCAATTTAAGCCAACTGGGACTTTCTTCTCAAACATCTTCCATGTGTTAAAACCACAAAGAGCTTATGCACAACAGTGCTTCTTCCAGGTAGGGGAAGGGGGGGAAAGGAAACAATATGTCGTTATACAATGATTGTTATATATACTAGATCCTAGTAAATTACTAGCTTTCATAACCATATTTCACTTTATTTATTATTTATTTATATTAATTAAGATGGAAATAGTTTTGTTTGTAGCAAAATAAAGCTTTTTAGCAACTTGAGTGTTGTTTCAAAACATGTAGGACAGAAAGTTTGTCAAGTAAACTGGAAACACTGTTTTGTGCTAATGTTATAATATAAGCAGGTGCCAGACATAGATTTACTATAAGGAGATCCAAATAAACAGCAAAACTAGTATTTTTGAGGAATGCTTTGCTATCTAGGTGAATTTCTTTGAGTTATTAGCATATATACAAGAGTAATTTAAAAAAATGTTATATTGGTTAAGGAATTCATTCAGCTCGTCTGTTCCTTTAAAAAATCTTATTTCCATTTTCATTGCACGTATAAGAAAAAGCATACAGCAAATTCTAGGCAAATCCATAAATATATAATGCATCCAGGATTGTTCCCCATTTATATCTTGCATGGAGCAAAGTATTCCCATGTTTTCTCCTATATACTTTCTCATGGTAATATCAAAACATCAGTATGATTGTTAAATATCTCTAACGGGATTGCACTTTGTTTTATTAATAGCACAAAACCCCTAAATATTATTAAGAATGTTGACGATGCAAAAATAGGTATATTGTCTGAGATAACTTATAACAGAGTTCCTATTGCTTACCCAGAATGTACAAACTGTCAATAGCATAATCTAGAGTTTGATATATTTTTTGTCAACTTTAAGTCAGTGTTGACTCGTGGCAGACTGCTTGGACAAGTACCTGCAGATTTTTTGGCAAGATTTCAAAAGTGGTTTTTCATTGCCTCCTTATCTAGAGCTGAGAGAGAGTGACTTGCCCAAGTTGGCTTCATGCCAAAATGGTACTAGAACTCACAATCTCCTAGTTTCCAGTATGATGCCTTAACAGCACTAGCATTAGGAATAGCACTTAGATTTATATATCGCTTCATAGTGCTTTATAGCCCTCTCTAAGTGGTTTACAGAGTCAGCATATTGCCCCCAACAATCTGAGTCTTCAGTTTACTGACCTCGGAAGGATGGGAGGCTGTCAACCTTGAGCTGGCCAGGATCAAAGGAATCAAACTACTGGCAGTGAGCAGAGTTAGCCTGAAATACTGTATTCTAACCACTGCACCACCATGGCTCAAACTCTACATTAAAGGGAACCCTCTGGCTGTACTACAATCTCTACTTCCCAGATATAAGTCATCATTTCACTCATTATCAAGTTAATAAATAATTGCATATGAAATAACTGGTGATGATCTGTCCCATTAAGACTATAAAGTATCCAGGCAGCAATATACACACTTTTCTGTTGCTTTTCTCTTAGGCTCACTTTACATTTCAAAAGAATTCAGTTCAGCTCTTGACAGTAAAAAGTTTGTGGCTTAAATATAAGTTTAGTACTACCTGGTAATTTCGTCATCTCTGGTCTTTCGTGGTAGGTATGGTGTAGACTAATTTGGGCAAGGTGAGAAGCAAAGGATCTGAAAGCTGATAAAGGATTCTCATTTCATTAGACCACATGGACATAAGGAAGAGACATAAGGTTTGAACTTCAGATCAACTATATAAGTCGCTTGAATGTTATAGTCTTCACTTGTCAAGTTTCTTTGCACTAGCAATTTTTCTAGAGTCTATAATAAAACATTTCTTATCAAATTTTGTGTCCTTGAACCTTGCTTGAGACCTTCTAGCTCAGGGGTGTCAAACTGCCGGCCCGCAGGCCGGACGCGGGCCGGAAGCTGCGCCCACCCCATTGCCGGCAATGGCAAAATGATACGTCGTGCGATGTCACGTGACGTCCCGATACGTTGTGCGATGTCATGTGACGTCGCGAGTTTGACATGTCTGTTCTAGTTCAAGGGAATCTGAGAGAAACCTGACAGATAGTGAGTTCCTTACACCCATTTACAGACCATCTATAGTGGGCTCCAGGTAACGTCCCTTTAAAAAGGGTGTTTTGTTTTATGGTTCCCTTTAATTCCTGGAAGGACTTAACAGCTTTCTGTTTCCTATTAATAAAAAAAATCCTAAGTTGTAGAAATCCATGTGTGGACTTCTCTCTAATATTTGTCCAGCAAAGTTGGTGCCTTTCAAAGTCTATTACTTAACACAGGAGAAAAAAGAAGGAAACTCAACCCTTGACATCATATCAAACTATAACTGTTACTATTACATGAAGTAGGGGTTATCAGTTTTAAGATTCATTAATAGTGGTTAGCTTCTTATATTATTTGTTATCTTGAATACAAAGATAGTTGAACAATTTTACCATGGGCAAATCACAGAAAGTGATTCTCTGGCTGCCTTATAAAACCAGGTCAAGGGGTGTTTGGATTTTAACTGTACATAATTTGCAGCTTGCAAGCCAGATGTCTGATATAGGATCTCTTCACAATTATTAACAGTAACAACAGAAAGCCATTTACTACTTTTTTGAACAATCCAGCTATTGAAAAAAAAGAGAGAGAAAGAAAAAAAGAGAAATCTGAATGCGGTGAAATGGCCCATTTTTCTCAGCAGATATAAAAACCAAGTAATAGCAAATATGTTTCTGACCCCAGTCCTTTGTTTGCCAGCAAGACAAATGTTCAATATTTGAAGGACTAAAAAACCTTGACATTATGCTGATATGTTGCACAGGAAAGGATCAAAGAATCAAAACAGATTTTTGCTTTGAGAGAACCCATTTGATTTCATCAATAATGCAGGATATTTTGATACTGACTAGCAGGTCCTTCTAAGACATACAACACTTTAAGGAAGCCATTAGCAGTCACGTGATATCAGCCTGGCCATATTAATTTTTCTTGTAACAAACTGTAGTTATCTATATTTGATATACATAACATGAACAAATACACATGAAAATATAGTGCCTTGCCTTAACAGGGTTGGTTATGCAGTAGCCCAATTATATATTTTCTTTTTCTACATAAATAATACTACACAACAGTGTTCTTCTCATGCACTAGAACTATCTTTCCCAGACTGATGCCCTTCAGATGCATTGGAACTATAACTCAGTTCCTTGGCTGGGAATTATGGGAGTTGTAATACCATCAAAATTAGAAAACACAAGGTTAGATACAGCTGCAGTGAATTTTGCCAAGAATCTTTTCATCAAGAGAGTTAGATTTCAAACATGCTCATGAAATGATCCAGAATGACTAAATATGTGCCATGAGGAAGGAAGGAAGGAAGGGAGGGAGGGAGGGAGGAAGGAAGGAAGGAAGGAAGAAGGAAGGAAGGAAGGGAGGGGGAGGGAGGGAGGGAGGGAGGGAGGGAAGGCCTTTGCCTTTGTAGGCAATTTACTAATTGTAGAAATAGTATTTCTTCTACTTCCCTCCTCTCAAATTTTCAGTTTTTGAAACACTCAAATGGTTTATTTATTGTAAGAGTCATGAGTTAGTCTGCCAACCCACACAGATTCTGAGTTATAGCTTGGAGAGTCTAACCTTCCTTCTGTTGAACATGTGGTTCTCTCAAACATCTGGAAGTGATATTTCATACTACACTTTATGGTCCTCATTAAATCCTCATTTCATCAGAAAGTATGTCTCTGCCTGTTTTTCTGTTCTCTTATATCCACTTTGACCTTGTCAGTCTATACCAAGACCTGCCTACAACACCTTTGCACCAAATGTGGCCAGATTTTTCTGCCAAAGTTTACACGTTGCTTTCTATGCATCTAAATAACATTAACTGAGCTGAGTTTTTGAAATTAGACACAATTACTAGCTAAACAATTTTAATGACTGAACCATTTTAACCACACAAAGGGCATTTAAAGGATTGTTGTTCTTTCCTTGAGCAAGTAATTTGGAATGTCTTTGACTTCCAAAGTAACATCTTGCAGATTCATGATGGTGTAATTGCCCACATTGCATATTGATACATGTTGACATAGTTGCTTAAATCCCAATGACTGGCCACATAAAACTCTCTCATAAATCCCACTGATTATGCTGACTGGAGTACAAAATTAGCTTTACAAATTTATGGAAGGCACCAGTTACCATGACCATACATGTGTTTCCCTCCTTAAACCAGAACCAATTATTTCAAATAAATAGTTCTCCTTACTGGTGAACTTATAAATACCATGCTACTTTCATGGCCAATAGAGAGGAAAGAATTTAGGGCAACGTTCAAAATGAGGCAACATTACAATACTCAGAGTAGTCAGTCTAAAATAATCTTATTTTTCCCTTCATAGGGATAGTTTCCTCCAAACATAAATTGTAAGTATCCCTATATGGAGAATAATATGGTTTGCTGTATCGTTATTGGGAAAAACATTCTGAAGTCTTTTGAATTCCTTTCACAAAACCCTGAAGTCAAAATAGTATGCATAAGGACACAAGTTCCTTAATAAAACAGACCAGTTTTCAACTCAACTTTTGCAACTGCATGGACATTATCCAGACCACAAAGGCTGCCTCTTGAAGTAAACATGTATGTAAGAAAAGTCCTAGTAATCTGGCTTAGAGCCCATCTAGTGGCCAGATAGATGAATTAAGCAAGTTAATGAGAGAGAGAGAGAGAGAGAGAGAGAGAGAGAGAGAGAGAGAGAGAGAGAGAGAGAGAGAGAGAGAGGTGTGCTGCACTTTAACCTTATACAATGTAATGAAGTACTTCTTTATCTCCCTGGATAATTGAATATTGTATAGGGGGAAATGATATTTTTCAGCATTTTCCATGTTTGCAAAATTTCATATTCATTGAACATGCCCCTTTCAATCAAACAGATATGGAGACTGGAGATATTTGAATTTTAGGCAGCATGACAGAGAATGTGTCAATTGGGGTCTTCTGCTGATTAGAAAGCAAGAATGCACCACAAGGATCCCCTTTATCCTTTTTCTTTCTTTGTAGGGGCTGGCCTGGTGTGGCTTTTATAAATATATAAATGCAAGATCAGAATCTCAGACATTGCTGTTCCTTTGTGGTGGGGCAAGAATGTACAACTTCAAGCTGATGCATTCCATAGGGTTGGGGATAATGTGCAGTGTAGGCTATGGATAAGAAAGCAGGAACAAACTCTGTAGTTATCTCCTCCAACCTCCCTCTTAATGGTAAATCTCTCTTAGGAGAAGTGAGAGGAAGGAAAAGGAAACAATGGCTTGGTTTTCATCAAGAACACTAAGGTTTAACATGTGGTGTAAACCAAGCATTAGCAACTAAAACTCACAAAGCTTGGGATCATACAGCAGGCTAAACTAGAATCCAACAGTCTCCTTAGCATAATGTTTTATTATGACTATTGACTACCCAAATGAAACATTTGGTTGGACAGAGAGAATTTGACTGGCCCTAAGGCACCCAGCTGTCTATTATGTCTAAGGGATGCCTAGAATTTATTGTCTCCTGATTTCTAGGTGAGCACCCTTGCCATGATAGCAAACTGGCTGTTTAAAATAGCTTTTTATCTAATAGGAAGGGAGAGGAGAGCAGAATTCTTGGTTGAGTTTGCACACAAAGTAGCTCACTTTGCAAAAAACACTTCCTTATTATTCCAGGATTCCAAGATGTTTTTGTTCTAAATCTGACTTTGATGGACGTTTTTGTCTCTATACAGAAATGTTGCCAATTTGACAAAAGGATAACTAGGCAAAGATTTCCACTACAGTCTGTGTTTTGGCTTCAAGCTGAATTTCTCCTTCACATCTTTCCAATTATATGCTGGACATATGTCTATGTCATATCTGTTCCATTTATATCATAGTCTTTTTGGGATTAGCACCTGAGGATGGATAATTAAGATAAAATATGTTTTGTACAAAAGGCCTTAGTAGTCTCTTGACATTTGTACTTGGCAGCACAAATGGAAACTAAATGTAGAGAACATAAAATACTTGACAAAAAATAAGGAAACCTCCTGATCTGCGGGTTTTCTTTTAAAGTCGAACGTTATCACTAACTGAGATCACATGGCAGTGCCAGCTAATCATGCTAGCTTCAAAAAAGAGAAAGAAAAAAGTGGACCTGGACGGGAAACTACCAGGACATGGAAAGCCTATAGGCTAGATTAGGAAGTGAAAAAAAATCCCGGAAGAAGCATAACAAGCCACATGCACATTGTTACAAGAAAACTATGTGAAACTGTCCAAGTAGTTATGTGGATTCAGCTTGATTTGAGGTAGCCTTTACATTTCCCCACTGTATCTAGGTAGAATTCCAGAACACCCCAAAAACTAACACCAAAACACTCCCAGACTTCAGATATATTTCAGACGATGCCTGAAGCTTATTCTAGCCACTAGACATCATTCTGACCTTTAAACCCACAATATCTCTATGAAGATGTTGTGTAAACTAAATGACAATACGTCCCTACCCAAGATAGAACCATCATCAGATGCAGTGTCAACTATCTTGGTTACAGTCAACATTACATAGATAGAATGCCAACTATACCAAGAATCAAAAAGTACCTAAATGCAACAAAGAACCAAGCCCAGAACTATCTAATAGCCACCCCCTCTGACAACCTGTATACAATAAACTACACATTTAATTGGGAAAATATGGAAATAATTGACCCCATAAAGAGCAGAAGATCAGAGAAATCCTGGAAGTCTAGTGCTCAGATAAAAGAACTATCAATTGATTGATGGAACTAGATACAATCTACCACCCAGTACAGAACAGACAAGACCAATCAGAATAGAGCCAGAACTAATAAGCACCAATAAATGGATATATCCCTAGAATTCTCAAACTATCAACCTGTGATGACTCCCCCGGATGCTTCCCCAGATACCTCTTCAGATGTCAGCTTGGGGGAAGATGAACCAGTTCCTGGCATGTCAGGAGGGGAATTGGTCAGTGGCTCCAAGCAGCCGTTTGAGAGGGATTTGGCTGAAGCACAGTTGCAGCAGGATAGCCCTGAGGCGTTAGATGGGGAAAGCATGCAGTTGCAGCTGGTCAGGGATGAGGAAGAGGAAGTGCCTTCTGCACCTGATCCAAGAACACATAGGGCAGAGAAAAGGCAGGAGCAGGGAATTACTCTCAAGGAGAAAGTCTCACACTTCTTGATGGACTGCACCAGAAGCTGGCTATTTAGCACAGCAGACAGATGGAGACAATGCTGGGAACAATGTGTTCATTTCCTAGCTGTGTGTTTTCTGGTCATTGTGATTCCTGCCTCGCTTTGGATTGACACCATGCCTTGACTTGGATCATGCCTTATGAACTCTAGACTTTTCTTGCCCTGTGAACCCTCTTGTATGATGGATTTAATTTTGCCTGGTGGGTTTATTTTGATGGGCTTGTGGCTGGACTTAATTGGGACAGTTCTGGGTTTTTGGTAAAGGGAATTGCTGAGGGATATTAATAAACCCACAGTTACATGTGTGTGTGAGTGAGTGGAACAGCACACAACCAACCCTACAGAATTCAAATTTCAGACAGTCTATAAATACTGCAAGACAATCCCTAGTTTTGAAGCACTGCATTAAGATAACTGTCTGAAATGCAAGGGGAAATGTTGCAAAAAAGTTCAGCACTGATCTTCCGCATCCTAGAGGAATCTCAACTAAATTATAAAGAATGTTATAATGACAAAAGAGTTTCCATAACTGCCATTGTATTGGAGTATGGTATGAGTTCAACATTTATTTATTTATTTATACTATTTAATTATTAACTCCAGATGGCATATAATATTAAAAACAGTAAGAACAATGAAACAAGAAAAGAATTATACATATCTGGAGAGAAATATTCAAACTAACTTGAGGGAAATCAAGATGTCCTAATGGATCTCAATATTGTGACTGGAAACCTCTCATGGATTTTTTTGTATAAAACAGAGGGGAAAAATGAACTCCTCATTTATGGTTAGAGAGGACAGATTATAGAAAGAAGAGTCCCAATGTAATTTAAAGAAAGAGATAAATATACAACTGCAGTTACAACATCTGTAAAAATGACCAAAAGCCATTTCTTTATATCTTTTCTTTCTTTTCTATTTTTATTCTACTTTATTTTTTTCCACTTTAACTTTTTCTTTTATTTCTTCTGTTTTCTTTTTTTCTTCCTTTATTTTAATTTGTATTAATTTTTACTCATGATTTTATTGAAAGTTTTAAGAACAAATTTTAAAAGACACTGCAACCCCATTTTTTGTGACTGTGGATTATTTATATTTATTTCAAGCAAGGGGAGAGAGGAGCAGCTGGTGAGCAGGCTATTGAAATATAGCATTTTATGGCTAACAAAATGTTTCCTTGGGTGCATATACTTCTCCATATCTAGATGGATAGCCATGTCAAACTGTTGCTTTAAAAAACAATAGAGATCATTTGGCACAAAATTTAATATGATCTAAGCTTTGATGACCTAGACACCTCTTCCTCAGATGTATGGGGGCTGACCACCCTGAAGTGATGGTTAATGATAACACAAACAGCCTGGCATTGCAAAACTAATTAACATCCACAGAAAATATGTGACGTGTCAAAATATTGCATTTGAAAATATGAAGTCCTGAAAAATGTCTGAATTAATTCCCTAAATCTTGAAAAGCAGTGCTTGGCAGTATTTTCTATTTTCTACTAATGCAGGACTGATTCCTTGGAAAAATCTAACTAGAAACTCTTTAACCCAGCAGTGGGCCCTACTGGCTTCAATCAGTGCATGTAAAAACCACTTTGTAGTCTGTGTTTACAGGCCAGGGATATTTATTGCCTTGACCAGGTTGTAAATCACTGCAGACATTTATTGGCTTTGGAATGTCCCCTCTGCCACCCACACAGCTGAGAAAAGGATTGTTGTTAATGAAAATTTTGCTGCCTGGGCCAACAATAGTAGCAGCAGGTGCTATTTCCTGGAAAACAAGAAAGTAGAACGTGGAGCTCACATCTTCACTAATAACGTTAAAAGATACAATGGGGGCCATTTGAAAATCCAATGGAGAACTATTTCACTGCCGTGAAATGCAGCAATGCTCCAGGTTCAGGAAAACAAATGGCAGTTCCAGAAAGCCAATGTATATCCAGTTATAATCCAGCAGATTTCCAGCACACCAGGGTGTGCATCATTGCCTGTGTCACTTTTGAAGTACTGATTGCTTTTTAATTACTGCTCATTCATGCAACCCTCATAGGTTTAAGATTATCTAAAACGTTTTTCAGATAATAGTTCTTATAATTCACCTTAAATATTCCTCTGTCCTGGGAGTGCCAAAAATAAAGCCGGCTGCATGATTGAAGCCCTGCCCCTTTTTATGTTCAAAAAGTATGTGATGCATGTAAAAAATGAGCAGAGCTTTGACTGTGTGATCCTGATTGCCATGTTGACTTTTGTTTACCCACCTCTGCAGATAGCCTGGCTTTTGTTTAAACTACATTTGGGGCATTCCCTGTGTGTCTTTTTTTCATAATGTAAAAAGGTTAGAGAGATACTGAACTAAGTTCATGTTAAAAATGTAAAACTAAGACTGGGAAGAAGAGTCTTTAAAGGTTTAGTATCCTGAAGTTTGACAAATTGAGGAGATGGCTTCTGAATAAAAATATGAATTTGAGCCATCAGGAAATGTGTACCACACAAAAACATAGGTCCTAAGTATAAGAACAGCAATGAAAGAAATGATCACTTAGAACTAGTTTGATTTATTAATAAATATATTAGGAAGTTATATCTGCATCATCAGAACATTCAGGTTGAACATTCCAAGATGGGTCCAACTACATGTCTTGGCCTTACTCCATAGGGCTTTTGGCAGGGGTGTATGGATCAGAGTCAATCTGATCTGTTTTACTTCCCATTTTACTGGACAGAATTGTGCTCTAGGAGATTCATGTCTGGACAGCTTGTTAAAAATTAGAGCATACATTTTCTGGTCTGCAAGAAATAGCTTGGCAGTTGTTGTCAGCAAATTATTATTTTTCCCTTTCTCTCTTTCTAAAAAGAAAGCAAGGGCCAAGAGCCCACAGAGTCTTGTACATATACAAAAGTATCTTAGAGTCCTATTTTCCTCTCCTAATGAAAGATAAATAGTTGCCACACTCCCAGTTCTGCTAGCATTCATTACACTATAGATCCATTGAGAAGGAGAAACCCAAAATTGTTCCCAACAGAATATGTGTGTCCTTACTCAGTCAGAACTCACAACTAAACAACTATCATGCCTTTCTTTTAAATATAAGAAATAATAAATTGGAAAATGAGACCAGGTTAAAATGTAACATAAAACAATCCAGCAGGCTGTAATACAGAATTGATAGGACATTCTACTGGGACATTTTCACTGCCTTGAAAAACCCTATGTTTTTCAATGAAAAAAGGTTATAAATTAAACTTGACCTTTTCCTTTACTGTATCACCAATATTTCAAATACAGTCTTTGCTCCAAACTCACAAACTGAGCTTACTAATTGCATTAAATCAATGGTTCTCAATGTCTGGTCTAAAGAACATCAACATTCTGCAAGGGGATTGTCCTTGGTGCAATGGTCAAAATAAAAATATAAAACTGCCAAAATTTCAAGAGATTACCAAAATTTGCAATGCTGCTCAGATATTGGGTTTTCACATTACTTTGGTTATGTTATAATCTTTTTATTAAATTAATTTTCATTTGATTGCAGACATGCAAAAATGCCACTGGGGGAAGCCACCTGGGCCAGGCTTCCAGTGGGCAGGACATTGCCAATCCTGGGTAAATGTTAAATGTTTCTGATAATGAACTTTTTGTTCACATAACAGAAAAGATAGTTTACTTATCTACAGTTTATTAAATAAATACTATTACCTAACTCACACACAACATCTTGAAGTACAGTGAAGATGCTGCTGCACTGTCAGAATTCAACTAACATTTAGCTATAGGTCCAATCAACTACTACCTCCAGAATGCATGTACCTGTTTGCCATTCTTTTAAAGCTGCTACATGTCTTTGGCCAGTCCTTATATGTTTCCTCTTTTATTTTATAAATTGCTTTGCAGGTGGGACATTTAAATAAAATGAACAATAACGTAGGAGGGATATTTAAATAAAATTAGCAATAATGGCAATCAGTAACAACCACATTTCTTTTTGAATGTGAAGCCAGAAACTTTGTCCTAGATGTTTGCATTTATTCATTGAAGAACAGATTTCCCTTGAGCAAAAGTCCCTTAATCAATGTATAGACTTATTTTTCATGCTTTTACATAACATTTTTCTCTTGTATTCAGAAATTAATATTCAATAGTAACAAAGGAAAAGACTTTTGACAAGTATAATCTGGCAAGGAAATGACAAGCTAGCAATGCAATGATGTTTGAATTTATGAAAATGACAATTTCATTTCTGGTGCCAATTCTATCAGAAATAAACTGAGCTATTTAGATTTCTATTTATCTAAGCATCCTTTGCTTGCTAACAAGGTCTAATATCCAAACCTGCTTGCTTTTTTTTCAAATGAGGCAATTTGATAAATAAAAATTATTATTATATCTTCCAAGCATATTGTTATACGATTAATAATTTGAACAACATGGTCAGTAACCCACATTTATCTATGTGATTACTGCAGAATTAAGGAGAAAGAATTTTGAATAAATATGCCAGAAATTATTAAACACAACAGTTGCTGAAAGCTTAGGGGAAAATGTCATTGAGTTAACTATGAAAACCTCATTGTAATTAAATACTGCAATCATTGAACATAATATTCTGAAAGATGGGGTATCAACAGCAGAAACATTAATTGTGAGTTCTCTTTTCTCATTCACTATTACTTGTGTGAGTTTTTATATATTGTGATTAAGCCAACCTTTTGGCTACAGCCAGAGCACATTGTTATTACATGACAAAATTGCATTTGTGATTGGAAGTGATTTTCATTTTGGTTTGCCACCCAGAGTCACTTATAGAGATGGGTGTCTATACAAATTGAATCAATAAAATAGAAAAAACAGCAACTGTGAAGCCAGAGAATGGTCAGGTTAGTTTGAATCAAGGAGAAAAGAATAATACAAGTACATTCTGGATTCCAGAAAAAAGTTAGAAAGCCTTTTAACATACATACATATACAATCTGACTATCCAAGTTGTCATGGTTATATCTGGATGCTAAACTCAACCCTGTTCCACTGTATCTGAGTACCCACAACATGCTAAGCTAAAATACTTTGCTTATGTGTTTCTTCCAACAGAACCACCATAGATGGGTAATGAAGGTTTAACCTTGGGATAATCTTGGAGTTGCAACTGACAATTGTCCAAGACATCATTCAGAAAGCACACATTTGAATTTCAATATGCATTAAATAATGTAACAAATCTCTAATGACAGGGAGAGATGTCTTCTTTTTCACAAAATTGTTGTGTCTTTTAAAATAACTTACATATTGATTCTATTTGCTTCTATATTTTATTTAAATGTCAGAAGTTATGTTGACAGAATGAATGAACCAGAAACCAATATCTTGGTTAACCTTTCCAGAAAAAAAGAGATGATAGACTTTGTAATATGTTCTATCCAATATATTCTTGTCCAGATATCTGTTTCTTTGGGTAGACTATGTAATTCTCTACAGAATACAGGAGTATGAAATTCACTTGCAACCCTTCTTAAATATTGAAAACACTGGATATTTCAACTTTAAGTCAAGCAATAATAAGAGAGTTCAAGTTGTACCTGGGTTCAATTCCTTATATTTCTAGCTAAGCTGATCGGAATAAATCTCACTTTTCAAACCTGGAAAAGTAATTCTCAGTTAAGGGAGGCAGTACTGGGATGGATGGACAAGAAGTTCATCTGAAATAATCTTTTAATATCTGTATCTGAATGTTTAATATACAGGTAATCCTCGATTTACAATCACAATTGAGCCCAAAATTTATATTGTTAAGTGAGACATTTGTTAAGTGAGTTTTGCCCCATTTTACAAACTTTCTTGCCACAGTTATTAAGTGAATCAGTGCAGTTGTTAAGTTAGTAACATGATTGTTAAATGAATCTGGCTTCCCCATTGACTTTGCTTGTCAGAAGGTCGCAAAAGCTGTTCACATGACCCCAGGACACTGCAACCATCCTAACCAGTTGCCAAGCATCCAAATTTTGATCATGTGACCCCAGGGATGCTGAAATGGTCATACGTCACTTTTTTCAGTGCTGTTGTAACTTTGAACCATGAAGAGCCATGGTGGCACAGTGGTTAGAATGCAGTATTGCAGGCTAACTCACTTCTCACTGCCAGGAGTTCGATTCTCACCATCTCAAGGTTGACTCAGCTTTCCATCCTTCTGAGGTTGGTAAAATGAGGACCCAGATTGTTGGGGGCAATATGCTGACCCTGTAAACTGCTCAGAGAGAGCTTTAAAGCAATGTGAGGTGGTATATAAGCCTAAGTGTTATTCCTATTGCTATTGAATGGTCACTAAACAAACTACTGTATGTTGAGGACTAGCTGTATAACAAAATTTCTTACAATAGACCAAGTGTCAGGGCCCACTTCAATACCTCATCCTAAGAAAGCAGAACTTGTGGAAGCAGTTTCTTCCAAAAGGAACTTTTATTAGGAGAAGCTGATAGCAGGCATAATAGACAGGATCTGAGGGTTTCCCGCTCAGATCAATAGGTTAAAAGAGTCCCCAGCAAACCCCATCCCAATAGTTCATCCGGTCAGTTTGAACGGGCCAATCCTCAGGTGTTAAGTCCATTGTGGGAAAGCTGCTGATAACACCGGTCTTTCCCAGGCTTGTAGTGGTGTTGTTGTGGCTTCGCACCTTCCCTTCCGAAACAGGAAATAAGCCAGATGGCTGGAGGCTTATTTCTTTCTCACCCCCAAGGTAACATCAAGGGAGAGACAGTTCAAAGAGCAAGTATGCAGAGACAGTGAGAGAGATACATTGTAGCGATAGAGAAAACAAAGAGACAGCCCGCAGTGTTTTCCCCCTCCCCTCTAGGAGTAGGACAGAACTCAGAGTCATAGAAGAAATAGAATGAGAGAGACTTCCCCTTAATAATATATGGGTTATGACACCAAGGATGAACAACGGGATCAGGGATTGCACCTCTGAGTTACAGGGTGCCAGTGGGCTACAAAAAGCATTGGATTTGCATTCCCATCTCATCCCAAAGGTAGCAAAAGCTATAATATCCCAAGTTACATTTGCTGCTGAATTTCAGTATACAATTTTGGGCTGTTTCAAGACCACAAATGAGGCACTATAGGACTACATGCAGCCTATATAGGCTGCCCACTCCTGACTGAAGCAAATCTTGGAAGGAATGGTGTGTCAAGACAATAGTGGGCCAGGATAAAAAAGAAAATTGGATTTAATAGAATTTCAATTTAATTAAATTAAATGTCAAACCTTCAAATGCTCTGAAATCAGCCATGTTTCTTCGTTTTTCGGTTGCCACAGCAATGGGTGGGGGGAGATGCATTCTTATAGTTTAGTCAAAACAATAACTTTCTTGTGGGTCAAGCAGCCTTAATGTTTGGCGGGCTGGAGCTACCGTTAGGAAGCCCGCCAAACGTGTTAATTGGGGATTGTGAATTATGACACACTAAGGGGTGGGGAGTTCAACTTTTAATTTGTAACCTTTTGGGGGGGTAACTTTCAATCTTGGTATCATCTTTGTTCGTGCTGATATTATGTAGCCATTAAAAGTATTCTTTGAGGAAAGCAATTGCCTCAGAGTTCTTATTTCTATTGGTCTCATCTATCGGAACCATGACATTAAACCAAGACTCCAAATTTCAATTGTGCGGTGGATGATTGCAAGGGCTGTGTTGTGGGGTGGGTGCACAGGTGAATGGCAGGACAGGTGCAGCTTCTCTGATTGCAGGGGGGACGCAGGTGAAAGGCAAGGCAGGCGTGGCTCCTGCAATTGGGAGGGGGGTGGCCTGGTGTGGGGCAGCGGGTGAACGGCGCATTATCTGGTACATTCATCTCATGTATTAAGCAAGCAAAGCACCAAATGTCTGTCTCAGAAACATATGATTATCATATGTTTGTGAAGTCGAGCCTGCCGATTAAATGCATTAAAAAAAAAATATTATGCTGCTTGCTTACTCAATAAATCCCCTCCGTGAATCAGCAACAACCAAAATGATTGCCGCACAGCGACTCAATTATTTATCGCCATGGCTGTTATTAATAATGCTGCTGCAATTTCAACTCATAAAAGGGCATTTAATATTTCCTGCCAGTCGGTAGACATATATGCCTGCTGAGAATGCAATCACCTGTCGGCAATTACACACTGCTCTTGCAGCACCATGGCTTCTCTCTGCCACCCATCCGATTGGCTGGCGGCTAACTGTCCCATGCGGCCAAAAGCCTGTGACAAAGGGGGCCTCAGCGAATGGGCTGGGCTGAAGGGCGCGAGGCGGAAGGTGCGGGACCCATTGGCCAGGGAGAATGGGCAGGGGCAGGCCAACCAAGGAGGAATGCTGGAGGCAAATGGGCGGAGGTGGGAGCCTCGAGGAGAAGGAAGCGTGGCCAAGGGTAGGAGCCTTATGGTCCTAGACCCGCCCAGTAGATAGGGATGAGAATGAATGACTGGCCTTAAGTTACTCAGGGAGTTTCTCCAGCTAGGAATAGGCTGAACACTGAGTTTCCTTAAACCAGTATAGGATGGAGGAATCACACATCATTTAAGAGGGAAATTAAACTAACATATAAATCATCACACATACATGGAAGAAGAGTGGCCACTATGATCAGGAGATAAAGTAGTTGAAAAACCTGTTCCAAAGCTCAGCTGGATTGATGTTGGTGGTATGAAAAATAGGGAAAAACAGCAATTCTTCCTTTCTTATCTATTTCTTGGCCTCTTTTTATTCTTTAGCTTGAATAACTCTTTTCCTTTCCTTTACAACATGGCAATCAAAAGGAGGGATATAGTCTCAATGTACAAGTTTTACGAAAGTGTAAAACTTGTACATTGCTGATTGCAAAATAGGGCAAGCATGTTTGTATAATTTTTATCTTGTATGCTTATTTTATTTTGATGTTCTACTCCATTGGGGTTTATTCCAGCTCAGAATGTTGCATTTTCTTTCCTCTTTGTGTAGGCAAAGACTATTGGGGGAATTAAAGCCCACATATCTTCCTTTAATGATAGGTTTGTTCTTTCAGAGGATGTCATATAAGATTCCTTATCATTCCAGTGGGATCCATCCAGGCAGCCTAAGAAACATAGAACATGAAAGAAGCACATTTATAATAGTAAGGGCAATATAGAAACATAGTTAGTATAAATCCTGCTTATCTTACCCATCACCCAAATGTCAATGAACTTGTGTCTGGTCAAACTAATATAAATTTAGATTTCAAATATCCTTTCCCATGTATCTCGATAAAGGGATGAGAAAGAAATAAAATTTATATATTAGCACATACACTTCACACATAAATCAAACATTTGGACCTCTTGAATGTTGACACTGAATATTGGTTTTTTTGGCCTTTGCCAAAAGTCCATCTGGAAAGTGAAAAAGTACATATGGCTGGAGGAGTGGGTTTCTGGTTTGGGGGATTTTTTGGTAGAAGACATGAGGGTTGATATTAACATTCACAGGATGTCAGTGTTCATCTAGAATTTGAACATTCAGCATAAACTATTCCATATGGTATATACTTTAATATACAAATAAGATGCATTTTGTAATAAAATTTGGTACTTGACTCACCCATCACCCAGCTTATCTATCAAAGATCCTGGAGCACTGGGGAATTACCGGAGGACTGGAAAAGAGCTGATGTAGTTCCCATCTTCAAAAAAGGGAAAAAAATGGACCCAGGAAATTACAGACCTATCAGCCTGACCTCAATACCTGGGAAGATTCTGGAAAAGATAATCAAACAACGAATCAGCGAACACCTAGAGGCAACAAATCACTACTAAAAGCCAACATGGGTTTGTCAAAACAGATCATGCCAGACAAACCTTATTGCATTCTTTGACCAAGTGACAAAATTAGTGGATCAGAGGAATGCTGTGGATATAATTTACTTGGGCTTCAGTAAGGCATTTGATAAAGTAGATCACAACCTACTACTTGATAAGAGATAAAAAAGTGGGTTAGACAGCATCACCACCAGATGGATTCGTAGCTGGCTGACCGGCCGTACTCAGCATGTGGTCCTCAATGGAACCGCATCTACAGGAGGGAAGTGTGCAGTGGGTGCCCCAGGGCTCTGTCTGGGGCCAGTGCTCTTCAACATCTTCATCAACTATTGGGACGAGGGGATAGATGGGGAACTCATCAATTTGCGGATGACACCAAGCTGGCAGGAATAGCCAACACTCCAGAAGACAGGCTTAAGATACAGGAGACCTGACATACTTGAACATTGGGCGCTATCTAAACAAAATGAAATTCAATGGTGAAAAAAGTAAGGTTCTACATTTAGGCAAGAAAACCAAATGTACAGGTATAGTATAGGGGTACCTTACCACTTTACAATGCCTTGGTAAGGCCACACTTGGAATACTGCATCCAGTTTGGTCACCACGATGTAAAAAAGATGTTGAGACTCTAGAAAGAGTGCAGAGAATGGCACAAAGATGATTAGGGGACTGGAGGCTAAAGCATATCAAGAACGTTTGCTGGAATTGGGTATGTCTAGTTTAATGAAAAGAAGGACTAGGGGTGACATGATAGCAGTATTCCAATATCTCAGGGGTTGCCACAAAGAAGAGGGAGTCAAGCTATTCTCAAGGCACCTGAGGGCAGGACAAGAAGTAATGGATGGAAACTAGTCAAGGAAAGAAGCAAACCTGGAACTGAGGAGAAACTTCCTGACAGTTAGAACAATTAACCAGTGGAACAACCTGCCTCCAGAAGCGGTGAATGCTCCAACCACTGGAAGTTTTTAAGAAGAGACTGGACAGCCATTTGTCTGAAATGGTATAGGGTTTCCTGCCTGAGCAGGGGGTTGGACTCGATGACCTCCAAGGTCCCTTCCAACTTTATTATTATTATTATTATTATTAAATTATTCTAATATTTATAAAGAATACATCCCATCCATATGATGCACCATCATCCTCTCACTTTAGAACATCTGCCTATTCTTAGAACTTTATGTTTAAAGACTTTCATCTCATGAGTATTTGAACTGATAGAGCCTATGTATGAATGATTGACGATTTCCAATTTCTATCTGTCTCTAGGCACAATGGCCACATTCAGAAAGTTGGTATAGTCAAATAAAAAGTACGTATCCCACCTGGATTCACTTATATACATATACTTAAAATTAAAAGCAAAACCTCTGTATTTTGCTTTTCAACATTTCACAAAAGCCATTTGGAAAATTGATTTCAGCTTTTAAAAGACCTGATTTTTTTTTTCATTTGCTGTGTCACACTACAATTACAATACAGTACCTGTTAACCAGATGCTTTTGGAAACAAAGGCCCAAAATAAAAAAGACACTAGATCTCTAATTTAGGGTTGTTGCCTTACATATGCATTGTACTCAGGTGACATTCGTTTTTTTTAAAAATCTGGAAAAATTACAAGGCATTATTCTAAATGTTCTCTGTAGGTTTACTGAATCTTCATAGGCTTTGAACTTGTGGATCTGAGCATTTGTACGGATTGCAGGATAGCAGCCTTATAGCCATTATCACAAGAACTTTGGAATGAAACCAGGTATTTTTAATCATTGAAATTGTGCTGCAATGTTCAAAATGGATTGTGTTTGGCTTTTTACACGATTCACATTTTTTTAACTTAACAGAAAAACAGTACAAACCAAGTATGGCATTCCAAGGGATTTACTGCTTCCTAGCAGTATATATGTTCTGCAGTCATAACAGTGAGACCTAATCAGATCCTATAACATTTTTACAGAAAACAATTTCTATTTGGGGATTGTAAATGTGCTGGTATGGTTATGATAAAACCAGTTTACTGTTTGTAAGAATTTTCCTTCCTGTTATATCTTCGGTTCTTTAGGCATTGAATGAGGCAGAGTGTTCAAACAACAAGAAGTTTATTAACTCAGAACAGAAGCAGCCCTAAAGGCTGCTGCACAGCTATTTATACAGTTAGCCTCTAGGTGGCAACCAATAGATTTAAAGTAACAGTTTCCCACCCCAAACCTCATTATCAGCTTGGAGACAGCCAGTCTGGCTTTCAGTAACAGCAACTGTTAAACAATACAGCAATGTAGGTCAGACATTAAGCAAGTGATTTAAAACAGTTGTGGCCAATACATTACACCCCTTCCCCCTAGATGGCTCAAACTCTCAATTGCTGGACATAGTCCTGCAGATATTTTGGCGGCCTTCTTGACCGTTCTGAACATCTAGGGGTTGCAAGGGTCTCCCGGTCTACCCGCTCGCCTGCCCGGCTGAGTAGGCCAGGACTCTGAGGTCCAGTGAAGTCAGGATGACTCGGATCCCTTTGGCAGGCCAGTCCCGGTCGGCCTAAACCAAAGTCCAATCATGCAGCAAAGTCTGCAGGGCTGTCCCTCAGCGCAGTTTGCCAGTCCTGTTCAGTGGATACTGTCTGTCTGTCCGGGGGAAGCTCTCCTATGGCCTTTTCCCCGTCTCCTTGAGTAAGAGTTCTGTTGGAGCGTGCAAGCTCCTCTGTTGGGCCGCTGTCACACAGCCCTTGCATGTGGCCCTCTTGAGAGGCCTGAGCCAGCGACTGGTTCGCTAGCCTCTGATGCAGTTGGTCAATGTGCCGGCGAATGACTCACCCATCTTCCAGGACCACCTCATAAGAGAGTGGTCCCGACACCTTAACAACCATGGCTGCCACCCACAAAGCCCCTTGCCCGTAATTCCGGGTCCAAACCCAGTCACTCACTTGCAAATTCTGAGGTGCCTTTGGCTGACCAGAGTCCGAGGCAACCCAGTCGGGGTGCAGCCTGTCCAGCTTGGTGATCAAACATCAGCCCCATCTGAGTTCGGCAGGGCTTCTGCCCGTGGCGGTACAGGGAGTTGTGCATTGGCAGAGTATAAACTCTGCCAGTCTGTGGTGCCAATCCCCTGTAACAATCCATTTTAGTGATTCCTTGGTTGTGCGGACCATGCATTCCGCTTGGCCGTTCGAGGCTGGGTGAAAGGGAGCCGACGTGGCGTGCCATATTAGATTTGCCCTGGAGGAAAGACTGGAATTCAGAAGCAGTAAACTGAGCTCCATTGTCAGAGACCAACACGTCTGGAAGTCCGTGTGTTGCAAAGATTCTGCGCAGTTCCTGGTTGGTCCTGGCAGTAGTCATAGTAGGGACTGGTGCGACCTCTAACTATTTAGAATGGCTATCTACCACTATTAGAAACAGCTGTCCCTGAAAGGGCCCAGCAAAATGTGGATTCTTGACCACGGTGTGTGTGTGTCCTCCCATCGGTTGACAGGGGCTTGCGGCATCTCCGGTCTGGATTGCTGCACATGTAGCAACCATGTACTTAGGCCTCAATGGCTTTATCTAGCCGTGGCCACCAAAAGTAGCTCCTCGCAAGTGCCTTCATCCGGACTATTCCCGGATGACCCTCGTGCAGAAACTCTAGGACCCTGGGTCTTAAAGAGCTTAGGATATGACCCTACTTCCCCAAAGGATGCACCCCTTATGAGCTGAAAGCTCATCTTTTCTCATGAAGAAACTCTGAAATTCTGGCCCTGGACATTTGTCCAGCCATCCTGTGTGTACCCAGTTTAGCACATGACTCAGCGTTTTGTCAGCTGCTGTCTCAGCAGCTATGTCCCCAGCATGAAGGGGAGATTCCGGCAAATCCTGGATAGCCAGGATGCATGCAGCCAGAGCTGGATCTGGCTCCACATGTGGCAGGGGCAACCTGCTCAGGCCATCTGCATGGCCCATTTCCTTGCCCAGTTTGTGAATCATGCTGTAGCTGACAGGAAGATAGACCACCTCAGCATTCGAGGAGACAGAATCTGAGGTGTCTGTTTGTTTGTGGTGAACAACCCTAGGAGTGGCTTGTGGTCCGTGAAGACCGTGAACTGGCGGCCATACAAGTAGTCATGGAACTTTTTAACTCCGGCCACAATGGCCAGAGCCTCCTTGTCAATTTGTGCGTAGTTGCACTCTGCGGATGATAGGGTCCTGGAGTAATACGCGATGGGCTTCTGCCTCCCATCAGCCATTAAGTGGATTAACACAGCCCCAACCCCATACAGGGATGCATCACACGCAATGCAGACAGGCAGCTGCTCATTGAAATGAATGAGAACTGAGTTCGATGACAGCAGTGATTTGACTGCTTGGAAGCTACTCTCGTGGACACTGGTCCACTGCCACTGAGCTTGTCTATCCAAGAGCCGGTGTAACGGCTCTGCCACTGCAGCCTTGTTTGGGAGGAAGGCATGGTAAAAATTCAAAAGGCCTAGGAAAGCCTGAAGCTCTCCCTTTGACTTCGGCCTTGGGGCCTGCTGGATAGCTTTTAATTTGGATTCCGCTGGATGAATGCCTTTGGCATCGATGCAGAAACCAAGGAACTTGGTTGACTCTATCCCAATGTTGCACTTTTCTTTTTTTAGTTTAAGTCCTGCGTCGGGGAACCGCTGAAGGACGGCCTTAAGCTGTTCAGCCAGAATCTCAACCGATTCCCCAGCAATGAGGACATCATCGAAGTAGGGGCAAACCCCTGGAATTCCCTTGAGCGTGCGCTCCATCACTCCCTGGAACAGCCCTGGGGTTACACTCACCCCGAACTGTAGGCGCTTAACCTTAAAAGCCCCCCTATGGGTGACAATGGTCTGGGATACCGCCGTGGCCTCGTCCACAGGCAGTTGTTGATAGGCCTGTGCCAAATCTAATTTGGCGAACACGCAGCCTCCTTGCAATGATGCCAAAATATGGTTGACAACTGGCACAGGGTACGCGTGCTGTTGAAGTGCCCTGTTGAGGGTGCACTTATAATCAGTGCATATTCGCACTTCCCCGTTGGCCTTTAATGGCGTTACTATGGGGGTCTCCCACACCCCACTGTCTACGGGCTGCAATACCCCTTGTTGCACTAGCTTATCCAGCTCTGCTTCAATTTTGGGTTTCAATGCGAAAGGCACTCTATGAGGCTTGATCCATATCGGAGTTACCATAGGATCAAGCTTGAGGGCGATCGGAAGACCCTTGTACTCCCCTAGACTAGAACTGAAAACATCCGCGAACTCTTGGCAGACTGCAGGCAGATCTGCCGCTTGTGTTCGGTGAATGCCGGTTACTTGAATGCCCAATGCATCAAACCAATCGAGCCCTATGAGGCTCGTGCATTGGCCTTCCACCACTACGACATCTAGTGGCCCCTTGAACCCCTTGAATTCCACCAGAATTGTGGCTTTGCCTTTGACCGCCACTCGGGAGTTTTGGAAGTCTGTGAGTAGTAGATTAGACGGCCGGAGCTTGGCCCATCTGTTGCTACGATGGCATAGGTGCCTGAATGTTCCTTGTGAAATGATGGACATGGCTGAGCCCGTGTCCAGTTCCATCTTGCATGGAACTCCCTGAAGCTTGACCTGTAGTCTAAGCTTCTGCTTTAGGGGGCGATGGGCACCAGTGCGGAATACGCTCCTTCGGCTGGAGCAGAACCCTACTCGGTGTTGACCCGGGCCCCGGTACCTCTCCTGAATGCGTCTTCTTTTGGGCAGTCCCTCTGACGACCTCGGCAGACGGCGGCGATGTGGCCTGGTTTGCCACAGGCCCGGCACATTGCAGTTCGGAATCGGCAATCCGCACGTTGATGGCGGCCTCCGCAGCCCATGCATTTAAGGAATGGAACTGCCTTCCCAGCTGGCTGCGGTCCCTTCTCCGGGTGCTTTTGTAGCTGGTCGACTGTAGCTGAGTCGGTGTCTTCCATCCGCTCGGTGTCCTCGTGGTGGACGGCTTCGGTGCTTGGCGCGCTTTTGGAGGGCCGCAGCGCTTTAACGGCCCCTCCGATGGCTTCATCTGCCATGACCTCCTTCAAGGCCTCTTGTAGCGAGAGAGTCTCCTTAGCGAACAGTTTTTGTTGGAGCTCTCGATTCCGGAGTCCACAGACTAAGCGGTCTCATAGTCTCTCCTCCAAATCCGGAAATTGCAGAGTCGGGACGCTTGACGAAGAGCAGCAATGAATTCTGTTGCAGACTCCCAGGTTGTTGCTCCCGCTGCTCAAAAGCGTGCCTCCACGCTATAACGGATAACTTGGGCTCAAAGTGGTCTCAGAGCTTTTTTTTCAAGTCCGCGTAGGTGACCGACTCGAATGGCGCCAGGGTGACCAGGTTCTCTGCAATGTTGAAGGTGGCGGGGCCGCACATGCAGAGGAGTGTCGCAGCCTTCAATCCATCTTCGGCGACCTGGTTGGTGCGGAGGTAATTTTTGACACGGGAGATGTAGGACACCCATCTCTCCGGGTGAGTTACATCGAATTCTTCAGCTTCCCGACCTTCGCCATGGTGGTTTGTTTCTTCGTTCAATGCCTTGCGCTGCTGGCTTCTGTGTAGGCCCTAGGATGGATCCTTAGGGCGTGGTGGTCTCCAGCGTGGCTTGCTGGCAGACCGAGGGGGGGGAACGTAGTTCCTGTCAGGCTCTGTGCTGTCCTCACCCCCTAGTGACTTCAAGCTCTCTCAATGAAGCAGCACATCCCATCCTTGTTGCCACTGTTATATCTTCGGTTCTTTAGGCATTGAATGAGGCAGAGTGTTCAAACAACAACAAGTTTATTAACTCAGAACAGAAGCAGCCCTAAAGGCTGCTGCACAGCTATTTATACAGTTAGCCTCTAGGTGGCAACCAATAGATTTAAAGTAACAGTTTCCTGCCCCAAACCTCATTATCAGCTTGGAGACAGCCAGTCTGGCTTTCAGTAACAGCAACTGTTAAACAATACAGCAATGTAGGTCAGACATTAAGCAAGTGATTTAAAACAGTTGTGGCCAATACATTACACTTCCTTCCTTCCTTCCTTCCTTCCTTCCTTCCTTCCTTCCTTCCTTCCTGCCTGCCTGCCTGCCTGCCTGCCTGCCTGCCTGCCTGCCTGCCTGCCTGCCTGCCTGCCTGCCTGCCAAGATGAAGAAAAAAGCAGCAATCTGCAAGATAGGCTCAACTCTGAAATACTGAGCTATTGACCTATATGCCTATTTTCAATATTTCAATTCTATCAGCTAAGAAGTCAACTTCAAGTAAAGGAATTACTTTTGGTGGTACTTGAGAAGTCATTTGTTTTAACTCAAACTCTTCTTTAGGAATTATGAAATCTAAATTAGAATCCCAAAAAATTATGCCATAAGACTTTTCCAAGCCCCTAATTACAATTAGATTTGTGGCAAGAGAATCGGAAAAGAATGCAAATGGAAACTAATGAAAAGGTTTGTTTTTTAAAGGATAAAAGAATAGAAATAAAACTTAAATAGAAAATCCAAAACTGAGCAGGTAGGCTAAAAGCTGAGAGAGAAGGAGATGAGCAAAACAAAGCAAACGTTTCTCAGAACATGTTTGGTCAGAAAGAAAAATGGGAGACATGGCACGGAAGAAGAGGAGAGAAAAAGGAAAAGAAATTTAGGTGAGAAAACAAACTAAAAGCAAAGAAGTTAGAAATAAGAAGAGAGTATGGGTCTCCTTTATCTATAGCAGTATTTTCCAATCTCAGCAACATTAAGACGTCTGGAGTCTAACTCTTTAGATCATCTGGAGAACTATTTACAGCATTATTCTATATCTTTTTGATCCAAAAATATAAAATAAACCTAAATAAACCTATTCTTATGCTATGCATTTAATAAGTGTGTGTGTGTCAGTCCTTGTCTTAAATGACAATGTAATTAATAGTAGCGAATACCTGTAGCTCAGGTGTAGGATGAGGATGAAGTTTCGTTCGCTGAGCTTGTGGGTTGGTTTCTGAACTTTTCATTACCAGGCTAGGTAACATCTTCAGCAGAGTTTAGGGGGTGTCAGTGTCAAGTTCAGAGAATGAACAAGCTTGGAGAATGAACCTTCACCCTCAGTTTAATTAATTTCAGATTTGGAAGAGGGGCATTACAGGGAAGATATGAAAAAATCCTCAATTTCCAATTTTGAAATTTTAATTTTAATCTTATAGTATCATTATCTTTATATTCTAAGGAATCTTTCACAAAAGGTAATCAATTGCTATACCTGCAGTACCCATGTCATTTGAGCCACAGTGGTTTGGCTCTGAGTAATAATTTCAAAACTATCTTTAATGTCAAATTCCTCTTCTCCCATTTGCCAACTATTGTGAAAAACAGATGGATACCCCTAAAACCTTAAATTCCAAGACAGTAGCTGAATGTTAAGCGAAATGGTCTAATAGTACAGAGTATATTGAGAATGGAATCAATTGCTTGACTGAGGTGTGAAATCTCTCTGAAGGTCTTCAAGCAGAAGCTACATGAGGAGGAAAAGGATATAACTTTGGCATGATTTTTCTTCAATCAGATTTATGCTATATTTTACTTTTGTAATATTTTTTACCAATGCATCCAGATTAGAAATTGCCTTTAATGACCTTGATTCTCACCCTTTTATATAAGCCTTTACTTATTCTCTTAAAGTGATTTATTGACACTTTCTAGCTGGAATTACATTTAGACTACATCCAAATGAAATCGAGTTCTTTGTGGTTCAGCCAGTTGCATTAATCTTTAGTAAAATAACCCATATTATTTTAACATGTCATATGAAATCAGGTCATTAAACAAAACAAAACAAAGTTATGCAAACACAGATATACTATGTGAAATCATTGCCTGTCTTAAGACAATTTAATCAGATTCCTTTCTCATAAAATATATTCTTGGATTTCTTATTTGTCACCCGCCCTTTTCCATTTCTTCTTGTTTGCTTGCATTTCTTTTGTCCCCCAACTTGATGTAGAAATGCAAATCCAAGCATGTGAGTTGCAAAATGTTCTAGTCATGTCACAAATATTATACATAAATCTTCCCGCATTCACTTATTCTTCCCGCATTCACTTCATTGAGTAGTTGGGAAATGAAATGTTTAAACCAGCTCCTGCTTTGACCTTATGTTTTTCAGCTCTAACAGAGTTCTGTTTCCATGAGCTGTCCATGTCCTGGAGGGCCTCTTTCAGACACCTTAACTATATGCTATGTCTATATGCTTGCAATTACATATACTGTATAATATATGAAGCCATTTCCTCTAAAATGTTTATAGGCGCAATTGCTGGTAGACAAACTAATTGAAGGAAACTATGAAACATCTTAAAGTAGTATTTTATCTATTATTAGCTGCTTGTAGCTTATATATCCATTGATTTTTCTGTTCAATTACATTGAACATAACTCTCAGCAATATGAATTCCTGGCTACTTAAGTAAGCAGACACAGAAGAATTTGTAACTATAGAAATGAATACCACCTTTGGATTGGAAACCACATGAATTTTGCCATATACTGTAACTAAAAACATGCCAACTCTCTCCTGGAAGATGTAAAATGCATTCTTTCTGACCACCAAATTCTCTCTATCATTAAATCTTAGTTAATTGTATTTACCTATCATTTTGTAAGGAGATTTTATTAATTCCATTTTCCAGTAAGATTCTGAGATCTTTGTCTGAATTATCCTTCCATAATTCTCAGATATGGATATAAAAGAAATCTGTTAGGGATTTATTTTATTTCAAAAAGTTGTTATCTGCCAAAACAAATTCCATTGCAGCATGGACAGCAGTAACAAATGCATAAGCTTATATTCATCATATGGAGCAAGGAAACTTCACTTAAGCTAATATGTATTTGAGAAAGCTTTATTTAAAAATAGTGGAGAAAGTTGCACACTAAAAAGCACACCTATTAGAAAATCTTATAAATTGCATAAAGTAAATATTGCAGAAAAATACATCCAAAATGAGCCCACAAATGTAGTAGCACCAGCTTCTTTGGTTAGTTCAAGATACTTTAAAAGCCCTAAAATAGGTTAACCATATAGGCATGTAGGAAAAAATTGTTCCTCTTTTGGAAAAACATATCCTCCCTTATTACAAATATCCATACTTTTTTCTCCTGGACTGATGTTTGACCTCCAATATTTAAGCAAACTTATCCATTTACTGGAAATTTATGCTTCAGGATTGCCCCTGTAGTCCCTGAAAAAATTAGATGTAATGCCTATAATACCCATAAAATCTCCTTTCACATGCTGACTTTTAATATAACAGGTTAACTTTATTAAACATTGAGGAAGTGTTGTTACCAATAGTCTTAAATCAGAATCTGAAATTCTGTTTCTCTTCTGATTCTTTTTAAAATGAGACTCCTAGCCAATCTGCTGATTCTGCTATAAATTACTGCCTTTTTGTATTCTTGACTTGGATTGATGGATCAAAACAATTTTTGGTTATTACCCAAGTAAGCAGAGTACAATTTCTTGGCATTTCAAAGATAGATTGTTAAGAAATTGAGTAAAACTGAATAATATATATTTCATAGCAATCACAAAGATCAGATTTACAAATTTTATATAAAACTGTGAAATTTGATGATGTGAAACCCTTAATTATATTCCAGAAATGTTTACAGATCAGAAAACAGTCTCCTTTCAAGTGCTACTTTGAAGTTAGCACAATCAGCTTTTGGACAACTGTAAGCATGTAAGGGTAGTGGGCGATAAATATTAATCCTCATAAATATTAATGAGAAGCGCTTTGAATTCTGAAGAACTCATATTAGTGCACAAAATTATACATGTTTTAGCAGTTTTCTCTCAATGCTCAATTTACATCTGAAGACCTTGGACATATGTTTTCTAACTTATATCCATGCATTCGAAGAATGAAAGTGTAAGTGGCAACAAAGCAAAGAAGAAAGAGTGATTTTAGCATCCGCAATGTAGGAATCCTCTTTACTGCCTGCCTAGTTATAGATATACATAGTATGTAAACATGGATATGTAAGTGTTTCTATAATTGTACATATGCTTATGAGTGCCTCTTTTTTTCCTGGAAGTAACATGTTATGTGTTCATTATTGAAAAGGCAGGTTATCCAAATGGCTGAACAGTGGTAAAATTCTTTTTGTCTCTTAGCAGGAGATTAACAATTAGCTCAGCATAACATAACATTTAATGTTGGTTTTAACTTATTTATGTTTTAAGATGATAGATAGATAGATAGATAGATAGATAGATAGATAGATAGATAGATAGATAGATAGATAGATAGATAGATAGATAGATAGATAGATAGATAGATAGATAGATAGATAGATAGACGGATGGACGGATGGACGGATGGACGGATGGACGGATGGACGGATGGACGGATGGACGGATGGACGGATGGACGGATGGACGGATGGACGGATGGACGGATGGACGGATGGACAGAGAGACAGATTTTTATGATTGTAAGCCATCCAGAGTTACCCCTGTGGTAAGATGGGTGGCCAATACATTTTATAAATAAATAAAATAAATAAATATACACTGTTCAGTAAGCTATGTTTCTTAAATGGCTACTCCTTCAGATAACTAAGGCTATAATTCTACACTTCCATTCTGCAGAAAAAGTACCATTTAATTCTAACAGCTATAGAGACTATATGGTAAGGAAAAACAACCATAAAGCCCAATTTTTAGAGACTGCCTGCTCCAGCTCTTCAGAAGTTATTGTTAAAAGTTTTCTTGCCTTCCTCAAGCCAGCCTCTAGTCATGTAGATAATCTAGGACAGGGGTTGGTAACCCGCAGCTCCAGAGCCACATGCGGCTCTTTCATCCCTCTACTGCGGCTCCCAGTCCTCCACCGCTGTGTGCAGTCTCACAAACAAAAGAAGTGGGACTAAAAAAGTTCAATCAATCAATTCCAACTTCTCGCAGAAAAAAAAAAGATCTTGTGAAGTTGGAATTGATTGATTGAACTTTTTTAGTCCCACTTCTTTTGTTTGTGGGTCTGCCCACAAACTTCTTTTGTTTGTGGGACTGCACGCAGCGGCAGAGGAAGTGATGGAGGACCGCGGTGGAGCTGGAAAGAAGGTGCCACATGGGTCCGATTGGGGGCGCGGGATTTTTGCCAAGCAACTTGTACGGAGCCAGGGAAATGGGCTGGGTGGGGGGGCTGCCAATGCTGCTGCCATGAGGTTTGGCAGAGGCCCCCCGAGTGGCCATGATCTCCCCCTCCCCAGCCAGCCAGCCACCATCGCCTGGCCTACTCCTCACCTGTCCAGCCGCCCTCACGCTCTTCTCCTCATCGTCCTCCCCACTCAATCGGCTGCCAGCAGCTTGGATAGGTCTGCTCCGTCCGAGATGAAGAAGCAAAGGTGCAGCAGCAGGATTGCTCTCAAACAATAAGAGCCGGATGCGCTGCTCGCTTGTGTGCACCCGACTTATTGAGAGCAATCCCGCTGCTGCGCCTCCGCTTTCTTCAACTCGGATGGAGCAGAGGCACCCAAGCCACTGGTTGCCACTTGACTGTCAAGGATGAGCTTTGCTCACAGCATTTCAGCAATGTTAAAGGGAACAATATTATACAAGTCTCTGCGTGCACAGTTGGGAAGTAAGAATTTTTTTGGGGGGGATATGTTTATGTGTGGGTGTGGGTGTGCACATATATAAAGCAAATAACTTTGTTAGTTGAAATGGGTTAAGTAAGCTTCAACTTTAATTCAGAAAACAGATGAGTGGAAAACAATGTATTGGGTCAGCACAATATAGAGCAAGTGCTTTTTTTTCAATAGTCAAATAGGTTGCAAATTACCACTACCCCAAACAAAAATTGTATGTGGTGCTTTTTAAAAAAAAAAAAAAAATCCAACTACAGATCTGATTCCTCAGTCTACAAAGCTTTCTCATTTGGCTGATGATTTCCATGATTTCATTTTTTCTGGATCTGGCAGTAAAGGCTCATTGAAAAAACCATGCCAACAATCTGAAAAGGAAGAAAGATGTTTAAGATGCATTGTTTGGCAACTTCAGTAACAGTTCAGTACACAGCAAGAACATTTTGTAAAATTCTTGGATTTTGCATGTACTAATGGATCTTCTATGTTAAAGATTGCTTCCAACACCATTTAGAGATATGACTTTCAGATAGTGGGATTTTAATGAAACCCATGTATATCGCAGCATAGGAAACCTCAACCTATTCTGAAAGATAGATTGTTTTAAAGGGTGAAGACAAGTTATGAGATTCTTACTTGTGCTTTGTATTGCAACATTTGTGGAAAAGAGATCAGATTTCTTGAGAGCTGAAAAGATTTTTCATACTGCTTCTTGTCAACATTAGGATTCTTAGAAACCTTACTCATAAAGATATGAGTTATTTGCACTTCTATAATAAATTACAACAAAGCAACAATCTTGCATAATTGAATAACTAATGTTTTCTTGCATAAATTTTCATGGCATTATGTTCACTACATCAAAGCCATGGAATATATTCCCATGGAAGGAATATTATAGAAAGATTTTTTTTTAATGGTTTGTCTTGAAGGTGCCACAATATCTGTAATTTGAATTCTTGTGCAACTGTTATAAATGTGGGGGTTTGCTGTTCTAGATATCTGGTCACTTCAGTTTAACAAAAATTAATAACAAATTAAAGTAGCTATTGGAGCACATTCATATATGTGCTGCTTTAAGTAAAATTTAAACTGACTATCAAATGGACTTTTTCACTGGAGTTTTAACATTGAATTATTTTTTAGCTCTTCATGAACACTTGGTAGCTTTCAAATTGATTATTTTAAAGCTACCAAGTGTTTATGAAGAGCTAAAAAAATTAGAACTTTGACTACAGTTTTGTAATCAATTAGTTGAAGCAAACACTAAACATCAAGACTACATAAAAAGAGGCAGTCATTAAGGCAAGTCTGCTTCACTGTTCCACAAATAAAGGTAATTGGAATTCACTCTCAAAGAACTAGTTATAGGACAGCATGGCTAGTGCACATCAGCTGTAGGAGAAGTAAATAATCTGTGTTTTAGGACCACATACAGCTTCAAGCTTCTATTCTCCAGCCTTTGTGAAGCCTTTGCTCACTACTACACTTTAAAACAATTTCTCATTATTTTGAGATAGAAAACGTGAAATCTCTATTGAACGCCCTACACAGTAATAGTAGAAATTAAAACAAAAACACAAACCAAAGAGGAAAAGATAAAGCAGCCTCCCTCAATATAAATTCTTGCCTCACCCAATAAAGACTTTACCTTTACAAAAGAGTGTGCGATAGTAATAAGTTGCCAAACATTTACAATGGGAAGCTCAGAAGTCCAAGCAACTGTTATCTGCAGAGCTAACTATTAACTATTAAACCGTTAACAACAGAAGTGACTCCATTTATTCAGTGGGCTCAATCTTTTATGTTCTAATTTTGTGTTAACTCCATCCCCCCCACAAAAATTGGCAGGACTTTTGAATCCAAAACATAGAAGGTGGCAACCTAGCAGCAGCCCATTAATGAACATGCAGAAATATTCTTCATCAAATCACTATCAATACTGTTGATATATGCTCATGCTTTAACAAGTGACTTGATCAGTGTACTACTGAAATGATAGCTTGCAATATGATAACAGGTTAAAATAAGACTTTATTAGTATACCTCAATAAATGCCAGTCCAAATGCTATCCCCATAACTATAATCATATTTTTCTTGAACATGTCCATAATTACAGTTGCACAAGTCTAAAAAAAAGGCAAAGACAAATGACATAAGTCACACATGCATTAGCTATTTATAACTTAATAGCCATGTTACAAATTTTGCTGGTATCAAAAGGCAAAGGAGAAATGAATAATATATCTTCATTTTTTTAAAACTTTCAAGATCGGCTGTGAGATTTTAATATTTCTAATGAAAAAAGTGGATAATTGAATAAATAAATAAGATCTTAATTGTTTGTGATAAGTATTACGATAGCAACATTTAAGAAACAAAACAGTTTTGATAATTGGTTTCATCCAGGTTTAGAAAATCAATCAGATGAAACAGCTCTTTTAAAATCCAAGCACTAAGGCTAATGAATGACTGAGCCACACATGAATTTTCTATGAATTCCATATTTTATGTGGAAGAAATGTGAAAAATACATAAAAATAAGTTGGCCTATAGAATTTGACGAGAGCTGCCAATTGTGATAACTATTAAGTCATATGAATATTAGTCTAAGTTGTCTCTCAATTATTTTCAATATGATCATTTTCACAATCCTTCATCAATCCATCATGCATTCTTTTACAAGCTTTATCAATGCATTGTTAGACAGTAGATTGTGCATCATTATATAAAGGAACACTTTGATGTATTTGTACTTATTCTGGAATATAAAAGAACAACATGCATGTCCAAAAATTTGAGAGAAATACTTTGGATATTACACAAGAGAGAACACAACCTCTCACTGCTATTTATTAAAGTAGCCCAACTTTCACCATGTTTGGTGTAAACCTGAAGAAAAGATGTGTCAGTATTAAAGAATCCACTCACTAAAGTATACATTCATTCATGTGTTCATTTGTTCATTTTATATGACTGCCTGTCCATCAAGTGACTCTGATGTCTAACATTAGAAAGTATCAGCTGTTTAAAAAGCTACAAACATATATTATTTCTGGAATCAGTAACTCACATAACACATAACAAACTCTACATATGATTCACATATCTTGGCCCAGTGCTTAAAGGAAGGATCCTAAAAATAAATACTGTACCCATTTTGGTATAATATAGCACTATTTAAAACCACTGAGCTAGAAACCAGGAGATCATGAATTCTAGTTCTGCCTTAGGGATGAAAACATCTGGATGACCTTAGGCCAATCACTTTCTCTCAGCCCAAGGAAGGAAGCAATAGCAAAACACTTCTGAAGTCTTGCCAAGAGAACTGCAGGGACTTGTCCAGGTAGTTGATAGGAATTAAGACTGATTCGAAGGCATCAGAAACAACCAAAGAATAAGGTAGTAACGGAAATGCAAGTTATAATAATTATGGTTTTCATTAGCTTTTCCCTAACCAGGATACTTCCTGGATGAAGAATAGGGCAATAGTATAAACATCCAATCAATGCCTGATAACCAACCTGCATTATTGTTCCCTAGAATGATTCCATGATATATGAATCTGGAAGCCACAAATGGCCACTATATCTAATACTCATTGATGTACTCATGCAATTTTTTTTTCTTACCTTTACATACTCTTTTCCACCACAATCACTTGTACCTATGTCTGTCTGTTCACATTCACATCCACTGTTAGGAGTAAGGTTTTTTCCCCAATCTGATTTTCCATTAAATATGCCACAACATTTGTACTACAAGAAAAACAATAATGAAAAGTTTAGTGAAACTCAGTGAAGAAAGATAGCTTAGCAAATAGTAAAAATATGTTTATCAACATTGCCAGAATGTAAATCATTTCAATGCTTTTATTTAAAATAAAAGAATAAAATTGTGAAGAGAGCTACATAAATTTTAATAAAATACAGAAATTAGAAAAATCAACAATACTGTAATGAAATCCTCCAAGCTGAATGGTTCTTTGTGATGGTGTTACAATTAAATGATATTCCAAAAAAAAAAAATCAGCATGAGGGGGAAAACTCTCCTGATGCTACATTTAGATAAAGAAAAACAATTGTTCTGAAATAATGTCTATTTAAATATCGGTTTAATATACTATGTGTTACCAAGCCTAGGCAGATCTGTCGTTGATCCTGGACCCGTTTTACCTAAAGAGCCAAAATTTGTGTGACTAAGAAAGATTTAAAAAAAAGAATGTGTAACATTCTATTTCATATATTTCTGTTTGTCTTATCTTGTTTAACTTAAACATCAATTGTTACTGGAACCTTTATTATTTAATTCTTGGAGTGATACAACCAGGATCCTCTTTATATTTCTGAACGAGCACACTTTTACACACATAGGCCAAGTAAATTCTGATATTTTTTATGGGTGTGTGAGTTTACCAAAGAAGCGTCTGTATGTTTTCAACTGTTTTAAAAGGAGATTTCTCTTAATTACATATCATGATCGTGTTTATAGTAATTGTGCTTTTTAAAAGTATTTTCTCTGTTATGGTCATAAGGCTAAGAGCATCTTATCAGGGCTTTGTACCAGGTCAAATCAGTTGTTATTCCTATGATAGTCAGTTTTGAGAGCTGAATTGTGGGTGCCTTTTGCAGTGCTATGGGTCTGCAGGGGTTGCAGACAATCTGCTTTTCCACTGGCTGAAACTAGACCACTGGCAAGGTGCTAAAGTCAGGCTTTGAGAAAATGTTCCTTCTATTCATATTACTAGGTTTTGTTCTCCTTTTTTCCTAAGCCTAAGTGCAAAAAGGGGAGAAACTTTACTGAAGTTTCACTCAGAAAATAAGCATCCTAACAAACATCTCAATTTAATTTTTAAAGACCTAAAGTGTTGCTGCTTCTTTCAAGGTCCACAGTTGGGCTATTTCTTTTGCTTAAAACCCTTTGTTTTCTTAGTTTATTGATATTCTTGTTTTCATGGGTGGGGAAGAATAACTCGTTCTAGATTATAACTGAAATCTTCCACATTTGGGGCGGAGTGATCATGCAATATTGGAATTCAACATTATGGAAACACAAGCAATAGAACACAGCTAAACTAGAGTCTTGGACTTTAAGAGAACGAATTTCAACAAACTTAGAGAGAACTTGGGAACGATTCCATGGATGAGATCCTCAAGGGGAAAACAACTTAAGAAGCTTGGGAAATTTTGAAAAGTGAGATTATAAAAGCCCAGGCTAGCACAATACCAACGAAGAAGAAAAATAACAGCTCTCAAAAGAAACCAGCATGGCTGCATAAAGAACTCTCTGATAAATTGAAAGACAAAAAGGACAAGTATAAAAAGTGGAAAGAGGGGCACATAATTAAGGCAGAATATCAGCAAATAGCACGAGCCTGCAAAGATGAAGTGAGGAAAGCTAAGGCTCAAAATGAACTAAGGCTTGCAACAAAAGTCAAAAATAACAAACAAAAGCTTCTTTCAACATGTAAAAAACAAGAAAAAAATTAAGGAAATGATTGGTCCATTAGTGGGAGAAAGTGGCAAGAAGGTGACAAGCAACAGGGAGAAAGCAGAACTACTCAACTTGTTTTTTGCATCTGTATTTACACAAAGGGAAAAAACAGTGCAACCTAACAAAAACAGTACCATAAGAAACAGATTAAAAACACAAGTTAAGATAGGCAAGAAAATGGTAAGTGAGCACCTGTCCACCCTAGATGAGTTCAAATCACCAGGACCAGATGGACTATACAGGTTCTGAAGGAACTGGAAGATGTGATCTCAGAACCACTGAACTATATTTTTCAAAGATCCTGGAGCACTGGGGAGCTACCAGAGGACTGGAAAAGAGCTGAAGTAGTTCCCATCTTCAAAAAAGGGGAAAAAATGGATCCAGGAAACTACAGACCTATCAGCCTGACCTCAATGCCTGGGAAGATCTTGGAAAAGATAATCAAGCAATGAATCAACGAACACCTAGAGGCAAACAAAGTCATTACCAAAAGCCAACATAGGTTTGTCAAAAACAGACCATGCCAAACAAAACTTATTGCATTCTTTGACCAGGTGACAAAATTAGTAGACCAGAGGAATGCTGTGGATATAATTTACTTGGACTTCAGTGAGGCATTTGATAAAGTAGACCACAACCTACTATTTGATAAGATAGAAAAATGTGGGTTAGGCAGCATCATCACCAGATGGATTCGTAGCTGGCTGACCGGCTGTATCAGCGTGTGGTCCTCAATGGAACTGCATCTACATGGAGGAAAGTGTGTACTGGGGTGCCCCAGGATTCTGTCCTGGGCCCAGTGCTCTTCAACATTTTCATCAATGATTTGGATGAGGGGATAGATGGGGAACTCATCAAATTTGCAGACGACACCAAGCTGGCAGGAATAGCCAACACTCCAGAAGATAGGCTTAAGATACAGAAGGATTTTGAAAGACTTTAACATTGGGTGCTTTCTAACAAAATGAAATTCAATGATGAAAAAAGTAAGGTTCTTCATTTAGTCAAGAAAAACCAAATGCACAGGTATAGTATAGGTGGTACCTTGCTCAATAGTAGCAACTGTGAGAAGGATCTCAGAATCTTAGCAGACAATCACTTAAATATGAGCCAGCAGTGTGCTGCAGCTGCCAAAAAAGCCAACAGAGTGCTAGGCTGCATTAACAGAAGGATAGAATCAAGATCTAACAAAATGAAATTCAATGGTGAAAAAAGTAAGGTTCTACATTTAGGCAAGAAAAACCAAATGTACAGATATAGTATAGGGGGTACCTTGCTCAATAGTAGTAACTGTGAAAGGGATATCGGAGTCCTAGTGGACAATCACTTAAATATGAGCCAGCAGTGTGCTGCAGCTGCCAAAAAAGCCAACACAGTGCTGGGCTGCATTAACAGAGGGATAGAATCAAGATCACGTGAAGTGTTAATACCACTTTACAATGCCTTGGTAAGGCCACACTTGGAATACTGCATCCAGTTTTGGTCACCACAATGTAAAAAAGATGTTGAGACTCTAGAAAGAGTACAGAGTACAGAGAAGAGCAACAAAGATGATCAGGGGACTGGAGGTTAAAACATATAAGAAACGGTTGCTGGAATTGGGTATGTCTAGTCCAGGGGTAGGCAACCTTGGCTCTTTTATGACTCGTGGACTTCAACTCCCAGAATTCTTGAGCCAACATGGCTGGCTCAGGAATTCTGGGAGTTGAAGTCCACGAGTCATAAAAGAGCCAAGGTTGCCTACCCCTGGTCTAGTCTAATGAAGAGAAGGACGAGGGGTAACGTGATAGCAGTGTTCCAATATCTCAGGGGCTGCCACAAAGAAGAGGGACTCAAGCTGTTCTCCAAAGCACCTGAAGGCAGGACAAGAAGCAATGGATGGAAAATAACCAAAGAGAGAAGCAACCTAAAACTAAGGAGAAATTTCCTGACAGTTAGAACAATTAATCAGTGGAACAACCTGCCTCCAGAAGCTGTGAATGCTCCAACACTGGAAGTTTTTAAGAAGAGACTGGACAGCCATTTGTCTGAAATGGTATAGGGTTTCCTGCCCGAGCAGGGGGTTGGACTAGATGACCTCCAAGGTCCCTTCCAACATTATTATTATTATTATTATTATTATTATTATTATTATTGTTGTTGTTGTTGTTGTTGTTGTTGTTGTTGTTGTTGTTGTTGTTGTTGTTGTTGCTGCTGCTGTTGTTGTTGTTTGCATTGGATGAAACTCATTCAAACACTTTCCTAAGCAGATACCATTTTCATGTCTTCTTGGGGCTCTAAATGAATGATTTTTGGAACTTTCTCATCTCTATCTTACCAGCATCAACATTTCCTGATAGAACATTCTGCCTCCTCCATCCAGGTTATGCAGATTCAAAGTGTCTCATCATGTTTTTCAAAAGTCATATCAAGTTTTCTTTTAGCATCATTCAGTGAAATGCAACATGTACTGTAATTATCACCAACCTATGGATCCTACTTTCATGCATCAATTCATAGCTTCTGACACACATTTAGCTCTTTCATTGATAGCTAAGCTTACATTTTTACTTCCCTGTGTGGATCCATCAGTTCCACTCCACAAGCAATATCATACACCACAAGCATAATCAAAGCCCACTTTTACTCCAAGTATGCTTACATATTCTACACTTGCTACAATCTCTAATATAGAGATCATCTTGAAAACCAATATTCTGCTGCCCACAACCTATCACCAAGTGAGAGTGTACAGATAGATACTTAAGAAATTGCATCGCATGTTGAACTTCTGACAATGCTTTTTTCTCTAACAGATACAAAAAGCAAAGAGAAAAGATGTGTTCTAAGTAAGTCTGTTCAGCATCCTGTTATCCAACTAATTCTTCTGACACATAAGCAGCAAAGCTTATACTGCAGTCTTTTCAGTTCTCCACCAACTTTGCTGAATATTCTTCCCAGAAGTGTCATATAAGGCAGAAATTAGGTGTCCAGTTCAGCCCTGCAGGAGAAGGGCAGTGTGGACAACCGTGGGATCTGGCAGGGTGAGAGCTGTGAACCATAAACACAAAGCTTTCGATGTGTCCCTGCACAACAGATACAGTGCCCTTGCTGATCTTAACAGGGACATTAAGGAGACAGGTAAAGGTATTTGTGATGATAACTCAAATAAACAGGGGATTGTGGATCGAGATGAAGAACTTGTTTTCGACAGGGAGAAGTGCGAATCAGGTATTACACATCAGTCATGCAAGAACAGAAAGGCATCCAAAAAGAGAAGCCACCTTCTGGTTGGTGATTCAATTATAAGGGATGTAAATTTAAGGAAGGACACAGAGATTCCAAAAGAGGTCAGGTGTCTCCCAGGTGCTACTGCCAGTAGGGACAAGAAGCATATTTCTAAAATAATCAAGAATGCCAGCAAGGACTGTGATGTGGAGGCTATTGTACATCTTGGCACTAATGATCTGTCCCAAAAAGATGTACTCTCTGTGCAGAATGATTTCCAGAGCTTGGGGCAGGAACTTAGCAGAATAGGCTGTAGGCTTACTTTTTCAGAGGTTTTACCAGTGTACAAGGAGCAAAATGGAAAAGGCCAGCGTATAGCAGAATTCAATATGTGGCTAAAGGAGTGGTGTAAAGGGGAAGGCTTTGGATATATTAGTCACGATGTCAGTAGCTGGTCCAATGAAAAAATGTACAAAAGAGATGGTTTGCATCCATCAAAGAAAGGGACTGAGTTACTCGGCTATAAATTCACAGATTATCTGGAGGAATATTTAAACTAAACAGCGGGGACACTGAATTAATTGACACAGAACATCCCTGTCCCCGGCAATCTAAAAGGGCTATCAGTGCATGTAACATAGATGTGTGTGTGGACAAGAATATCAACCTTGCTGTCAAGCAAAATCAAGCTTTCAATAGCGAGTGCCACACAAAGTGCACTAACCAAATAGGGGAACTCAGGCACCACACAGGTTATGTAGAAAGTAAACACAGGATCAGTCATAAAGGACTCGAATGTCTATACACCAACGCACAGAGTATGAACAGCAAACAGGGTGAACTAGAAATTCAGGTTAATGAGGGCAGATATGATATTGTTGCCATTACAGAAACATGGTGGGATGAAACCCACAAATGGAACACACAGCTAGAGGGATTTAAATTATTTAAAAGAAACTGACCAAATAAAAGAGGAGGTGGAGTTGCTCTCTATATAAGAAATAACTACATCTCTACAGAAATAGAGCACAACAATGATGAAAACTGTCTTGAATGCATTTGGGTCAATATAAAAGGGAGAAAGAATGACATTGCCATAGGTGTATACTATAGGCCACCCAACCAAACAGAGGAAACAGATGAACTTTTTGCTAGTCAGCTAACTAAGGTATGTAGG
The DNA here is from genome assembly GCA_023970755.1 of Azemiops feae. Classification (NCBI taxonomy): domain Eukaryota; kingdom Metazoa; phylum Chordata; class Lepidosauria; order Squamata; family Viperidae; genus Azemiops; species Azemiops feae. The sequence goes on along the minus strand of JALGBA010004258.1, from coordinate 2,519,740 downwards.
AAGCACATCACAATAGTAATGGGGGACTTTAACTACCTTGACATCAACTGGGAGACAAACTCTGCACCAAGTGGAAGATCAAACAGATTCCTGACAAACCTAGCAGACAACTTTGTCTCCCAAAAAGTAGAGAAGGGAACTAGGGGATTAGCCATTCTGGATCTAGTTCTTACGAACAGAGATGAAATGATAGAACGTGTTGAAGCCACAGGAAACTTGGGAGGTAGTGATCATGCAATATTGGAATTCAAAATTATGGAAGCACAAGCAATAGAACACAGTCAAACTAGAGTCTTGGACTTCAAGAGACCTAATTTCAATAAACTTAGAGAGGGCTTGGGAAGGACTCCATGGATGAGAATCCTCAAGGGGAAAACAGCTCAAGAAGCTTGGGAAATTTTGAAAAGTGAGATAATAAAAGCCCAGTCTAGCACAGTACCAACAAAGAGGGAAAATAACAGCTCTCAAAAGAGACCAGCATGGCTGCATAAAGAACTCTCTGATAAATTGAAAGATAAAAAGGACAAGTATAGAAAGTGGAAAGAGGGGCACATAACTAAAGCAGAATATCAGCAAATAGCCCGAGCCTGCAAAGATGAAGTGAGGAAAGCTAAGGCTCATAATGAACTAAGGCTTGCGACCAAAGTCAAAAATAACAAAAAAAAATCTTCTCAAGGAACTGGCAGATGTGATCTCAGAACCACTGAACTATATTTTTCAAAGATCCTGGAGCACTGGGGAACTACCAGAGGACTGGAAAAGAGCTGATGTAGTTCCCATCTTCAAAAAAGGAAAAAAAATGGGCTTGCGGCGCTAGCAGATGTGCGGTGAGATCGCTCTCCCCGCCGTCCGGTTTTCCTTCCTCGGAAGACCCTGGAAAGGGTCGAAAGTCACCCTGGAGGGGCAACCACCGTTGGGGAGGACTTCGTCAGATTGCGGAGGGGCAGCAGCCTCTCTGTTTGAGCTGCAGCAACTCCTCAGGACCGAAGAAGAAAAGAGCGGGCATTAACATGGCCACTCACTTAGTCACACCAGCCGAAAGCCCAAAGCACTAATAAGCCTGATGAAGCAACTGGAGGAGTTGGGTGAGACCCTACCTTTCCTTCTCTCTTTCCCAACTACTTTCCTGTAAAAATCCTTAAAATACTCTTTCCCCCAGCTTAATTTCGCGGCTTCTGCTTACTCCGGGAACACAAAGCGAAGAAACAAACAAACAAAAAAAGAACAATAAGATCAAACATCCACATACCTGAAGTTGTAATATCTGGATACCTGGGCTCCCTAAAAACTCTGTACTTCTATAAAAACGTATTGTTTTACTTTTTTGCTAAGCTGGGGAAAAAAAGAAAGGGGAATATTCTTTTTTTCTCTTTTCTTCTTCTCTTGAACCGGATAAAAGCTCCATTCTGTGTGCTACTAGGGACATCTTGTGGTGAAATTTGGTACAGCAAGTGAAAATAATAATATTTTTTTAAAAAACCTGTCCTTGACAGCAACAAAAGATAAGAACTTGAAACAGCTAGGTGGAGAAAATATCTCTTTACAGTGGAGGTGGACAGTTATTGACTTTTATTAAAAATAGCCTCCACTAAAAGACTATTTGTAAACATCACAGAAGTGGAGGAACGCCACCGACAGCTTACTGTCAAACTTATAATCGAAAAACTCAGAGAGGTCACTGAGCTAGTGAATTCTAGAATGAAAGATTTACGTGCCACTTTAAAGCCACAAAACACAGCTTCAACCTCATTAGATGAATCTACATCCCAAAAAGCAACAGAAGAAGATGGAACTAATAACAAAGTGGACTTTAAAGATTGCCAGCTACAATTTACCCAGAATTCTGACACTCAAATTTTGACCTCACTTAAAGACTTTACAACTACAACAACAACAGAAACTCAACAAAGCAATGCTAAGATGGAACGTGCAGAGGAATTACATACACAATATACTGAGATTCTAGATAACCCAGATGATCCAAAAACAACTACAACACTGAACATGACCTTTCATCCAAACCAGCTGAAACCAGAAGAACAAGAAGACCAGCCTGAACGTATGATAAATGCATTAACTGAAATATGGAGACCTAAACCATTTGGCCAACAATTCAATGATTGTGAAGGGACTGGCTTCCTTGATAGGCTGATGATTGGATGGTCTCCCCTGATTCAAATGATATATGCAGGAATGAAGTGAGACCCACTTGAGGATCCAAAAGCTTTTTTATGGAAGCCGGCTTGGCACAAAAGGAAGGCCAGAGTTAGACTTAAAATGGCTTTCTTTATGTGATATTTAATGGAAGAGCTTTAAATCCTACGTAATGAAATATGGAGATTTTAAAAGTTGTTATTTGATTTAACATTTAGGATCTATATCTATAAGGGAAATAAATTAGTTATTTAAATAATTGTTTTGAATTATAAATGGAAGATGGATTTAGAGAATAAAGGTTATTTTATGACTAAGCGATGATATTAGAATGAGAATTAGAATATGACTGTGAAATAAATTAAGAATCTACTGGAAAAAATAATAAATGTATTTTAGATATGATATTATTTTGCATGAACTAGGGAACTGTGGGTTATCTGAAACTTCAACATTATTGGACACTAAGACAACTGAAATATTGTAATTGAAACCAGACAAAAATAAAAAACAGGAGCTGGAGACATAAAATTTAAAAGTTGTTTATAAATGTTTTAAATGATTGAGTTATAACTAGCAATTTATTAATTTGAATTTGGTATAATAACTAAGGGAAACAGAGAGGAAATTTTTGATGATGTAAACTGATATATGTATGGATAAGCATGTTATTGGACTATGTATTACCCAACCACCATGTTGCTTCCTTAAATACCTAAAGTTTTGTAAAAATGGAAAATTAATAAAACTTGTTTTAAAAAAAAAAGGAAAAAAATGGATCCAGGAAATTACAGACCTATCAGCCTGACCTCAATACTTGGGAAGATTCTGGAAAAGATAATCAAACAACGAATCAGCGAACACCTAGAGGCAAACAAAATCACTACTAAAAGCCAACATGGGTTTGTCAAAAACAGATCATGCCAGACAAACCTTATTGCATTCTTTGACCAAGTGACAAAATTAGTGGATCAGAGGAATGCTGTGGATATAATTTACTTGGACTTCAGTAAGGCATTTAATAAAGTAGATCACAACCTACTACTCGATCATATAGAAAACTGTGGGTTAGACGGCATCACCACCAGATGGATTTGTAGCTGGCTGACCGGCCGTACTCAGCGTGTGGTCCTCAATGGAACCGCATCTACATAGAGGAAAGTGTTCAGTGGGGTGCCCCAGGGCCTTGTTCTGGGCCCAGTGCTCTTCAACATCTTCATCAACGATTTGGATGAGGGGATAGATGGGTAACTCATCAAATTTGTGGATGACACCAAGCTGGCAGGAATAGCCAACACTCCAGAAGACAGGAGGACCTGGACAGACTTGAACACTGGGCGCTATCTAACAAAATGAAATTCAATGGTGAAAAAAGTAAGGTTCTACATTTAGGCAAGAAAAACCAAATGTACAGATATAGTATAGGGGGTACCTTGCTCAATAGTAGTAACTGTGAGAGGGATATCGGAGTCCTAGTGGACAATCACTTAAATATGAGCCAGCAGTGTGCTGCAGCTGCCAAAAAAGCCAACACAGTGCTGGGCTGCATTAACAGAGGGATAGAATCAAGATCACGTGAAGTATTAATACCACTTTACAATGCCTTGGTAAGGCCACACTTGGAATACTGCATCCAGTTTTGGTCACCACGATGTAAAAAAGATGTTGAGACTCTAGAAAGAATGCAGAGAAGGGCAACAAAGATGATTAGGGGACTGGAGGCTAAAACATATAAGGAACGGTTGCTGGAATTGGGTTTGTCTAGTTTAATGAAAGAAGGACTAGGGGTGACATGATAGCAGTATTCCAATATCTCAGGGGTTGCCACAAAGAAGAGGGAGTCAAGCTATTCTCCAAGGCGCCTGAGGGCAGGACAAGAAGCAATGGATGGAAACTAGTCAAGGAGAGAAGCAACCTGGAACTGAGGAGAAACTTCCTGACAGTTAGAACAATTAACCAGTGGAACAACCTGCCTCCAGAAGCGGTGAATGCTCCAACATGGAAGTTTTTAAGAGAGACTGGACAGCCATTTGTCCGAAATGGTGTAGGGTTTCCTGCCTGAGCAGGGGGTTGGACTCGATGACCTCCAAGGTCCCTTCCAACTTTATTTATTATTTATTATTATTATTATTATTATTATTATTATTATTATTATTATTATTATTATTATTATTATTATTATTATTATTAGAGGTATATACCATTCACTGACACAAAAAAGAGAAATTTGATGAGTTTATAGTTGCTTCTGCAGAAAACTGAGATTGTTTTGTTGTTTAGAAATGCAGTGTTAGACAGACAGAAATATTACATTCTATTTTACATCCTGTAAGATTAGAAAAAACAGCTTGAGAGTATGTGGGCAATATCTCTTTGGTCAGAAGACTGGAAAAGAGAAGAGATTAAATACAAAAGCCTAACTGTATAGGATTGTTGGCATCCCTAGGCATCTACTAACTACATATACACATCAGAGTCATGCTTTAAACCCTGTTCTTCCATACATGCATCCCAATGTAAGATGCTAGCATGAAAGGTAATGAGTTTGTGATGTGATATCATGATGCATGCATATTCACTTGCCCCATTTTCCCACATCCTCAATGCCTCCTTTAAACCAAATTAAAATGGCTATTCTTTTTCCTGATAAGTAAAAATAAACATTAACAGTCAGAAGTGTTCTACAATAGATAGATACTGTATGTATCACTGCCTGCTAATCTCTAAACATCAAGTAACAATCTACAGCACTGTTACTAAACCTTGACAACTTTAAGACATGTGGACTTCAGCTCCCGGAATTATTCTGGAAGTACTCTGGAAGTTGAAGTCCACATGTCTTAAAGTTGCCAAGATTGAGAAACACTAATCTACAGCTTAAAAACAGAATTTTTGACAAGTCAGCAGTGTCATAAACAGGCTCTGGTAGATTACAGTTATCTAAAATTGCCTGGAATACCAAATACATGCATCATTTTCTCAGCTCATTAATGTTACTGGGATTCAGGCATTTTGGTACAGATTATTTATACTCAATAAAGCTTGATCTGTATTTGCTATTGTGAAATTAGGGAATGGGAGATGACAATGTTTTTCAAACATAGTTTGATTTTAACATGTTGGAACAAGAGGAGTAAAAATAAAAAAAAATATTAATAAACTTAATTTGCCTTTATCTCAAATTTGTGGAAGCCTTCCAGAATATCCTTATTATTTGTTGAAGCAATTTGCAATACGCCAATTTCCTTCTCGAGAGTCTGGTTTACTACGCCTTCAATCTGCAAATGAATAGATGATACAATCAGCCTGTGTAAATTAATTACTACATAACTTAATAAGATTGAAGAATGAAATACCTGAGATTTATATACTGCTCCCAAAATGCCTGCTACAATTTGAAGAAGCAGAATCATCAGTAGTCCAATGAAAAACTGGTGGGGGAAAATAAAAAATAATCAGGAGGGTGTATTTACATACTGCTTCTTTTTGTAAATGTTCTAAAATGGTTTATAAGATGTTACAAAATGAAAAAAAATCCCTTGAAAAGGTACTTGTTAGGAAAGACTGATAGATTTTGAGATCAGAATGTGAGTATAGGCAAAGCAACATAAGTTTTCCTCTTTAATGTTCAAAAGTTGTATATAAGAGATATTTTAAGAAGATACAACTTTTTATGTATTCAGGAAAACTGAAATTAACTTTCTGTATGTACGATAATTGTACATAATTCTGAAACAAAGCTGCATTTTCTCTAGACAATAATTTTTACAAGGCAGGGCTCATGGGATGGCATATTGCTTTCCATCCAGTAGACCACGGATGTCAAACATGTCGCGACGTATCGTGACTTTTTTCCCATTGCCGGCAATGGGGTGGGCGCGGTTTTGGGGTGACGCATCTGGCCCACGGGCCGGCAGTTTGACACTCCTGCATTAGACTAATCAATTGTATCCTTTCAATGAAATGTCCTTGCCTATATGGTAATTATAGTGTTTCTGAATAATTAATGAAAGTAGACCGTGTATATTTTAATACATGTTACAACACTTAACCCTAATCCTAACTCTAACCTACAGTTTGTCATACTTAGGTTAAAACCTAAGTGTTTCTTAAGTAAGTTCTGAAAAAATGAAGATCCATTGATTTCAACAGGTATAACTGAGGCAGTTTAAATGTCATTCATAATCCTGATTAGTCTAGGCATAAATAATTATAGAGAGATCACTATTCAACAAGAATGATGGACAATGTTGGATTAAAATAATGGAGCCTTATAAAAGTCAAATTTGTTTTTTACAAGATAGTATGAAAATGATTCATTAAAACCAATGTTGCAGTAGAAAGGAATATCAGAAGAGGAGAGGGGAAGAAAGGATCTTAATTTTACAGCTGACTTAGCTACTTAAAACTGCTTAAAGAGTTTTGTGAAGTTTTTCTGTTTTGGTATCTACAAACCTGCCTTTATCACAATACACCCATCAAAATAAATATATCCATTGAGTCTGAACTTGCTTTCTAATTCTGAGTAGACCTGTCCAGGTGATGAAATGTATGGAATCGTGGAGGCAAGGCAAGCTTCTGTCTGGTGCAAGGGTACAATATCTAATTAACTCTGAGATTGTCTACAAACTGCCCAGTTACTTCAGAAGCTGCCCGAGACTGACTGGTGGGTTCTTGGGAAAAAGCCTCTTCTGTGGCTCCCAGATTATGGGATGTTCTTCTACTAAGGTGTATTTATTTAGAAAAATGGTAAAGGCATATCTCCTTTGGCATACTTCTACTTATTAAATATTTTAATGATTGCTTTTAATTGTAATTGTATAGCTTTTGTTTAATACTTCATATTTTGTACTGTTCTAATCACTTGGAATGTTGGAATAAACACAAAGGTGGCATATAAATTCTATAATGAACAGCATTAAATAAATATGTGGTAAGGAAATCAAGGACACAGTCAGTAGCTCTGACCCTAATTTCTGTGCATGCAAAAGTCCCACTTTAGCAAATTACATAGACTGCGTATGTTGTAGGCTTATTTTAGATATCTGGAAGTTAGTGACTGCAGTTAGATACTAAACAGAGTTACCCTTATAAATCACATGCAAATGTAGCTCTGTCTCAGTTGTCCTATGTCCTTTCTGAAGAATTGGGAAAACTGAGATCAACAATGCCAGCCTGTAAGTATTCCAGGTTGCAAACCCATGTCTTTCAGTTTCCTACTTTCTCCAAGTGAGAAAAACATTGAGTGCCAAGATTGCCACAGTTCAACTCAAAAGCAACTTAAGGAGAACCAGGGAAACAATCTGGCATCCTTCACAGGTCCTTTATCTCTATGTTACCTCTGAGGAACATGGCATTTTTGAGGAATTACTGAAATAGTATTATGATGTAGCAGAATCCACATTCTGAAGCCAGCACTTTTTATTTTTTGTGAAAGACAACCCTATGTAAATACTGAATTGAATTAAGAATCAGAATATCCCAAAAATGTCTGCACTGGAGAAAAGCAGTTATTTTCATTCTGAAATCTACTTGCCTTCTTCAAAAATAGGCGTTCATAATGTATGTAGTCTATGTAATCTGTAATCAAAGTTCACATTAGCCTGTATTAGAGTTTCTACCTAGTGTGCAGATACGTAACAATACAGGTAGTCCTCGATTTACAACCAAAAATTGAGCCCAAAATTTATGTTGTTGAGTGAGATATTAGTTAAATTTTGCCCCATTTTACAACCTTTCTAGCCACAGTTGTTAAGTGAATCACTGCAGTTAGTTAAGTTAGTAACATGGTTAAGTGAATCTGGCTTCCCCATTGACTTGTTAGAAGGTCGCAAAAGCTGTTCACGTGACACCAGGATACTGCAACTGTCATAAATATGAACCAATTGCCAAGCATCCGAATTTTGATCACACGACCACGGGGATGCTACAACGGTCGTAAGTGTGAAAAATGGTCATAAGTCATTTTTCTCAGTGCCATTATAACTTTGAATGGTCACTAAACGAACTGTTGTAAGTCGAGGGCCACCTGTATTTATGGACTTTGGCTTAGGAAGGAAACCAGGTATCATTTCTATCTTTCATTTGTAATTCACATTTCCCCAAAATCTCCTTAAACTTGTATCTTTCCACACAGAAAATGGTAAGGAATACATCACAGTGTAGTTACATTCTTGTCATTGGCAGTGCAAGGCATACTCTAGTGCTTGAGAAATGTCCATAAATCCTACCTAAAACTTGCATTAAAGATCACTTATTGTCTGACAAGATAAATACATGCAGGGTGTTGCTCTGAAAATATTGGCAAAGAAAATGTCACAGAAATTGAAACTCTACCAGGAGGAGCATGCACTGGCTCTCCTTCATGGCACCACAGCAACCTAGAAACCCAAGCACCATAATGACTGAGCCCACAGCAATGAGGAGATTAACAGCAGAAACCATGCTTAAGTCTATTTTGAATTCCTGTAAAAAAGAAATACAAGGATTCAGATACAATCAGTGAAATAGTTAAAGAAGCTAAAGGTAATCTAAAAAGGAAACTAGGAGCAAATGAACAGCTCTCTATTATTCATAGACATAAGTCATATTATCAGCAAACTAAATTGCCCTAAGGCAATACCCTCAGTCATGGCATTTCATTCTGATTGTTCAGCACCCAAGGACATTGCTCTAGTGCTAGAACTCCGTTAGGAGGCAGTGGATTGCTTAGGTACGGGTGAGATGAAGTGGAACAGGTCAAGCAGGATTGCCTGGTTTTTAGACAATTCAGCAGATTATAAATTTCTAGATTAGACCAGAATGATGAATATTTATGTATTACTCATATCCTGCATTTTCAGTGTCATTTTATTTCCTGGATGACAAATAAACTCATATAATATAATGAAAAGCTAATAAAAATAAATCTATGTATACAAATAACTAAGGAAAACAAAATCAAATCAACAGTAAAAGTAAAAAAAAAATGAAACCAGTGGCTGTTAACAGCTTGAGTGAACCATAACACATTTTGCTCGATCAGATTAAAAGTGTACACAAGTATTCCTAGGATTGATTGATTGATTATGTGCCATTATGTATCATTTTTGACTCCTAATCATCTGAAAGAGCATTGGAAATACATCATGATGGAGAAAATCTAACTATGTGGTCATTAGGAGATTAAAAGTCCTGGGAAGGGCATTTTAATGTGAGGAACTCACATAAAAAAGTCATTTTTCCAGTTATCTCTAGTCTAGTGGATAAGTCATTTGTTGGTCCAGCACAGTCTTCTGGTTGCTATTGAATTATGTCACATGGCAAACACATAAACTCACCATATTAAGGGCAGCAGTCTAACAAGCTTTTGCTGATTAATGCCCTTATGCCCCAGGGCAAAAATAGGTGGCAGATTATTAATTTATTTGATCCTGAAAAACTTAAAACAGAGTCAGGCATAGCAGTAATTGGCTGGCAAAACAAATCAGGAAATTCTATACCAGTATATAGTTGGTATAGAGTTGCAACAGTTGCCCATACCTTCATTGAATTTGGATTAAAATTAATTTGTATAGCTGACACCAATATTGTAAGCTGTTTCACAAAAAGATTTTAAGTAGTAATTATTTGTATCTTGTTCCTGATCACATGAATAAAATGTTTCAAAGACACTTTTCATGCCTTCCTTCAATAGAATGCAAGTCCCTATCTTTACATTTAAAACTTTAAATTAAACTGGCAACTTATATACTTTCTTAACCGGAAATAAAATCTAGGAGTAAACTGGGGGCAGGAGAGATAAGGCTCACAACGTAAATTCTAGGAGAATTGTCACTGCTTGGGATTGTTCAGGATAAAATTTTGCTAATTCTCAGATTCTTTATTCTAAATGTAAAAAAGTTTACATTTTGAAAATTAAAACAAGGAAATCTCTTTCATTTCTCAATGAAGTTATTGTGAGGCCAGCCTGTTTTTACAGAATAGCTACAAACAAAGGTATATCTAAGTTCCTAAGAGGAGATTCTCTTTCTAAGGTAAAATCCTTACCTAAGCCTTTTTGTAGAGAAAAGGCTTTTGGCTTCTTAAAACCCCAGCCAGAAATCTGGGCATCAGGGAAACAAAAAGAACTAAATGGCACTTTGCCTTTGATTTAAGGCTGTAATAACAAGAATCTGGAAAAATCCAGGAGGGACATACAGTAATCACTTGCTGAAATAATCCATTGTCCCCAAGACAGAGGTAAATATTTAGTCAGGAAAGAGCAATTAGATGTTTGGTTTACTTTTATGTGTGATATTGAAATCTTTATTGTTTCTGATATTTATTTTTCCCTCTGCAAACTTGTGGCCTATGTAACTTCAGTAAAAGACTAGTTATATCTTTCACTCTGTTCAGAGTATTACATTTTTATATTTATTTTTTTATAATTTTCCCTTTAGATGTTTTTTAAAATTGCTTTCTTAAGAAGCTATATTTTTCTCTCCTCACCACTGTATATTTTAAATATGGCTACTTAAAATAGGAAAAATATTTTTTACATTAAAGTTTCTTTTTTATATAAAGTAATTCTTTATTTATCACCTGAAATTGATCTCAACTTCCAAAGCGGAGTAGGGGGTGACTGCTATAGAATTTATTTCATTTTTATCTACTTTATTTTTCTGTGACTTGCAAGGAAGATGCAGCTGTAATATGTGTTGACACCTACAATTATTACTGATAAAAGCATATTTACCTCTTGAATATCTTTGCTGACACGCATCCATATAGAGACTCCCAGAATAATACATCCAATTATCTAAAGGGAGGAAAATCAATAAATAATGAAGCCACTACCTAATGCAGATGCCTGAAACATTTTTTCCATTATTTAATTATTTAACCCCATCTTAATATACATTAACAGTCCCAAACACCATATACAAATTGATTCTATTAATAAAAGAAATCTTATTTTCCAAGTACTGTCTTGGACAAAATGCCCATTTCTCACTTAAAATATAATTTTGTTTTGAAAAAATTGCTATGACATGCGACACACATAAAAAGATAATGTTGCCATCTTGTTTAACCCACCCTATGAAAAACCCTGTGAATCCTTTTTTTGCTTGCTTTTTATCTCAATACTGTGTTTGATGTTGTTGTTGTTTTTAAAAAGTATATTTTTAAATACCGGAGAAAGGGCCACAGTTTCCCCCCTTTCCCTCTGGTGATTGTACCAATGTCCAGCTCTAAGAAAACAAACAAGAAAACAAACAAAAGTAGCACAGTTCCTGGCTGCAAAAAGGCCATCCACAATATATAGCTTATATATGGGCTGACAATCTTGTCCCCCAGCATATACCTGCCTCACAAGCTTACTTGTGTCAACCACTTGCTTCAGTTCCTCTTTCTGTTACCAAAATGGGCTAGCATTGCATTCAAAAACAAATTGCCTATCTCTGCTCTAAAGCTCCATTAAATAAATGTATCCCCTTATATATTCCTACCAGTGAAGGTATTCAGTTTCTTTACCTTTGATATTTGAAAATGTCAAAAGACATTACAGGTAGTCCTCAACATACAACAATTCACTTTGTGACTGAAAAAAGTGACATGATTGTTTTTCACACTTGTAGCATCACCATGGTCACTTGATCAAAATTCTGACACTTTGGAACTGACTCACATTTATGACTGTTGCAGTTCCCGGGGTCATGTGATCACTTTTTGCAACCTTCTGATAAGCAAAGTCAATGGGAAAACCGGATTCACTTAACAACTAGGTTACTAATTTAACAACTGCAGTGATTCACTTAACAACTGTGGCAAGAATGGTTGAAAAATGGGGCTAAATTCACTTAACAAATGTTTCATTTAGCAACAAAATTTGGGGCTCAATTGTGGTTGTAAGTTGAGGACTACCTGTATTTTTTCATAGGATAGATTTCTATGAGTTGGTTACATTACTCAACATTCAGGTCAACCAGAAATCTTCATCAGTGTGATTAGTATTACTTGAATGATAAATTGATACTATCTATTATATTCCACTATAATTAAGTATATTATGACGGGGGGGGGGATTGTTTCCTTATCCCATGGAAGGAAAGCAGGGACTGTCTTTATTTGAAATACTGGGAACCCGACCAGCAACTGTACAGAATGGTGGTGTTTCTTTTTGTATGTAAGAGGTCACAAGAGATTAGGAGGGGAAGGTAAGAACTAATTTCTCTGATCATTAATGCTTCTGAATAAATCACAATGGATTTCAGGTTTTCTTGGAACCTGATCAAGTAAATTGGGATGGATGACAATAATTTTTCCCATTCTCTCAAAGATGAATAGTTAGACATAGGCTTATACATATAGATGTAATTTTACTAATAATCTATGAATGGAATATGATCTCTGAGTATCAATGGGATATTTCAGATTTTGAGGAAGTGTCATTGCTGCAATGCAGATATAGCTAATCACAAAATGTTTGTAAAATGCAAGTGAACAATCCTAAAACATCAGTTTATCAAACCAACAATGTATCCAAGAAATTGAATGCAAGGTAAATATGAGACCTCATCTCTAAAAAACAAAACCATTCCTTTAAAATTATATTTTTTTCAGACTCACATCTCAAGGTCTCACTTTCTCTCCCCCACTGCCCACACATAACCACATTGATAAAATACTCAAAATCTGCTAACCATCATCTCACATTCTTCCTTCAAGTTACCAACAATTTTTTCATCCATTCTTTCTTTTACCTCATCTCACATCCTAAAATTGTCTTATAGCATGGGAGGCAGACCATAACCACAAGTCATTCCTAGCATTAAACTACCTTTAGGACCCTCAAAGTATTCTCAGACTTGATAGGGCTAAATGTGTGTTTGTGTATGAAGGGGAGAAAATGAGAAAAACACTGCTAAGCAGTGACGTGTTTTAAGCCAAGACTGAAAGTAGTCATTTCACCATTTACTCCTCCACCCAATCCCAGACACGTTATTTGACTTTTTCCCTTCAAGAGACAGCATGATATCACTTGGCATGGTACTGGCTATAAAAAAAAACCAGTTGACTCAAAAATCAAGTTTTGACAGTAAGGGTCACTTTACGCCACAGATTTATCTGAAAATACATGGCTGAAACAATAACATAGGAATAAAACCAAAATATGTTTGGAAAGTGATAAATCATGTACATCACCGAGCCAGACTGGACAGAGAACAGTGGCGAATTTATTCTGAAAAAAGGTTATTGCAGACAGGGGTTCCGGAACAGTACCTATCTTAAACACAAATTCTCTGCCAAGTGTTTGAACAGATTTAATTATTCATACCAAATACTTTTTCATTAAAAAATCTCCACTTTTTCTCACTTTGTAATTCATTGTTTAAAGGCTACAAGGTGGGATGTCAACCTGTTTTTTGAGTGGACACTGAATAATAAATGACAGAAACAGGAATGGTTCAGAAATAGTAGGAAAGTAAGCAATATGCAACTATCCCAGTAATCTCTTGAAATTCAGTATATGATCACACACCCAATTTGAAAACAATCATGACTACATTAGGAAATAAAGCTTTCAAATTTGATAAATATGTTGGCAGATAATCTATATATTTGTATTTTGCTACAGAACAGTTATTTCAAAAGGTAGTCAATTTCCAACATTTACACACTTGTCCAGAAAAGTATTTATATTTAATGCTTTTCTCCATTTGTCCCAGACAAGTCTGTTTTCAAACTTAAGTCTTACCACTTTTTGTCCAGTCCTACAAATAATGAAGGATTTATCTTCATCCTTGTCCAGTACTGCTATTGGAACAGGTGACTCCAACTTCTCATAAAATATCACATTTTAAGGCAACCGATATTTCATTATTCATTCTGGTATATATATTTTTCAACTCAGACTTACCCAAAATAAAAAGTTGAAGACAAACATAGAGTATTTCATACATGAGCTCACACCTGCCATCTCTTCTTACTCCAGAAAGAAGGATTCTCAAATGGAAGGAAAATCTCTCAGAACTGATCCCCTTTAAATCGTTCTACTGCAGAATCAGGAAGAAGTTCTTAGCTGCTTTCTTTGAGCTGACAATAAAAAGGGAAGTTATGAAGGAAAAATAAGTTTGTTATTCATATCTGGTAGGTAATTATTAACCAGGCCACTGAACAAAAGCCAACTGGTTTTACTTTAGCTTTTCCTTTTACACACCTGCAAAGTTCAAAAATGTGAGCATTGGCCATACAATTACTTTTTCATCACTGTTGTAACTGCGAATGGCCACTAAATAAGTGGTCACTGAACAAGGACTACCTGTACAGAGGTCTAAATTCAGATATAGAACTGTAGTAGTAATGATTCATTCTGGAGGCACAGGAAACAATAAAAGTAAAAACAAAAAATTGAATAAAATTAATTAGGGTGTGGGACATGCTGGCACACTGGCAGTCTTGATCAAATCTTCCAGATTCTTGAGTGTCTGTCTGAGAGCTTTGTTGAGACAATCTGTGCAAATTATATTATGGCCAATATGAAACACAACTCTATTATCCTCCACAGAAGATGCTTTTTAACAATAATATGCTTGTTGGTGACAGCTATACAACATAATTTCTAGAATGGATATAATGGTTATAGTCTTCCTTACATGCAACAGTTTTCAACATCTATTTCTTGAATGAGAAGCAAAACATTTTCAAGGGAAAAAAAACAAAGTAAGTCCAGTTGCCTTTTGAAAAGCACGTTTGGGCAAAAGGCTTACTGTTCAGCATCAGAAAGATAAACATATGGCCCCAAGTATTCAGTGGTTTGCAGGATTGATTATAGTAATATAGATCACAGGGATGACTGTAATAAACCATAATTGCAATATATTGATAAATTTCTTTTTTTGTCTTTTTTTCTTCTTTTATAATTTTATATTCTTTTCCTGTCTCCAATTTTTGTATTTAGTTAATTTTTAAAAATATAAAAAAATTGCTGGAACTGGGCAAAATTCTTCTTGGTTACAACCACCAGCTGCTTCTAAACCATGAGCTGTAAGGCACAGAGACCCTAAATTGCAAACCAATTGCATCTTGATTAAGGCTAGCTCATTCTGAGTCAACCATGAAACCTCATTGGAATAGGTAGGCCTTTGAACCCAAAATCATTCCATCTTGCTGGGATTGGGTCTCAACCTGTTCCTCCCATTCCAGAACCTGTCAGCCACCAGGTACCTGGCAGCACTTTGACACTGTGGGAAGTCAGCCTGCCAGAGAAAGAAATATTTTTGGAAATATTAAAAAGGCAGAATATTATATTTCCCCAAAGGATTTTAAAGGCAGAAACCAACCCCTCCCACAAGTCTCTCTGCCCCAAACAGAAACCAGGTCTGCAGAAATGCAGATGTGATAATCTTGTCAGAAAGACTGGAGTCAGGAAACTGGGATTAGGAAGAAAGATCCCTAAAATCACAGCAAAGAGACAGTAGGGAAAAGCAATGTTGCTTCACTTTCCTTCCCATAGAACTAACTAGTTTATGGGTGTAAGCCAAAGGGGCAGTAAGTTGAGTTTTCCCACCATGAAGACTTTGCTTCATGGGAATGTGTTATTCTTCCATTCCTTTATCAGTCATGTATCAAGAGCTAAGATGTGGTTGTAGGCAGCAGATTATGCCTGTATATTGTGTGATTAGGCCAAAAATCCAGTTGCTCAGAAAACCACTGAATGAAGTGGAGGCTTCAAATTCCAAAAGATTGTTTCAGAAGGGTTACCATATCTGGGTTGCAAACATCCACAAAGAGTACAGAAAGCACAATATTTGCTCCACATAGTAGTTATACAGATGAGGGTCTAAGAGACATCAGCCACAGCTACAGGGAAGCAGGATATGACCTTTGGGACATAATAGGATTAACCCACCACCATCAGAATACCAGAAAGGCACACTCAGACTCAGGTCAAAGTTCATGCCACAGGAACAACTCCAAATAAAAGGCTCAAGAAGGTATAAAAACCCACCACTCCCTACTACATGTGCTTTTTCTCTTTTCTTCCAGAGCCATTTTCCTGTCTGGCTCTCCTCTTCAATAAACTGCAACGTTCTTTCTAAAGCAGTCACCATGTTGTTTATTCCCGGCTTGGACTGAACCATGATGAAGACTTTTCCGTCAACAACACCATCACTTATTTGCCATGTGTCAAGATTACAGTTATAAAAATCTAACCCCACATTGACAGATTATCCCACCCAGAGATTTCATGTGCATTTGAATAGGATTGGAGAGAGTATCAAGTCTTGTGGCATTTCTTACTTGAAGAACGTAGAGCTCAATCTCTATTATAAAAAAATTCTCACAAAAATTATTTAAATAACCTTCCTGCCCATCACTCCCCCAGAGTGCGTAGAGCCAAATAACAGATCTAGAGGGTAGCCGCTACAATGTGTCAAATTCCTGAACCACATATGATTCCTTTCCCAGAGAACTCCTCAGATGTTGAAGTCCTCAAAGACAAGTAGCCTCAGGAATTGTACCACCAACTTCCCAATGAGACTCAGCAGCACAAGAAGGGAAGCTGTTCTGTCACACAAAAGACAATACAACAGCAGCATTCCAACCTTAGAGACCAACTTTACTAGTAAGGCCTTATATCCAGTTGTCTGTGGCACAGTGATCTTTAATCTCCCAAATGACAATGCCATTCCACCTTCCTTCCCCTTAGTTTGTGGCTATGAAAGACTTAATTGAGCATATCCCAAGAGGGGAAATGCCCCTGCTTCCAATCACATTTTGATAGTGTAAGATGAGGCAACCTTTACTTTAGGCCAGACATGTCAAACTCGCGACGTCACGTGACGTCACGCGACGTATCAGAACTTTTTCCCCATTGCCGGCAATGGGGTGAGCACAGTTTCCTTGTGATGCGTCCAGTTTGACACCCCTGCTTTAGGCAGATTTGGCAGATTTGGCATTCAACAACAGCAGCTGGATACCAGGAGTTTCAAATTTCTTGTAAAGTACTCTTTGGGTAACCCATCCCATCACGTCTCCATCAATCTCTACACAACTTCAATTACCTCCTATAATGGAATGCATGTGTGACCTTGGGGAAAGAGGAGATGAAATACTGCTTAGAAAACAAGCAACGAGGGGCAGGAGCTTGCAGTTTCTCAATGGTCAGAGAAAGAAACTAAGGAAGGACCCACCCTAATGGAACAAACAGTTAAAATGGAATCTCTATTGCAGGATTCATGTCATTCTCCCTGGATAAATCACACAGGAAAGACAACTAGATGAGCTAAACCTACTTTTTTGTAAGGCTACATTAACTTGCAAGTAACTACATATAACTACCCTGCATATCTGTGGATGAATTAAGACACAAAGAGAGGAATGGCTTAATTGCCATAAATATGGAATCTTTTGACAGTTGGGGTCCATTAACCACCTTCATTACAAAACTGTTCTATGTTACTTTCTCATGAAAGATGCTATGCTGCTGTGTTAAAAGCTGTTTTAATTTGCATTTACACTAGAAGCTTTCTTGAGAGTATTTGTGTCATATGTAAACTTATGACACACACATACATACACATATGTCTATAAAACCACCAATGTAAAACAGATTGGTATATATAACTTTAAAAGCTAAGACAGAGCCTTTGCTGACATTCCTTTTAAGTCTCTTTCTCTCGCTCCACACAAACCAACCGGGGTGAAGAGATTGTTTTTGCCAGACGTGATTACTTCCAAAAACCTTCTGAAATGAGACAGAAGATGGCATAAAATTAGACTGAAGCTGAATGTGGACTATTTAATGGTTGGATAATGACCACCACCCTGCAGCACAGTTATTAATTTTTGACTGACATTTCAGAAATAAGACAATGCTATAGCACTATGGCATTTCTATGTGATAAGCAGTGTTAAATTGCAGTGTATGTTCTAGGATGTCAAACCTTGCTTTAAGCATGCAGATATAATGATATGAATCCTCATGGATGGCAGAACCAGATTTAAAAAAATCACTTAGCAGCTTAGCAACACTTTAAATATATAAGTATCCTCATAGAAAAATGTAAGACTGATTCTTAAAAATCAATTTTGGTCCAATTTAAATAAAACTAGACATGAAATATGATAGACCTGAATAGTCAATATGGGTTACGATAAACAAAGGCCTCATCTTGAATTGGAAGAAAATATATCTATTCAAAGGTAATCGGCATGTTCAAAGTCTATGAATAGCTTTTTGTTCTATGCTTTCCCACTCATATGAATTATATTCCTTTATTGTAGCACTGTCACTAAATAAACATGCATAACAGAGTGTATTAACCTACTAGAGATTTGCTGTTTTTTTTTAAAAAAAACCTGACCTCTCCCAAAAGAGCATATTAATTTATATCTAGTTTGCCAGAAAGTGTTGTAGTAAAAATAAAACCAACAGATATTTCTATGCAGATTTATATAAAGAGTAATTCCTCTATTCCTGTTTTATCTGTTTTTATTTTTCTTACTTATTTTTATGTTTCATTTGTTGTGTTGTTACTTAAACTATCTTAGAAATTCTTCCTTGTTACAGACTCAGACTTCCAAAGTTAGGGCATGTAACTTTGCTAACTAATATTTAGCCTCAAAGACTAATGGACAATTTTATCCTTGATGATGCACTTTAAGTTGACATTCCTGGAGAGTTTACTTACTGGGAAGGGGAGTCAAGAAATGTTTTAGATTATTTTCTTGTTTTATGTAATCTTAATGTGGTCAATTTCTTGGTAATCAATAATCATCTAAACTGTGATAGCCTATGGTACTGCTACTAAGATATTTTTATAGATATTCATCGCCAGAAGAATTTTGTTACCCTATGTTTATGCTAATAATCCATTCATCAGTTTAGATGCTCCCCCTAAGATGCAAAAGCAGATAATTACCTTGTGTTAGATATGGCAGCTGGACTTCATTCTACCTATTCTGCAGAAAAAACTTAACAAACTTAAAGTGTCTACAAGGCTGACACTGTTTGCTAAAGGCTTTTGAATGAAACAAACTGGCACATAAATGGGGCTGTATAGATCAGTTATCCGGTTAGAAAAGGGAAGGGCCTTCTGGGCAAAGGTTCATGGTCTGAGCCAGAATGAAATGTTTATTAAGTTTGCAGAAATTCATGAGCTACAGTACGTCAAATTTCTAGTCCAACTGCTGTACATCTGTCTGGTTCATTCTTAAAGCACAATCAGATTTCCTTCAAGCTGTGTTTCAATAGTTTTAAGTGCCTAACTCAGCACTCTGACTTGAAGTGGGTTTGATCAAAGTTGGAACTTAAGCTTTATTCTTATTGATCAATTATTGACTTAAGCTAGGGATCTGGTGCCTTTTACCTTAGTATATGATTACATGTACAATAAGTTTCATGTCAATTTTCACCTAATACTGTATATCTACCTACAAAATTTTAAAATGTTAAATAAAACATTGGACAATTTTTTTTAACTGTGCCCAGCAACCGGACTTGGATAAGCTAACAGTTAACATTTATCTTGGTGGATTTTTAGTCTTTTCCAACTGCACAGATGTTTATCCATTTAACCATTCTCAAGCAGCAAAAGGCATTTATGTTAGCTCCTTTTAATGTTTCTAAGCAGTCTTAGAAGGTAAATATTGTAAGATTCATCTAGAGGCCTGTATTTTTACTAATAGATCAGATAAAGAGCTGTATTACATCTCATTTCTTTTGGCAGATATAGATTCAGGTGTATTTGTGGGCAACTTCTGTTCTATGCTTATATAGCAAACAAATGATCCTTTTGGATTTGGCTCATAATGAACTGTTGGGCACAGAATTTTATTTTGGCATAAGCTGATTGCTCTTTTGCTATGTTTTCATCATTTTATCTGCCCAAAGGCTGTACTTAAAAATACCACTCTTTTAAAAAAATTTCTCAAACATGATGCCATATAAATGAAATATATGCCTTCATACATCCAAACCCCACCTCTGTTCTCTTACGTTTCAGGGTAATCTTTCTGTACTAGAAACCATTCATACCCATGTTGACATTAGAGCTCAGAATGTTTGAATTGTATGATATTGCCAGCAAACAAATGTCTCACTTCCTTTCAAGTACCTTCCAGTTGGTCAAGGTCAACTGTCAAACATAAGGAAGTTTCTCCTAGTGGTTATGTCACACTTGATGGAATTGGATATTTCTGGGCCAGAAGAACAAAGTAAGCAAAGAACAATTACACTTTCCTCTATTGAAATCCTTACCAAAAATGATTCTTTGCTATTTACTATTCTCCTGTAAAACTGCTGATCAAAAATTAAACCGAGTCCTGGTATCAGAGAAGCTAATGTTAATACAAGGAAAAGATAATAATTCTCAATCTTTTAATTAGGTCACATGCTAGGTTAATAAAATGAAAGAGTACATGGCTGGATGTTTGTATATTCCTTTTAAGCACATAGAATGACATTTTGAGATCTTCTGGAATATCTGAAGGACACTGCTTAGGAAGGCTATAAAATGATTGAATTTAAACTACAGGCTGCCACAATTAATCTACAAACATCTGTATCATCGGCCATGCTACTACCCGCCAAGCTAGAGAGTTCATCAAAGCCTGGCACTCCACAACCAATTCCATCAACAGACACATTGATCTACAACCAGCCTAGGAACCCCTCAGAATCCAAATCAATCGCACAGCTAACTGGAAACAGCACCAAACCTCAACCAACCCACGCAAGCCCCTCCTCCCCCAGCAGTTCACCTTCCAATGACTCTGACCTGAGGTAATCTCCCCTCTCACAAGACCTTCACTTGACACACCCGCACCTGAAGCCCTTATAAATAGAAGAGCACTGACACAGACATCCCCTAAATGCCACTGAAGAAGTTACCTAGCCTGGTAACGAAACATTTGGAAACCAACCCACAAGCTCGGAGAATGAACCTTCACCCTCATCTGTATAACTACTATGTGGAGCAAATATTGTGCTTTCTGTACTCTTTGTGGATGTTTGCAACCCAGATATGGTAACCCTTCTGAAACAATCTTTTGGAATTTGGAGCCTCCACTTCATTCAGTGGTTTTCTGAGCAACTGGATTTTTGGCCTAATCACACAATATACAGGCATAATCTGCTGCCTACAACCACATCTTAGCTCTTGATACATGACTGATAAAGGAATGGAAGAATAACACATTCCCATGAAGCAAAGTCTTCATGGTGGAAAAACTCAACTTACTGCCCCTTTGGCTTACACCCATAAACTAGTTAGTTCTATGGGAAGGAAAGTGAAACAACATTGCTTTTCCCTACTGTCTCTTTGCTGTGAGGAATGTTAGCTTTGTAAAATCCTGTTTGCTTTACTGTTCAGAATGGTGGGCAATAGTCTCCTTGAGTTGTTTTCGTTATGGATTAAAAAGTATTATTAAAATGTTTATAATTACTTACCTCTTTAATGTTTCATAATATATTGAAACTCTTTAGGCAATTTTTCTTATTTTTATAATAGTTCACATAAATTTCCCAAGAATCACACATTTCCTTCTTTGAGAATCATTTTCCAATGCAGCTTTTTAAAATGTAAATTCTCCTATGTAATCACTTTTTAATTTTAAGATGAAATGTTTACATGCAATTTTCAGTAGAAAACTCTCTCCAGGTACTGTTTTTCCTGCAAATTCTGGATCAAGGAGGGAAAAAAAGTAGCATTTGATCTTAAGGAAACAGAGTGCCCAGAATGTGGACTTCTTTTAAAACTCCAATTTAACTAACAAACTAACCAAGATGGAAGATAATAGAGATTGATTGTGGTTAGTAATTTTAGTGCAGCAATGAAAAACCCAACCCCCACCATCTACAGCCCTCTCCACAAAATGGCTGCAAAGAATTCAGAGTTTTCTGCATTTTGTCCTGTCACCTGGTGGCCAACCAGAATGTTGTAGCTCAGATGCCTGACACTAGCATCCTATTGCAGCCTTGATTTACACTGCCATCATTCAATTTTAGAGATTTGCTTCTCCCCAACTCCTATCCCAAAGAGAGAAATAGGAACAGAGGATCCCAACTTTCGGTTTGGCGTTTGACAAGACAGGAGGCCCCGGCTTCTTAGACCGATTTTGTTCTGCCTGGCGACCCCAAGGGGTCGGAAAGTTGCCCTGGAGGGGCAACAAAGAAGGAGGCATGCCTCAGGAGTCCAGACTAGATGGCGGTCGGTCCAGACAGACTGAAGAAACCCTCTAAAAGGATGGAGGAAAAGCTGCCTGGTAAGCCCAGGCAGCCCAAGTCATCGCCAGCTGGAAGAAAAGTGAGGAGCTGCGGCGCTCCGCTAAACAGCTGATTGTCAACAGCATGCTGAAACTGGGTGAGCCTGCTCTTTTTTCTTTTCCTTTTGAACCTAAAAATGTTGATCCCCTGATTGGGAAGAGCTATAAAGTAAAGACCCCAGAAGGACTAGGGGAGAAGAGAGTTAAAGGTGGCGAGCAACTACAGAAGGGGGAAGGATTTTAAGGAATATAAAAGAACTCTTAAAAACTGAACTTAGACTGATTCAAAGAAAGACTACTTAACCTACAGTATGTGGGGAAAAAAATTTTTAGGTATAACTCCAAGGGTAAATAACCTATAAAGAACTTTAAAAGAAAAACTTTGTAATAATCTTTTAAAACCAGATATTGACAAAACAGTGTACGAGGACATCTAGTGGTGAAAGAAGATACTACAATAACACTAAATAATAAAAGAACCTGAAAGTATTTGACCTTGAAGCAACACCTGGTGTAAACAAAGTGCACCTTTGTGTGAGTTTACAAGTGAAAAGACTTTCTACAATTATATCTGTTGACTCTGGATATAACCAAAACAGGAATTTCTTGGAGACAGAGGACATTTTACATCTGAGACTCAACTGGAGGATTTGGATTTGGCCTAAAGTAGTTGGCTCGTTCTTTTTGGTTGGATTTTAGCCTAAGATAGTTGGCTTTTTTTCTTTTTTCTTTTTGCTTGTTCTATTTTGTTTTCTCTCCTTGGGATATTGGATTTAGCCTTTTACGGTTTGGATCTTAGCCTAAGATAGTTGGCTGGAAAAATGAGTACATCAAACCTCACCAGACTTATGAAAAAGACTTCCTCTGCACCTTCTGTTGGAACACCTAGCCCAACAACCCAGGGATCTATTGAAACAATGTTGCAGCATGAGAAAATAAGCACCACTCAAAATGAGTTGCAAACTACATTAAAATTGATTCAAGAATTAATGCAAAAAATCATGAAGAGACAAACAGTAACTTCGATAAATTAAATGAACAAATCTTGGACATAAAGACACAATTTGAAGTCCACCATCAAATGATTGTCAAAAATGAACAAAGAATTCAGAAAATGGAAAATAAATCAGATGATATGGAATGGAAATACTAATGCAAGGAAATGAAAAATTAGAACAAGCAAACCAAAATCTAGAAGGAGTGGTGGCGATCTTAGAATTGGAGAAAGCAGAACACTACTTAAGATTTCAAAATATTCCTGAAGACAGAGAAGAAAATATAGCAGTTGTGATTATTGCTCTCCTGGCAGAGGCTTTGAAAGCAGACAGAGCAGAGATGCAAATGGAGATAGATGAAATATTTCGAATGAATTCAAGCTATGCAAGGAAATACAAACTACCCAGAGAAGTGCATGTGAGATTTATAAAGAAAACAACAAGAGATGAAATACTGAGAAAAGTTAGAGATCAGCCTTTACAATACAAAAATAAAGAAATTGTGGTCTTAAAGCAGATACCCAAGAGAGTAAGAGATACTCGAAGACAATATCATTTCTTAACTACAAAGCTGATTGCAAAAGGCATAAATTTCAGATGGTTAATGCCAGAAGGGATTTTAATCAACTGGAATAATACAAGATACCGATTCGATTCAGTTTGGAAAGCAGAAAACTTTGATGAAAGAAATCGAGCATTCTTAGATGAAGGAGTGCAACATCAATAAGAGGAGAGAAAAGATCAGAAACAAATAGAAGAAGCAACTGAAGAAGCAATGATACAAACAGGAGAACAGAAAGAAAAATCTGATCAAGAGAGTGAAGAAATTGCCAGAGAAGAGAGGATCACGAGATCGACTAGACCTAAATATAAATAATGGAAATGGAGAAGGAAAATTGATTTTTTTCAATGAATATAAATGGACTAAACTCCCCATCAAAAAGAAACATTTTTTTTAGAAAACTACAGAAATTAAATATAGATATAATTTGTTTGCAAGAGACACATATAAAAAAACAACATTATAAGCTGTTGGAATACCCAAAAATTGGGAAACTTTATCATGCATCAGCACAACAGAAAAAAGAGGT
Organism: Azemiops feae; assembly: GCA_023970755.1. NCBI lineage: Eukaryota > Metazoa > Chordata > Lepidosauria > Squamata > Viperidae > Azemiops > Azemiops feae. Next base: position 2,495,268 of record JALGBA010004258.1, on the reverse strand, counting down.
GTTGCTGTATATATTAAAGAGACAATAGATTCTAAAATGATTTATTCAGATGAAGAAGGAAGAATTGTGATGGTAGAAATATACTTACATCAAAATCAAACATTGTTAGTAGTAATGTATGCACCAAATAATAACCAGGAAGAATTCTATAAAAATCTCCATAGAAAAATAATAGAAATGGAGTACCAAAATATTTGTTTAGTAGGAGACTTTAATGCAATAGTGGATGGGACATTAGACTATAAAAGTAGTAAAACAGGAAAAACTGGAAGATTACCTAAGACCTTTTTTAATATGATAGAAGAAATTGGAGTACAAGATATTTGGAGGGAAATCAATCCAGGAAAATTACAATATACATTTTATTCAAACAGTCAAAAATCCTGGTCCAGAATCAATATGATCTGGATGACATCTGAACTGAGGATAAATATGCAGGAAATTGAGATAGAACCAGGTACATGGGCAGACCATAACCCTTTAAAAGTGATGTGGAGAGGAATACAAAAAAAAATCAATTAAGGACTTTGAACCAATATATATTAAAAGAAAGAGAATTTATAGAACTAGCAAAAAAAATGGAGTTTTTCTTCAAAGAAAATAAAAAAGAAGATACAACATTACAAAATGTATGGGATACAGCCAAAAAATACTTTAGAGGTATAGCTATAGCATATATGGCAAAAAACAAACAAACAGAAAAGATAGCAGTATGTACTATTAAAAGAAAAATTTGGAAAACTAGAATCAGAACTGCAAATGAATCCGCAAAAGAAGATTCTGAAAAGAGAAATGGAAACAATAAAACACAAACTAAATCTGTTGGATTCAGAAAAATTGGCACAACAAATAAAAAGAGCAAAACAAAAGTTTTTTGAAAATGCAAATAAACCAGGTAGATGGTTAGCTTATAAACTTAAAAAACAGAAGGAGAAGAAAATGATAAATAATTTAGTAGATGAAAAAGGTTGCCTACAATTTAAAAATGAAGAAATAAAAAGATAATTAAAGTATATTAAAAGAAACCGTATGACATAGAAGAAATTTCAAGAGAGAGAATGATCCAATATTTGGAAGAAAATAATCTTCCAAAAATTCCAGAAACCTGTAAGACTACGTTAGAGGAAAAAATAACAATGATGGAAATAACAGAGGCCATAAGAAGACAAAAAAACGAGAAAACACCGGGGTCAGATGGACTACCGGTGGAGTTATATAAAGCTTTACAAGATTTACTAAGTGAACTGCTGAAAGATGTTTGCAATGAACTTTTGTTGGAGGCTAAACTCCCAAATACATGGATAGAAGCAAATATTACCTTAATACCAAAAGAAGACTCAGATTTGACACAGATAAAAAATTATAGACCGATATCGTTACTGAATGTGGATTATAAAAATTTTACTTCAATAATGGCAGAGAGACTGAAAAGATACTTAACTGAATTTATACATTCAGACCAAAATGGCTTTTTGCCAAAGAGACAAATTAAAAATAATTTAAGAATGATAATGGATGTATTAGAATATTATGAATTACATCCAGGGAAACAACTGGCACTAATATTTCTAGATGCCCAAAAGGCATTTGATAATGTTTCCTGGCAATTTATGATTCAGCAATTACAAATAATGGACTTTGGACAGAACTTTACAAACATGATAAAAACAATATACAATAAACAGATAGCGAAAGTGATTGTGAATGGAGACTATACTGAGAACTTTGAGATAAGAAAAGGTACAAGGCAAGGATGCCCATTATCTCAATTGTTATTTATTTTTACTCTGGAAGTTTTAAATAGAAATATTAGACAAGATATAGAAATTAAAGGACTAGAAATAAAAGGCAAAACATATAAATTATAAGCATTTGCTGATGATTTGGTATTTATTTTAGAAGAACCTTTGGAGATGATTCCTAAACTATTGGGAAAGATCGAACAATACGGAGAAATGGCAGGACTGAAAATAAACAGAAAAAAAACCAAAGTAATAGTTAAAACCTTACAGATAAACAAAAAAAAACAAATGTCAGAAAAAACAGAATTGCAGATAGTTAAAAAGGTCAAATATCTGGGAATACATTTAACAGCAAGATGTTCAATGATAAAAGAAGATAATTACACAAAACTATTGAATCAAATAAAACTGGATCTGGAAAAATGGAAAAACTTGCAATTGTCAATACTAGGAAGAATAGCTACAGTGAAAATGAACATCTTATTCTTATTTCAAACAATACCTATAAAACTTGAGAAAAAATTCTTTGAAGACTTAAATTCACTAATTTTAAAATTTATTTGGCAAGGAAAGAAAGCTAGAATTAAGATGAAAATGTTACAAGAGGCCAAGGAAAATGGAGGACTTGGTCTACCGGAGTGGGTTTTATATTATCAAGCATCTGTATTAACATGGGTAAAAGAATGGATAACTCTTAGAAATAAAAGGCTGTTATATCTGGAGGGGCATGATTTACAATTGGGGTGGCACGCTTTTTTTGGTATGGGAAAAACAAAGTTCATAAATATTTCCAAAATCATTATATAAGAAATGCATTATTAACAACATGGGAAAAAATAAAATCTAAAATATATTTGAAAATTCCAGGGTAGTTGTCAACAATGGAAGCATTTGTACACCCAAATTTAGTGAACTTTGAAAAAATCTGGACATATAGAGATATTCTAAACTCTGAAGGGAATTTAAAATCTAAACAAGAAATGGAAAATCAGGGTATCAATCTATCATGGTGGGCACATTTACAAATGCAAGCTAGATATGATAAAGATGTTAAACTGTATGGATTTTACAAGGAACAAACTGTGTTTGATAAGACATTGTTAACTTCTGATGAGAAACTAATTAAGAAAATGTATAATTTTCTATTAACTTTGAAAATGGAAAGCGAACAAGTTAAAGAAACAATGATAAGATGGGCGAAAAATTTTGGATATAATATAGAATTAGAAAAATGGCAAAAACTATGGGAAAGAAATTACAAAGTGACAATGTCAACTTCTTACAAAGAAAACTTATATAAAATGTTCTATAGATGGCACTTCCCACCAGCAACATTAGCAAAAATGTTTAAAAACATGTCAAATAGATGTTGGAAATGTAAACATAAGTCAAGCATGTATTATCATGTTTGGTGGACATGTGACAAAGTAAAGAGCTATTGGAAAAAGATACATACCTGGCTAGAAAAGATGTTGGGAGAACATGTAGACTTTAAACCTGAACTTTTTTTTATTAGGTATAATGCCAGAAAAGGCTAACAAACAAAGCTTATATTTGATTTTGCATGTCACAACAGCAGCAAGAATTATATTTGCGCAATACTGGAAAAATGAAGGAATACCATCAGATGAAGAAATAATCAAAAAAATACTAGAATGTGCAGAGATGGACAGACTGACCATGAGATTGAAAGAAAAAGAAGAAACGGAATATTATCAAACTTGGGACTTATTTTATCGATGGCTAGAGGAAAAAATAAAGGATTAGGAATTAAATATGTATTAGCAAATGTAAACTCAGACAGCACGTTGGTTGAAAAATTATTACTGAATGTATGAAAAAAAACCTAATAAAAACTTTGACAAAAAAAAAAAAGGAACAGAGGATCCCTTGGAGTTTTCACACTTTGAGAATTTGGGTAGGGAAAAATGGGAGAAAAAAATGTGGCTGATTTGGGAGTCCTGTTTTTATCAATATACATTAGTTAGATACCTTCAGACATTAAACTGATTACAATATTGGGTTGTAGCAAAGTATCTGCCAAAGCTTGATGGGAAGAAGCACTGTAAATAAAGGTTTATAAATCTTGCATTTTAGGAAACATAAATGCCAGCTGTTAAAATCAAACTCATCTTATACTATTAAAATAAACAGATTATTTTCTAGCCAAGGAAGCACTAAGGAAGAGATCCTGAAACTTTAAAGCTTGCAGGGATTTTGTAAAATTTCATTTGGTTTGTATGATTTCAGACGTTGCTTTCATTAAACATTCAGTTAATTTTAAGTGCAATCTAACCATACAAAAAACTTGATCATTGATTAATTAAACAAAAAGTTTGCTATTTGCAAGTATATCCAAAAATATTATTGATTTTTGGATAATTGTGTTAAGACCAAAAAGCATTCTTAAATATGTCAGTAATAAAAGCAGATTTTTATTTCTGAGAAGCAATTTAATACTGGGTGAAATATAGTTTTATGTAATTTTATATATGTATATGTAACAATATCTTGAGTTTTATTCAACAAGAAGCCAAAATAAGGAGAATATTAAAATGAGAATCACAGCACACTGGGCAGTTTAATTCTTTATAATGTAATTGTGACAAAAAATATTTTGTCTTCTGATTTGTTATTTACTATCAGCAACAATTTGGACAATGAGTGTGTCATAGGTCTGTCCATCCCCCGCCCGCAAATTGTTGGCTTCTCAAAGACTACAAAGACGAGCGCTCCCAGATTCTGGTTTATACTTTCACAATGTCAGCAGTCGCTGACAAAAGCTAAGTGTTTAATAAAGTTTTTTTAGTCTCGGTGATCACTTTTTTAGTATTTTTTTTATCATACATATACATATACAATATTGGAATTCAACATTATGGAAACACAAGCAATAGAACACAGTCAAACTAGAGTCTTGGACTTTAAGAGAGCTAATTCCAATAAACTTAGAGAGGGCTTGGGAAGGATTCCATGGATGAGAATCCTCAAGGGGAAAACAACTCAAGAAGCTTGCGAAATTTTGAAAAGTGAGATAATAAAAGCTCAATCTAGCACAATACCAACGAAGAAGAAAAATAACAGCTCTCAAAAGAAACCAGCATAAAGAACTCTCCGATAAATTGAAAGATAAAAAGGACAAGTATAAAAAGTGGAAAGAGGGGCACATAACTAAGGCAGAATATCAGCAATAGCACGAGCTTGCAAAGATGAAGTGAGGAAAGCTAAGGCTCAAAATGAACTAAGGCTTGCGACCAAAGTCAAAAATAACAAAAAAAAGCTTCTTTCAACATGTGAAAAAGAAGAAAAAAATTAAGGAAATGATTGGTCCATTAGTGGGGGAAAGTGGCAAGAAGGTGACAAGCAACAGGGAGAAAGCAGAACTATTTAACTCCTTTTTTGCATCTGTCTTTACACAAAGGGAAAAAATAGTCCAACCTATCAAAAACAGTGCCATAAAAAACAGAATAGAAACACAAGTTAAGATAGGCAAGAAAATGGTAATTGAGCACCAGTCCAGCCTAGACGAGTTCAAATCACTAGGACCAGATGGATTACACCCCAAGGTTCTCAAGGAACTGGCAGACCTGATCTCAGAACCACTGAAGTATATTTTTCAAAGATCCTGGAGCACTGGGCAACTACCAGAGGACTGGAAAAGAGCTGATGTAGTTCCTATCTTCAAAAAAGGGAAAAAAAATGGATCCAGGAAACTACAGACCTATCAGCCTGACCTCAATACCTGGGAAGATTCTGGAAAAGATAATCAAACAACGAATCAGTGAACACCTAGAGGCAAACAAAGCCATTACTAAAAGCCAACATGGCTTTGTCAAAAACAGATCATGTCAGACAAACCTTATTGCATTCTTTGACCAAGTGACAAAATTAGTGGATCAGAGGAATGCTGTGGATATAATTTACTTGGACTTCAGTAAGGCATTTGATAAAGTAGATCACAACCTACTACTTGATAAGATAGAAAAATGTGGGTTAGACAGCATCACCACCAGATGGATTCATAGCCGGCCGTACTCAGCATGTGGTCCTCAATGGAACTGCATCTACATGGAGGAAAGTGTGTAGTGGGGTGCCCCAGGGCTCTGTTCTAGGCTCAGTGCTCTTCAACATCTTCATCAACGATTTGGACGAGGGGATAGATGGGGAACTCATCAAATTTGCAGACGACACCAAGCTGGCAGGAATAGCCAACACTCCAGAAGATAGGCTTAAGATACAGGAAGACCTGGACAGACTTGAACACTGGGCGCTATCTAACAAAATGAAATTCAATGGTGAAAAAAGTAAGGTTCTACATTTAGGCAAGAAAAACCAAATGTACAGATATAGTATAGGGGGTACCTTGCTCAATAGTAGTAACTGTGAGAGGGATATCGGAGTCCTAGTGGACAATCACTTAAATATGAGCCAGCAGTGTGCTGCAGCTGCCAAAAAAGCCAACACAGTGCTGGGCTGCATGAACAGAGGGATAGAATCAAGATCACGTGAAGTATTAATACCACTTTACAATGCCTTGGTAAGGCCACACTTGGAATACTGCATCCAGTTTTGGTCACCACAATGTAAAAAAGATGTTGAGACTCTAGAAAGAGTGCAGAGAAGGGCAACAAAAATGATTAGGGGACTGGAGGCTAAAACATATAAGGAATGGTTGCTGGAATTGGGTATATCTAGTTTAATGAAGAGAAGGACGAAGGGGGGACATGATAGCAGTGTTCCAATATCTCAGGGGCTGCCGCAAAGAAGAGGGAGTCAAGCTATTTTCCAAAGCACCTGAAGACAGGACAAGAAGCAACAGATGGAAACTAATCAAGGAGAGAAGCAACCTAGAACTAAGGAGAAACTTCCTGACAGTTAGAACAACCAGTGGAACAACCTGCCTCCAGAAATGGTGAATGCTCCAACACTTGAAGTTTTTAAGAAGAGACTGGACAGCCATTTGTCTGAAATGGTATAGGGTTTCCTGCCTGAGCAGGGGGTTGGACTAGAAGACCTCCAAGGTCCCTTCCAACTTTATTATTATTATTACATATACATATACATTTACATATACATATACATGGAAATACACCAGAGAAAGGATAAGTCATTGTAACAGTGTTTCCCAATATTAGCAACTTTAAGATGTGACAACTTCAACTCCCAGAATGCATGTTGCTGCAGAATTCTGGGAGTTCAAGTCCACACATCTTAACATTGTTAAAGCTTAAAAATACTATAATAGATTGTCAGAAAAAAAATATTTTCTCTTGTGCAGTATTCTAATTGGAATTTCCTTAAGTGCAATGATATCTGTATCATCAGTCCTCAATCTAGCATTAAAGTGCTTGATCTCTAGTCTTTTTTCCTGACAAGTATACCCCTTGGAACTTTTCTTATTTTTGCAAATTGTGTATTAATCCTATAAACTCTATAAATCTCTGCCTGTTGTTATCTTCATCCCAATCCCAAATATTAGACAGGGACTTAATCTTTTCTCAGATATCTTCCCCCATGATCTTCTGGAAATGCTCCAAATCTTTAGATGGAATTATGTTAAAAGGGATGATTTTTAATTTTAAACAGCAGAGATTCAGATTAGAATTGTGCGTATAAGTGCCGAGAGGAAAAATGGAAGTCATTTCTTCTCCCCCCCCCCATGTTTTCTGACCTTTGATATTCTTTCTTTTTTCTATCTCTTTTTTTCTTTTTTCTCTTTTATATTTACTATATCGTTTTCTTTGAATCTAACTATTTTAAAAAGCAGTACAATGGAAGGAATATCTATATAAATATTCAGCATCTTTGAATGTGTGCAACTAAGACCCAGAATTATAACCTCAGATAGATTTCCCTCTCTGTTAAAGGTAAAGGTTTCCCTGTTCAGTCATATCTGACTCTAGGGCGCGGTGTTCATCTCTGTTTCTTGGCCGAGGCAGCCAGCATTGTCTGAAGACAATTTCCATGGTCATGTGGCCAACATTGCTATATTCCAAAGGTGCATGGAATGCTGTTACCTTCCCACAGAAATGGTACCTTTTAATCTACTCGCATTTGCATGCTTTCGAGCTGCTAGCTGGGCAGGAGCTGGGGCAAACAACTCACCCCATTGCACAGCACTCGGATCTCAAATCCAGCTCTCCATCTTTAACTGCTGAGCCATCATGCCCCCATCCCATTCTGTTGCCAAAGGCTTTATTTTTACAGCCCATTGCTACTCTCACTCAGCTATTTTCAGAAGCATGAAATGAAGCGGATATTCTACATAAGTTAAGAGAGTAAGGCTAGCAGGACTCTGCTTATGAAAGGAAGTGGATGCAGTTTATATAACTGCCATTTCTCTTTTGTTCTGTCCATAGGCAACTTCTAGTAGATTCCATAAGAGTCATGTGCAGTTTTCAACACCAAAAGATTGGGCACACAATTTGCAATTCCCTTAAGCCCTTTCAAAAGTTTTTGTAAATTCCAAACTCCAAAGTGTTTGAAATGAAAGCTTACTCAGTACATGGGAAAGAAGCATAATTAATGTTTACTTAAGAAAATTATTTTAAATTGCATTTAAACTTTTGTCCTGAGCCTCACCATGTTATAAAACTGTGGTCCATGGAATATTACATTCAGTTCTTGATCTGAAAAGGTTGGAACGTTATGCTTAAATGAGTATCTGAGCCAGCCAGTTATGATCCTGTGGCATTTTATCTTCATGACAGACTACGGTAGTATTGCTGCTCAGATACATGTTCCATATAAGAAAAATCTAAGCACTGGCCAGATCCTCTTGCTTTATTGCATGGAAAACCATGTCACTGGAAAAAAATAGAAAGCATTTGATGTGTTTATTTTTTTTAATGTATCCCCTGACTTTCTGCTTAATTAAGCGCTCAAAACAACTTTCAATTAAAATTTACAAAAAAACATCTACAAATACACCATCTGCATGTATGTGCATGATTGAAATAACAGTTGGATGTAGGATTGTACATTTCTGTGTCTCAACAAATCATGTAGCAGTAAACAAAGCCTGACTTTGCATATAGGGCATCCTATTTCATAAATGATTGAACTGACCACCCATCAGGCATGGCTTAGCAAAATTATTCTACTCTAATTCACTGCTAAACTAGAGTCTTTTCGACATGTGAACAAATTAAGCACCTAAACCTGTGCCCAAAGATTGCATGCCCAACACAAAAATCAATAAACAATTCATAACAAGCATGCACAAAATATTCAAGTAATGGGAGAAATAATTGCCACTGAAAATAAACTTATGTTCAGTGACATTCTCTCTTCACATACTTTGTTTAGTCAGTTTCTGATTGTTTAGATTGTATGGTCTCCGTATTTATGACAAGCCACATTTTGCCAAATAAAACTGTTGATTAGGTACAAGCTACAACAAATAAAAATAAATCTGAGTCAGCTGGAAAAAATGTGTGTTTTCCATTTAACTAAACTATTGTGGTAAGTGTAGAAAGTTGAAGCATTAATGGAAAACTTGTACCACTATAACAAATCTTTCATAGTGACACTACTCTTTCTATAAGAGTACATTTTCTTGTATATTCATTTTCAAAGCTTTAAAAAGAAATCCAAACCAAATCAAAATGCTGATCAAGGGAAGAAAAAAAATTGCTTACCAGTGCAGAGTATGTTGATTTCTTACATTAAACCTCCCCGTCTCAAAAATCAGTCACCTCAGAGTGCAAGAAAGAAGCATAAAGAGAAAATATTATGGAGGAAATCAATTCAGCAACAAGAAATCAGTACAACAAATACTGATCACAACTTCCTGTGATTGTGAACACTCTTTCTCATTATTGTGGGTTTACCAGCAATAGCTTCTAATTGCTGCCCTAGAGTTTTTAGTGTAATAATTAAGTACTCTCTAAGCCATGGGTGTCAAACTCGCCATGTCACGTGATGTGTCACGATGTATCACAACTTTTTTTGCATTGACACAGCTGGGGTGGGCGTGGCCTTAGCATGATGCAACCAGCCCACGGGCTGGCAGTTTGATACCCCTGCTCTAAGCTTTTGGGGAAACTTAAAATAGCAGCAAGCTTTCCAAGCTCAGTCATTCTACAGATAGAGACCAGAAGGGATGGTGTGGTTCTGTCATGGCAGCTGGAGTCCATAGTGCTGAATCCTAATGGCCCACCAAGTCCAAAATGCTACTGTATATCCAATGGGCAATCAGATGGATTTAGGAAAGTGCACAATCATGGCTAATAGCCTTCTCATGCTTCCAAACAACTGGCATTTAAGTGTATTTAAGTATTAAATATGCTGCCTGAGATTTTGGAGGTAGACAACTGACACCAAAATTAGCAGCCATTGATAACTTGAAGTCTTCATATCCAGTCCCCTTACTGAACCATCTAAACCAGTGCTTTTCAACCCATGGTACATGTACCACTGGTGGTACTTCGGTACCTGTCAGTGGTACGCATACGATGGGTTGAAAAGCATTGTAAAAAAAAGTGTAAAAAAAGTGTAAAAGTGTAGTGGGGGGATGAGCTAAAGCGGCGGCAGCACTGCACAGGCCTGTGGGAGAGTCAACTAGAGCTGCGGTGTTGCCAGGGCTCTGCTGAGCACCCAGGATCGGCGTGGGGCTCTAGCTGATTGGCGCTTCTGGGAGCAAAGCGCAACCTTGGGAAGGAGGAGTCAGCTGGAGTTGCACCAAAGAGAAGAGGAGGAGGAGGGGGAGAGAGGAGAGGATATAAAAGCAGGAGGTTTTGGCAGGAGAGAAAAAAAAGATGACAGGGAAAGAGAAGGGGATGGAGAAAGAGAGACAGAGAAGAGGAGAGGCTTCTTTGAGACAAGCAGAGGGAGAGAAGGGGATAGAACAGTGCAAAGATTAATGTCAGAGAAACAGGTACAAGTTTCCCATTAAAAGTGTGGTAACTGGGTGTACAGAGAATCCTCAACTTATGACCACAATTAAGCCCAAAATATATGTTGCTAAATGAGAAATTTGTTAAATGAGTTTTGTCCCATTTTACGACTTTTCTTGCCACATTTGTTAAGTGAATCACTGCAGTTGTTAAATTAGTAATGCGGTTGTTAAGTGAATCTGGTTTCCCCATTGACTTTGCTTGTCAGAAGGTTGCAAAAGGGGATCACATGACCCTGAAACACTGCGACTATCATAAATACAAATCAGTTGCTAAGCATCCGCATGTAAATCACGTGACCCTGGGGATGCTGCAACGGTCGTAAGTGTGAAAAATGATCATAAGTCACTTTTTTCAGTGCCATTGTAACAGTCACTAAGCGAACTGTTGTAAGTCAAGGACTACCTGTACTTCATTTTTTTCCTTTTTTGGGGGGGGGATCATCAAGCTTTTGACACCTTGCTAGGCAACTGGTGGTACTCGAATACTGCCATATCCTAAAAGTGGTACAATCTGTGAAAACGTTGAAAAGCACTGATCTAAACCATCTGAATTGAAGGTTATCTCTACAACTGTGGCCAGTGCATTTTATAGTCTAACTAAGCATTAGGTAAAAGCAAACAACAACAAAAAATACCCTTATTAGTCCAGAATCATCTTGTATTTATTTTCATTGGAGCATCCAGAGTTTTGTCATTATGAGAGGAAAAAAAGTATTCTCTATTCATATTCTATGTGCTATACAAAACTTAGAAGGGGCACATCAATTCAGCAAAGTTATCTATCAATACAAAATGATGAATCAGAGACTCAGTGCAACAAATCAAATAAAATGGCAACTAAGTGCTCCAGGCCATGCACACAAATAACAGATTTGTTTTGTTTTTCTGTTTGTTCTGGCTGCTTCAGGCTTTATTTATTTATTTTATAGATATTTTATTGGTTTTTAACTATAACAATCTCCAGTGCCTGGTGTACAGCGTGTTGTCTTGGTTTATATTTTAACAAGAAAAAAAAAGGACAGTAATAATTAACAGTCAATAATGATTAAATTTGATAATTCCATAATTAATATATTAATTAATAATACATTCCGTTGATCTTCTCTTCTCCCATTTGTATTTTCCTTCTTCAACCTTAGCCAAAATATAATTCTTAATATTTTCAATATATAAATGATTAGGTATAGGCATTTTTTATATTTATACAAATAATAATAATCTCTATATATAACATTTTTTTCAGCTTATATTATTTTCATAACCATCATCTTATTAGTTCAGCATACATCCTATTTTTATAATTTTTGTTTGCTTAGATTCCCTTATATTCAATCCAATTCTTATCAGTCATAATTTCTTCATATTAGTCATCTCAATGTCTAAATTTTCCTATTTAGGTACATCATCCCATTATTTTATGTCATGCATTATAAAAATACTATACTTTTTATCTGTCTTATAATAATAATAATAATAAATCTTTATTGATTAGCCCTTGGGCCATATCAAAGTGCAAAGTTCCAGCAACAAATTATTACTAAAGTTTGATAGAAGCAATTTAAAATGAAATTTGATAAAATACAATTTAAAATGGAATTAGAGTAAAATACGACTTAAAATGAAATTGGAATAAAATACAGTCTAAAATGAAATTAAAATAGAGTACAGTAATTTAAAATATAGATAAAATATGATAAAATTATATCTTGGAGTCACCCTTGCAATCTACCCCAATCAGTCCCACATATGCAGATCTCAACAGAACCATTTTGTTTAAGTACTGTGCTGCGTTAAATGTTATTTTCAAGTTCTGGCCGCACATAAGGTAAATTGTTTTGATATGGGGATCCCAATGAGTCATTCGTTTGGTATATAAACCAAGGTACCTGTCTCTCACCCTCTTGACCAGGCAACAATCAAATAGTATGTGAGCCAAGTCTTCTACCTGTGCCGCTCCGCAAATGCAGAGCATTGTAAGGTATAGAATGGAATCTCCCATATTTGACCATTGTGTCAAGCTGTTCGAATCTCGCTTGCGTAAATATCTCCCTAAGATGTTTTGGCAGTTGTAACTTCAAATAGCTGTCTACTTGAAAAGTACGTTTGTATTTACTCAGCCATTTCAAGTTACCCACCTTACTAAGGATCGCTATATCATTTTGTGCTTCTATATCCTTAATTCTTTGGGCAGCTCTTTTTTTGAATTGTTCTCCTGTTACACAAGAGACAGGAAGACCACAGCTTCTTACAAAATGTGTTAGTTTGGTGATCCAGGAGATTTGTGATTGTAATTTTATTTGCTCTAGTAGACATAACTTGGGGAGTCTATCAGTCTCCGTTTCATTGACTGCTGCAGCAGATGTTCTTGGATCTACACCCAAAATACATCTCAAATGCTGGGACTGTGTTTGTTCTAAGACTGCGGTTGAGTAAAGACCCCAAACTTCTGCTCCATACAAGAGCATAGTGGTAACCTTAGCTTTATATACCTTAATTAATGGGGCTAGGGACCCTGGGTAACTATGGTTCTTTAGTTTAAGCAGTAGATTCAGATGGGCTTTTGCTCTAAATGTACTTCGTTGATGATGGCAAGCCCAAGATCCAGTCTTGGAAAAAGTTACGCCCAGATATACAAAGGTGTTAACCTGTTCAATTGGTTCACCATCTAATTGCCACTTATGTCTCTGATGGTGTCTTCCAAACACCATTATTTTTGATTTAGTTTTACTAATGATTAGGGAGTTATCCTGACAGTAAGAGCTGAATCTTCTTAATAGCCTACGTAATCCTACTTGTGAATATGATAATAAAATCATATCATCGGCATAAAGCAAGCTGTTACAGTAAGTATTTAGGATCATCGGCATATGTACCATGGGATCCTTCAATAACCCTGGCAAGTCATTGATATATAAACTAAATAATAATGGGGCCAGGATACACCCTTGCCTTATCCCTTTATTTGTGTGAATCCTGTTAGTCAGAGCCCCATTAACCCCATATCGCACCCTCAAACAGGTACTTGTGTAAAGAGCTTTAATCAAAGCCAGGAGTCTAGGTTCTATTTTAAGAGATGTCAATTTACTCCATAGTACTTCTCTGTTTACCGTATCAAATGCTGCTCTAAGGTCTATGAAAGCAGCAAACAGGGGTCTCCTCTTATAGGCATATTTGGCAAGTAGATGGTTCAAGACAAAGCAGTTATCAATAGTAGATCGGCTTTGTCTAAAACCTGCTTGTTCTTCTGTGAGGATATTGTTTTCCTCTACCCAGATTTCAATTCTGTTCAAAAGGTACTTAGCATATATTTTTGCTGCAATATCAATCAGGCTAATGGGCCTATAATTACTAGGGTCCTTATTATTCCCTCTTTTACATATGGGGACAACTATTGCCATCTTCCACCCATCTGGTATATGGCAGGTGTTATTTATGCATGTAAAAAGACCTGCCAATACAGGACCCCACCAACTGGGAAATTTCTTGAATAATTCTGCTGGTAAAAAATCCTTACCTGGGGCTTTATTGCTCTTTAAGCTTTTGATGATGGATTGTATCTCCTTTTCTGAAACTGGTGGCCAAGAGGGGGAAGTTCTAGGGTTTACTAAATCACTGCTTAAAGACAGTTTCTCTACCGGTTCCGTGGAAGCAAACAAACACTGATAATAATTCTCCCAGTCCTCAGCAGAGATTGGTATGTCAAACGCAAATCTCCGCTCCTTCAGGACACCTGCTACAGAGTGCCAAAATATTACTGAGTTAGGACTTCTGGCAGCCAACTCGAGTTCTGACCAGAGTGAAATGGCAAAACTTTTTTTCTTTAATGTTATAGTTTCTTTATATTCCCTTCTTGTGTGCAACATCTTAGCTTGTATATGAGCAGTAGGATTCCTCTGTCTTATAATATCTATATATAACATCCTTTTTAATCGGCTTATATTTTACTTATATATTAATAAAAGTTACATCAACCTACTATTTTAACATTTAATATATTATAAAACATACTATATTACTTAAATCTCATTATCCTTCTTGTTATAAGGCCCCTTTTATGTTCAAAATTCTCTGTTCTTTTAGCCATATGCAAACAAATGTTTATTCACGTAATAGTCCATCTGGTAGGGCGAGTCAAATCTCTTGTATCTGTCTCTGTTCTTCTTCTTTTGCCAAGTAATTTTCCAAGTTGATGTAATCTGCTTTCCCAACAGTTCCTGTATTTTTACAAATGTTGTTGGGAATACAAAAGATGAAGTAAGTAAGATAATTTTTTCTGTCCCCCAAACTTTAATAGTTCTCCTAATAATTCCATTTTTCTTGTTGTATCAGAACCTTGTAGATTTTTTCCTGTTTGTGTCAAATTTTAATTCTTTTCCTTTATTATTTCATCAATTTGATCATACTCTTCTAGTTTGTAATCTGCTGTCTGATTTGTTTGTTCCTTTGTTATTATTTCCTGGGTATTTTTTAATTGTAGATTTAGATTGGAAATATGCTTATTTAAATCCTCAAAGTTGTTTCAAATTTCATCGTGGTTTGAATCTATTGTCATTTGTATTTGTCCTAACATTACATATATTTCCTCTGGGAAAGTATTTATCTTGCCTTGAAGTATTGCTTCTGGAGGCCCTTGATTTTCCAGGCTAAGTCCTTCAGGAGAAAATATTGAATGTGGCATCCTATCATTTTTTGATACATATGTGTACCCATGTTGTCTCCCCCCTTCAAATAATCTTTCATCAATGTTTTAATTCAAAAGTCAATTTATCAGTCAGTCAAAATTACAGATTCAGTATATTAAGCCACTTTAAATCCTTCCTGCAAATTCTCCTCTAATAGATTAGCCAAAAAGCCAAGGGTCCCCCCCCCCTATAAACAGTTCTTAGGTTTAAGCAACAGTCCAGGTGTTGTTGTTTTTTCCTTTCAAACACTTTTTAATCTTATAGCTGGCTCTTCCTTTGTTCCCAGCTGTCTTCAAGGTTATTTGCAATTCAAAGGAACAACTTTTTCTTTGTTTCTGGGCATTCTGCCAATTTCTGGGTCCTTATTGTTAGTGTTCTATTCTCTGATTCTCCACTAGATGTCAGCAGTTATTTCTTTTTTCAGTTTTTCTTTCAATCAAAAAGTTATTTTTGTTATATATTTTTATAATTCCATCAGAAATTTTTTAGGGTATAATCTTGACAGTTTTTTAGTTCCTAGATTTGTCCAGACTGAAATATTTTAAATCAAATTTTAGTATATCTCTTTGCACCTTTTATGTTAATTTGCCATTCCATCTGTAAGGGAATAGGGATATAGTCCCCTCCCTTCACTTCTGGAAGTTTTCTTGCTTTGGGGATCTTTTCAAGGATTTAAATAGTAGATAGAAGAAAGAAGATCAGTACTCTCACCAATTCCAAGCACACTGTTCACCGATGTTTAGGTTCGTGCTCTGGGACTTCGGCTGCAAGCAGCTTGGGCTAGATGCTGATCTCACGCTAGCCTTTCTCCTGTCAGGTTCGGAGGGCTTTCCCCAGATCAAACGAAGCGATTACCATCCTTCGTGATCGATGGGGTGCCCCTCCTTCCAGGACAACTTCGGACCCATCTAGGGTCCCCCAAGCAGGAAGAAACTAGCCGTGGGGAGCGGAGGACCACTCTCACGTGGCCATGCGCTGCAGATGCAAAAACCGGAAGCCTGCTTCAGGCTTTATTACAGACACTCTACAATATTGAAACTTCATTTCTACATATGGAGAATTCCAGGTAGTGGGTTGAATATCAAAGGACTCTGACACTATGAGTGATTGAGCAATGGATTTTTCACTTAATTAAAGTCTCTTCCTATCATAGTTCTACTTTAAGCTTCCTTCACTTTCTAAGCTCAACTCTCAGAGGTATGATGTGGACTCAGGATTGACCAATCAAGGGCTTGCTTTAAGATCAAACCTTACTTTTACATTCTGCATTGCTGAGGCATTAAAGGCTCTCATTAATGCATAGACATTAGGCAGACAGCTGCTGGACCAAATGTTAATTGCTTTCAAGGGGTGATGCGGCTACAAATGTCATCTTGTTTGTGCCAGACCTTCTCTGTAACCTGCTTATCTCACTATCCCACATTTGCTGATGCCTATGCTAAGTAAAGCACATAAAACATTGCCATCCAGAGACAGTCTGGATAAAACTGAGCCCTGCCCATGAGAGGGCAAGCTTTATCAATTTACCCTGTCCAGGCTGGTATCTCACTGAAACTAATGATTGGGGGGGGGGGCTTTCCGTGAAGGATCAAGCTTTCCTTTCAGCTGTCCTTCCCCTCCCCCCCCCAAGTTATTTTTTGTACAAGAACAAATCAATGATCCCTTTTCATGTACTCTTTTTTTCATCCCTATTGCTCCTTAAAAGAGGCACCATAAATATAAAAACTGGCAGGGTTAATGTCTGGTAATGGATGTACAATCCTATTTTTGTCTGGGTCTGCCCAAAATGAAGCTACTGCAAAATTTGAATGTTTCCATATTACAGCCTATGGATTTTTTTTTACGTAACCTTATCAATGCAGTCCATATTGAATCCATATGTCTTTGAATCTGAAATCACAAATCTATGGTGTTCTTGGTGCTCTCTGAGCTTGGTTGTTTTCTTGCAGACATTTGATTACCCAACTAAGTAATATCAGTGCTATCACACAGGAAATCACAAATCTGAATGAAATCATACTGTTTTCATATCTCAAATCTCCAAGTCATCAGAGTTAGCTTGCACAAGTCTATTATGATAGCAGTTTTGTCTGCTTTGTAAAACTTAGATTAAAAACCAAACTCCTATACAAGTCATGATTTTATGATGTGCAGTTCCAGTCCATGATCTACCCAAGATGAGACTGGTATCCTTGAAGCCCACTGACCTTTCAGAAGCACGCACTCACATTTTGGAAAAATAATATATCTGAACCTGAAACAGCAGACAGGAGAAAATAAGGTAGCATGTAGTAGAAACTACTAGTCTAGTGTTATTGTAAGAAAAATATTCTTTTCCACCCTGGACAAGTTAATGTTAGATCTTACTACTAGTGCACGGGTGTCAAACTCGTGATGTCATGTGACGTGTCGTGACTTTTTTCCCATTGCCGGCAATGGGGTGGGCGCGGTTTTGGCGTGACGCATCCGGCCCATGGGCCGGCAGTTTAACATCCCTGTACTAGAGGATTCTTTACTAAATGCATTAAACAAGAGAATTGCTTCTCTCTCTCTCTCTCTCTCACTCTCACTCACTCACATACACTTATGCTCAAAATTCCTATTAGCTAAAATGACAAATAGGTACATTAATGTTCATTGGCTAAAATCAGTTTTCTCTGTGATATATTGGAGCTTGCCTTTACCATTTCTATTGGCAGAAGGTGGCCAAAAGCATAAAGAGTTCTACTGTGTAGGAACCTTTGTGCTGTCACCTATTGATAGCAAATTGATTTGCAGTTACCTGATATAGCAGAATGTAATATGTCGTGGGTCATCTTATCTGAATTAATTGTAAATAAGGTTTTATCTCATTGGCACATGACAAGAAATGAAGAGTTTTGCATGTAAGGATACTAGCCAATTGTGTTTAAACATTGTTTATCCATTGCTCAGGTGTGTTCATGAGGTGTGAGGCAGATTGGTATTCGGTTATCTAGCTTGGGTTCTTGGGCATGACTTGACCTTGACCACAAACTATGTGTTTGTGGGTGTTTCCCCACAGGACTCTGAATTAACTTCATGTCCTATAAACACTATATAGTTTACTTATTATTCTGAATGTCAAATGAACTTAGAAAATAGGGTTAATTCACACAATGTGTTAAGCTGCAAACCACAATTTAGAAAATACAATGTCTAGGTCCACAAATTATATTAAAATATAATCTGTTTTCTTTTGTAACCTATTTTTAACATGTTTACAAGCCATTGTAGCCTATAAACAACGTTATTATCTATTCTAGTGTCATGTGTGAATGCAGTCTTTCTTGTCACTATCAAGGGAATTTCAACCTAAAAGTCATGCCTCCACGCCCTCTGTGAAATGTGGACACTTTCGTTTAACTCATTTATCCTGGTTCTATGATCAGCTCAGTTTTCACCTCCAGCTGTACTAAAGTTATTATATCTGGCTGCAAAAAAAGGCCATTGTTAGATAGCAGGAAACAGCTACAGAAAACCCTAAGTTTTTGCTGTCATGTTTTTGTTTTTTTTGCAACCTAGATATGGTAGCACTATCTATCTGAGATAACTTACTTGTCTAATAATCTGCCTCACAGCTTTGGATAAATAGACCCCCAAAAGAGTCCACTAGCATCTTTCACTGACAGCATAAAGAGCAATGGTTTGAGGATGATCTCTCTGAAGGAACATGAATACACTTGACTATTTTCATTGTTTTTTCCAATCAGTGAAGGTAGAAAAGTGATGAGTGAACAAGCATTTTACTACCTTATTGGGTAAAGTACAACTCTTGGAGGCCCAAATTGAAGCCAAGAATGTACAAAGCTGTGGAGCTAGTTGCAGGGTTGAGGAAAACAAGAATTCATGGAGTATTACTAAGAGGAAGGGAAAGCATTTAGAAACTCAGGATCCTTGAATGCATTGCTTTACTGAGAAAAAACTATAGAAGAGTTTTATAGAAATCATGACTTAGAAGAGAGTTTTCCATGGAATCTTCCTAGCAGGACCAGTGATGGGAAAGTATTTAATTACATCACTGCAAAAGTCATTTGAAATGGTATAGGGCAGGGCTTTTCAACCTGTGGTACGCGTACCACTTGTGGTACATTAATGAGTGGCAGGTGGTACGCAGTCCTGCCTAGCCAAGTGTAGTGGGGAAGGGAAAGAGCCAGCACAGGCAAAGACTTACAGTGAGAGAGTCCTCTGGAGCTGCAGATTTTACTTATGAATGGAGCCATTTGGGGAGGCTGCCTTAGCCGGCAGCCAGTACTTACATTTTTTTTTCTTCTTTAAGTGCCAGCTGGGCTCCTTACTTTCCTTTCTAGCCAGTAGCTAATTCTTAAAGGGGAAGTGCCTTTTTAAGCTAGTTCACTCAGCAGCTTGTCTTTTCTGTCTCTGGAGGCCTTTCCTTGTTTGATCAATATATGGAAGAGGGAAAATATGGGGGGGTTCAAATTCTTCCTTCAGAAGGAGATGGGAATGAGAAAAAGGGAGGGAGGGAAGGGAGGGAGGGAAGGAAGTCCCACCTTAGCACTTGGCCACCAGCAGCTCTGCCATTGACTTTGCTTGTCAAAAGGTTGCAGAAGGGGATCACATGACCCTGGGACACTGTGACCATCATAAATATGAATCAGTTGCCAAGCATCCAAATATAAATCACATGACCCTGTTGCTGCAATGGTCATAAGTGTGAAAAATGGTCATAAGTCATTTCAGTGCAATTGCAACTTTGAACAGGTGTTTTTTTGTCACCAAGTTTTTGGCACCTTGCTAGGTGGTACTCGAATATTGCCATATCCTAAAAGTGGTACAATCAGTAAAAAGGTTGAAAAGCCCTGGTATAGGGCACAGGTCGGCAACCCGCGGCTCTGGAGCCGCATGCAGCTTATTCAGCCTTCTACTGCGGCTCCCAGTCCTCCTCCGGCATTTGCAGAGAGAGAGAGACAGAGAGTCATTTGCGCTTTCCCCCCCCCCCTCTCTCTCTCTTTCCAGCAACTCCAGCCGAATAAGAATGTCTGCGGTGTGTCAGCTTGTCAGAGAAGAGCGTGGGGCCGGCTGGCCAGGTGAGGAAGAGAAGATTGGGGGGAGAGAGAGAGAGAGAGAGAGAGACCCCGGGAGCCCCAGACACGGAAACTCGGGGGGGAGCAAAGCCCCTGAGTGGCAAGAGGGGTTCTGGGATGACCACTGCCCTTCCACCTCCCCTCCCCAGGGTCACATCAATAAAAATGCCACAATTGATGAAGGTGCAAGCTGAAGGCTGCGAGGACAAACTTTGCAGAATGCTGGAAGAAAGAATGCTATGCCTTCCATAATACTATGTTGATTCACAGATATCTTTTTAATAATAATAATAATAATAATAATAATAATAATAATAATAATAATAATAATAATAATAATAATAATAATAATAATAATAATAATAATAATAATAATAATAATAATAATAATAATAATAATAACAACAACAACAATAATAATAATAACAACAACAACAACAACACTGTTTTAAATACATGAGAGAAAGAAAGAAAGAAAGAAAATTAAAGAAAAAAGAAAAGAAAAAGAAAAGCTTGATTGGTTCAAGCCAAGGCCCATCTTTCTCCTAATTTTCTCCTGTGTTTCAATCACTTTTCAAAAAGTTTTATTTGGAGAAAGAAAATTTCTCCTTTTCACTTTCCCTTTTTTGCCTTTGTGACCCACAATATACACAAATAAGCAAAATCCAGCAGAAGATTCAAGGGGGGAAAGTGTGCAAAGTGTGAGGTGGCTGCAAAACCCAACAATTTTAGGCAGCATCAACACAAAGAGACATTGTTAAGGAAAGGGCAAAGGACCCCAATGAGGTGCAGCCATTTGCTCCCCATCACTGCCAGAATCCCCCGAAGGAAGAGCTTCTCCCCCCACTGAAAATTGACAAACCCCAAATCCCCCTTTCGGAGCAGGGTAGAGAGAAGAGATTTTGGGGGATCTCAAGGGGGGCCTTTGAGGGGATTCAGCGGGAGATTTCCCCCCCAGACCACCCTCTGCCTGCAGCCGGCCGGCCTCCTTCCCAGCCTCAGGAACCGGCCATTCCTAAGGAGGTGGGGAGGGGTCCCACTACCTGATGGCAGCTTCTGCCTGAGTTTATTGCCAAAAAGGGGATTTCAAGGGGGGCTTTCTCCCACACACCCAAAATTGGCTGAATGAAATTTCTCAGCCTTTGAATCAGTTTCTTCTCAAGGCAGAGGAAAGAGAAAGAGAGAGAGAGAGAGAAGGGAGGGAGGGAGGAAGGGAGAGAGGGAGAGAGAGGGAGAGAGAGGGAGGGAGGGAGAGAGAGAGAGGGAGGGAGGGAGGGAGAGAGAGAATATGGATATATGTGGTTGTCCTTACTAGACTTTTAGTAAAGAATGTTTAATGAAATATTTTGATGTTTTTTTTAATTAAGAGATGAGGTATGGGGATAATTTTATTATGAGTATTTTATTTTAAAGTAACCTTCGACCCAGCGTCTTTTTTGGAGTTCAAAATGTTTTTGTTGCATGCAGAAATAAAAAATTGTTTTCTTTGTAGCAGTTCATTGATTTCATAAATACAACCACTATAGTTTTTTTATACATAGCATAAAGGTAAAAAACGATATATGCAGTGTTATCTTCATTTTAGATGTCAAAAGGGTTTTGTGGCTCCCAGTATTTTCTTTTCTGTGGGAAACAGGTCCAAATGGCTCTTTGAGTGTTTAAGGTTGCCGACCCCTGGTATAGGGTTTCCTGCCTGAGCAGGGGGTTGGACTAGAACAGGCATGTCAAACTTCCGGCCCGCAGGCCAGATGCATCACACTGAAACCGCGCCCACCCCATTGCCGGCAATGGGGAAAAAGTCGTGATATGTTGCATGACATCACGTGACATCGCGAGTTTGACAGGCCTGGACTAAAAGACCACTGTCCCTTCCAATTCTGTTATTCTGATATTTATCTTGTGAATACTGTGACTTAGATTGGTTAAATGTGAGGCCATATGCCAGGTGTTTGATAAGAGATGCTTAAATGAACTGGAGAACAGCGTAGTAATCAAATGTTATGAGCTTTTCTCCCAGAGTCTTTGCCTAATTAAAAAAGTACTGGGGCCAAAATACCACTCTGGAGTTATTATTCATAGAGATGTTTGTAATAAAAGGATTATTATCTTACTTTCAATTATTTTTTTTACAGAGCATTTATATGAAAGATTAATCCCTGGGACAGAGTCAACGCAGTCCTTGGTGCTATAAATGCAGAAAACAGTTACTCTCTTTGTGGGGCTGAATTATTATTATTTATTTATTTTTAATTATTATTTTTTTTGCAATATGCAACAGGACCAAATAATGGTTCAGAGTGGAGTGGACTTTCCTAAAGGGTGGTTGGGTTTCTAGGATTAATTATCTTTTTTTCCAGAAATTGTGTCAATTTATTATTTAAAAAATTGCCATTGAGCTTCCATATATTAAACAAAAATATATAGATCTGTACTGTAGTTTGCAGGGTTTATTCTATTACATATAAGCTTGTTTTTAGCATTTATACATCTTAAGAGTTCTCATTTTCCCTTCTTTAGTAAATTTACTATTAATGTATATACATTTATGTACCTTCTCTCATTTTAAATGATTTCAAGTCATACATAAACAGCAATCTCTTTTCCCTTTCAGTTACAGTAGTCCTCATTTAGCAACTGCCTTGGACAGCGACCATTCGGTTATGATTGTGATAAAAACTTGAGACCAATGCCCATATTTATGACCATTGTAATATCTCCCTCTGTGTCACATATTTACCATTACTATAGTTACTACACATCCAGTCCTGATCCTATTTTTTTCCTCCCCTTCCTCGCCCCATTTTGCAGATTAGAGAGAGTGCCTATACAAACTATCTCTTCCTGAGCTGCTTCTCTTCCCAGTGCAGATGTTACTGAAAAGTGCTAAATGCAAGTTAACAGGCTCAGCTCTGTAACCTTCATTAGTTTATTACATTCCTTTTACAGCCTGAAATTGACAAGACAGTAATTGATAGCAGTGTTCCAATATCTCAGGGGTTACCACAAAGAAGAGGTAATCAAGCTATTCTCCAAAGCACCTGAAGGCAAGACAAGAAGCAATGGATGGAAACTAACCAAAGAGAGAAGCAACCTAGAACGAAGGAGAAACTTCCTGACAGTTAGAACAATTAACCAGTGGAACAACCTGCCTCCAGAAGTTGTGAATGCTCCAACACTGGAAGTTTTTAAGAAGAGATTGGACAGCCATTTGTCTGAAATGGTATAGGGTTTCCTGCCTGAGCAGGGGGTTGGACTAGATGACCTCCAAGCTTCCTTCCAACTTTATTATTATTATTATATTATTATTATTATTAGTTTCACACTAAAGACGTTAGTTTGCTTCCTCAGTGGCTGGCTAGGCAAACAGCCAGTACTAGCTTCTTCCTTTCTATAGGTATCACCCATTATGTATCTCCTTAGTCTCTTGTAATCTCTTCCTCTCCAATATGAATATAATACAAATATCATTTTCTTTGTAATTATTCCAGCAATAGGGTGAGCATTTCAAAGGATGGGGAGCTTTCATGGTCTTTGATACATCCATAATCCTCATTGCATCATACTATCTAACATTCATAGCATGTGATTTTCAGATATCTACATAGCATCTGCATCCACACACGTGCATAGCCCTGTTCAACCCAACTCTAATGCCAGTGCAATCATTCCTTGTACATTTTCCATAAAGACATTAAACAACCAAGGACAATATTCTTATTTTATTCTATGCTCAGTGTTAAACATTTCGGCAACATGCTTTATTTCTATCATATGCCCTTTTATTACATTCATTTCAAGCAAATCTATTTCTCTTATCTGCCCCTGGGTTGAGGTAGCATTACCAACAGCTAATTTCACTGGCCTTACAAATAGAGCCAGTTCTACCATTTAGTAGAATGTGGTCTCAAACAGCAGTTCTGAGGTAGCAGCATTTTTTTCAGGAGGTTAGTTTGCTTAACTTTTTTTCTTGGCATTGTACTGTATTGCTGGAGTCAGAGAACTGTACTCGTCATATTTTCTGTCTCATGTGCCAAAATAATTTGGCTAGTTTGAAGCATTATGCACTTTGAGTAAATGGGGGGCGGGATATCATTTGTTGCTCCATCTTGAACAGCAAAGTACCTTCAGATAATTGATGCCTTGAACCCTGTTCAATTCCATTTTAGGGTGTATTGACATTTTAGGTTTTATTATGTTTTTGCTTATCCTAGTTTGTTAATTAGTCAAAATTGACTGGGTTCACAATCTCATTAAGGTTAAAATATTGATTTATTAGACTTGTTTGCCACCCATCTTGCCTAGAACATTTGCAAAGCACAAGGCTGGGTTCATACAATGCAAAGTCAAAAGAAGACAATCCAGTGGTGGCTTAGTGTCCTAGGAAGGACCACCTATCTGCTTGTAAAGCAAAAACAACATGGAATTGGTTTGGACATTAGTTGTGCCAAACACATTAGTTCTTGCCTTTAAAATTTTCAGGAGATGAGGAAATGTTTTTAATATCTCTGTCTGGTCCAGTAAGACTTACCAATAATGTTAATTCATTGTTTCTGACATTTATTATAGTATCTAAATAAGCCCTGTTTTAATTACAACTCAGAAAGTTCAAAAAGACATTACAGTTACTGGCTAGGTTTGTGAAAGGTACCAGAGGTACATATTCCAGGCAGGTCACATGTGCCTCCCACTTCTACCATTTTGTACTTTGTGAAGAGCTTGTTAACTTTTACAGAGAAAAATCCTTACCAAGATCATCCTGACCTTCTCAAACTGGACAGCCCTCTCTCTTTTCACCCCCATGGCCAATATGAAAAAGAGATTCCTCCTCCCTCTCTGAATTTAGCACAGCATATAATTGTTATGGTAATCTTTCCTTTGAATGCTTTTCCTCACTGAAGTTCACAGTTCTCCTCATTGCCCAACTCAGCTTCAGAATATGCTGAAGTTACAATCACAGTTATTTTCCCATCTTCGTCTTGAGTTTCAGAATTTGATTTGGATCAGTAAAGCTTCAACAATACAGGACAACTGAAAGAGATCAATTTCACTTGGCCAAACAAAAAGAGGATTTTGTTCTATCATTTTACTAACACTTTCACAAGTTAGAAGGTCTGTGGTTCAATGTCTTAATATCTTTTTTCTTCTTAAGGAAGCAAATATTGGGCACAGCGGAGGCTGGGGAGATGTTTTGGATCAGAAATACAGTAACAGAAGATAAGATCTAACCAAGGAATAATTAATCTAACTGGACGGATCCTCTATGGAGGGTAGAGATAAAATGTTGACAGAATGTAGTGGATGCATAAAATGGCTGGATAGCAGGTACCAATTAGCAAAATAGTTGCCTCTGCCAGGCTATCATAAAGAGCCATAAAACATAAACCAGCCATTTATCATAATGAAAAACAGTCCCAGCATGTCCTTTATCATCCAATAGAGGCCTTTTTGTATCCCAGTATACATTTGCGAAAAAATATAAAGGATGGTGTTTTGAGTTGTATAATATGCCAGTTTACGCACTATTTTTTTTGACAGATATTTTAAAACAATCCTTTTAATTTTTAAAAAAGTAGGTGAATACTTCCTTTCTGTGGACCACTGTACTAGCACAAAAATCTAATCCCACAACTGCTAGAAAACTATTACATAAGCACATCACAAGTAATCATAGGTTTTATACTTTGCAACTAAAAGCAGCATGGAGGGTTTGCACAATTTACACAAGGTGGTTATGTTGATTTGCAATGGGAAGAAAAACATTATTACCCTCATTCAAAAACTGGTTATTTTGGTTCATACATTATACTAAATTAGGCCTAGTTTTATTTATGGTTTGTTAAATACATTAGTTATTCAACCATTTTATGCATTTTACTCTAAGGCCCCAAAATAATTTTCAACCATAATGGCTACATAGCAAGTTACTCATATCCAAGGAAATGACTTTATGGCTTGGTGGGTTATACAGATGCAGTTACTCTACTTCCCCCTTATGTGCCTGCATGCAGTAGTATATAAGTATGAAAAACTGATTTTTCTCACATAAACTTATAATTCTTGAAGTGGCTTGCAATATTTTTCTTAAATATGTAATACTTTAACTAACAGCCTTCTTCAAATGCATTATTTCTTCGTAATAGTACAATGCAGTTTCTCAAGGATATGGAACAGCTTTTCCAGGTAAATTTACCTAGCATTCTGGTGAAGTATACTTCTCGGTGCCTATATATATATAAAGATCTGATTGTATGTATACATGTATGTATGTGTGTGTGTGTGTGTGTGTGTGTGTGTGTGTTTGTGTGTATTACACACACACACATATGTATGTGTATATGTATATATATATATACACACACACACACACACACACACATATACATACATATACACATATACATACACATACACATGCACATGCACATACATACACACATACACATCACACACACACACACCCACACACACACACACACACACATATATATATATATATATATATATATATATATATCTATATATATTATATATACTATATATCGTAGGTCTTTGTAATTCGGGTTTTCTCCCGTGTAAAATTGGAAGTGTCTTGGCGACGTTTCGACGAAGTCTCATTCGTCATCTTCAGGCTGGTGTCTCTTCGGCATCGTGCTTCTAGAAGCAATGTGTGATCTAGAAGCACGAGGCGAAGAGACACCAGCCTGAAGATGACGAATGAGACTTCGTCGAAACGTCGCCAAGACACTTCCAATTTTACACGGGAGAAAACCCGAATTACCAAAGACCTACATACAAACACCCGTGAAAACCTCAGAAAACAAATATATATATATATATATATATATAATACGAATCCCAGGCATATCTGTTCAATAACACAGTCCTCGATCTCCGGGAGAAATATAAACCAGCTGTTTATTGTTAAAAAGGTTTAAAACAATAAAAACAACTATTTACAATATTAAAACAACTTAGCTTTTGCTGGTCCCCTGCCAGCGTCTTCAGAGTGAAGTTTCGGGGGTGGAGATTACTTTTATAGACCTTGCTAGCCTAATTGCTTACTCATTGACCGTGTGATAGGGCCATCCGTCCTGGCTGACCGTAATTGCCTTAATTGTCCCACCTCCTCTTTTTTGCACTCCAGTTCTCCAACCTTCCTCCCTCCCATCCTTGTCAATCCCCTCCTTCCTGGCGCTGTTGCCGTTGGTATGCTTTCTAGCCACTCCCCCGTGCTCATTCTGGGCCGCACATCCAGATCCGGTGTCCTAGATGCCTTTCCATTGCTGCTCCCCTCCTTTCCATCCCGTTTATCTGCCCGTTGATCTTGTCTTCCACTATCTATCCCTATTAGTCCTATTTCCTCTGGTTTCCTTCCAGGAAGGAGGGGATTGACAAGGATGGGAGGAAGGAAGGTTGGAGAACTGGAGTGCAAAAAACAGGAGGCACAGAGACAGCCAGTCATATAAGAACGGACTCCCAAATCTTACGTTATATGCTCTGATGATGTCGGCAGTGTGGCCAATGAAAGCTCAGCTTTGTAAATTAAACAATCTTTGTTTTAAGATTTTCATCCCGGTGATCGTTTTTACTTATTTGCTTTACGACATGTGTTTACCCGGGATTCAGATTTTTAGTATAATTAAGAATATAGGCTGGTGTCTTCGGCTTCGTGCTTGTGCGAGCAAAGCGTGATCGGAAACACGGAAACATCATATGCGGAGTTGAAGCCACCCTAACCAAAATCAACCCAGATGAAGCCAATAAAATCAGACTTGAAGTCACCAACGTCCTCTGCTCCAGCAATCCACCCAGAAGCAACTTACATAAAGAAGAACAAAAAGCACTCACCAACTTGAGCAAAGACAACAACATAATCATTCTCCCAGCAGACAAAGGTAATGCCACTGTGGTGATGAACACATCCGACTACCAAGCCAAACTATCCAACCTACTCCAAGACCCCGCTTACAAACCTCTAAACACAGACCCCACCACCTACCTGGAAAAAACCACCAAATCCAAAATAAAAGCCTCTCCCATCAGTGAAGAGATCCAGCAAAGAATCACCCCCAGAGAGAAATCTTCCAGATGCCCCAAGCTCTACGGCCTCCCCAAGATACACAAAGAAGGAACACCACTAAGACCCATAGTCAGCTCCATAGGCTCACCTCTACAGAATCTTGCCAAATTTCTTGCCAAACAACTTCAGCCCTACACAGAATCCATCACCACACACGTACAGAACTCACTCCACTTCATAGAAACAATAAAGAAACAAAACCTACAACCCAGCGACCTACTCGTGAGCTTCGATGTCATATCCCTCTTCACCCAAGTGCCTATTAAAGAAGCCTTGACAGCTATCCAAAACAAATACAACCCCCCCAAACACATCCTAGATCTGACCAACCACTGCCTAACCAACACATACTTCATCCACAATGGACAAAGATACAAACAGATAGAAGGAGCACCTATGGGATCACCCCTCTCACCCGTCATCGCAAACCTATACATGGAACATTTTGAAACCAAAGCCTTAGATAAATCTGAACACAAACCCAAACTCTGGCTTAGATATGTAGATGACACTTTCGTAATTTGGTCACACGGGAAGGAAAAACTGGACAACTTCCTCACACATCTCAACAGCCTACACCCCAAAATACAATTTACTATGGAAACAGAAGTTAACAACCAACTTCCCTTTCTGGACGTCCTAATCTACAAAAAAACCAATGGCTCCCTAGGACACACCATCTACCGGAAAACAACACACACCAACCACTACTTAAACGCACAATCCCATCACCATCCTGCACAGATCAACTCCGTAGCCAAGACCCTCATCTCCAGAACCAAACGCCTAGCCGACAAAGACCACCTGAAAACTGAATTACACACTCTCACAAACGTATTAATTTCCAACGGATTCCAAAGAAACACTATTACCAACCTAATCCAAAAGGAGACATCCCCCAAGAACCAAGACACAGAACAGGACAACGGCATCGCCCTCCTCCCTTACATCAAAGACACCACAGATAAAATCAGCAAAATTCTCCACAAACACAATATCAAGACAGCCTTCGGCACTGACCCAAAAATAGCCAACATCTTAAGAAACCCCAAAGACAAGATCTAGCTAGAAAACCAAGGAGTCTATGAAATACCATGCAAAATCTGCCCAGCCACATACATTGGACAAACTAATAGGAGAATAAATGCACGCATCGCAGAACACAAGAACGCAGTCAGAAAAGAAGAAAAAACTTCCTCCCTTTTCCAGCACCTTAAAGCAACAGGACATGAAATTGATTTTGAAGGTACCAAATTAATCTCCAAAACTGAACACTTCAACAAGAGAATAATTATGGAAGCCATCGAAATAGAGAAACACCCCCACAACATGAATAAACATGACGATACCTCCCACCTACCAGACATCTGGAAACTAGCCCTAGTCAACAAACGAGTCCCAGCCACGAAAACCGACACCGGACCCAGAACAACACAGGACACCACCACCAATCACCCTCACCAGACTCAAACCCAAACCCATCCCATAGACGAAATGCAACCATCATCCAGAATCCACACCACGGCGGCATCACCAACTGCTGCACCCCCCACCGACCCCCACACAAATCAAACTGACACACGCCATGAACACATGGCCAGACCGCAAACTCGGAGCCAAACCAAAGCCCGTGATGTTACATCACAGCCATCTACTCAGGACATTACATCACAGAACTCAGGAGATTACATTGCAAAGGCTCAGTATGTTACAACGCAGCCTACCTCCCATGATGTGGCAGCACAGGACTCAGGATATCACTACAATAGAGCTCAGAATGTTACCACACAGCCCATTACCCAGGTACAAAAGAACAATGGGCACACAGCCAGCACCTCAGCCACACAGGATGTTACCAAACAACTGACTAATTTGCTTACATCAATTCCATCTTCCAATCAAGATGTAACAACACAGCCAACCAACCCGCTTACAGCAACAAAGCCAACAGGCCACACACACCCTCCAATATTTATAGAAGGACGACAGCTCCGATCACGCTTTGCTCGCACAAGCACGAAGCCGAAGACACCAGCCTGAA
Source organism: Azemiops feae (assembly GCA_023970755.1). NCBI lineage: Eukaryota > Metazoa > Chordata > Lepidosauria > Squamata > Viperidae > Azemiops > Azemiops feae. Next base: position 2,464,761 of record JALGBA010004258.1, on the reverse strand, counting down.
GATGGCGAGTGGGACCTCGTCGAAACGTCGCCAAGATACTCTCAACCTTACACGGGAAAAGACCCGAATACGCCAAGACCTGCACACCTGTACCCGTGAAAATCTACGAAAACATATATATATATTATATACACATACACCATTTTGTTCAGACCTTTTAACAATTAATATGGAATACACTTCTTGGTTTTAAAATTGGCATTTCAAGTTAGGTTTCTGGTTATGTTACTTCTTGCTATTTTTTTTTGCAATTATATATTTGTGTTATTTTGTCTTGAAATATTTATGTAGCTCAGGAGACTAATCATCTAAGGATCACAGCAATTTACAATAAAAAATTAAAAATAAGATTTAACAACTGTTAGAATAATTAAAACCTGTAAAACAAAAAATATTACAGTTAAATCATTCATTCAAAAACATGTATTTTTAGAACTTTCTAAAATGCTGTGAAGTACTTTACATTTCTCCAGTAATTCCAAAGAGCTGGTAGAATTACATTTATCATCAGATCAACCCCCAGCAGCTGTAGGCAATCCTCACATAGTCTCCATGAGGGTGGATATTCACTCAGAAAGAAATATTCTCTTAAATAGCCTGGACCTAAGTCATGTAAAGATTTTGAGGTAATAATTTGATTTTTTTTTTTTTTTTTTGCCTGGAAATTACTGTAGATACTGTAGAGCTTTATGCAGTATTTCTGAATCTCAGCAGCTTTAAGATATGGACTCCGACTCTCAGAATTCCCCAGCTAGCATTGAAATCCATACTTTTAAAACATGCTGAGGTTGAGAAACACTGCTTTAAGCATATGTGTAATGTGGTCTTTTGTGTCTTTCCCAGGATCAATTTGGCTTCTGTGTTTTGTACCAAATGAAGTTTCTAGATTAAAGGTAAAGGCAATACTATTCAAGTCCATTATCACAGTCAAAGTCTAGAGCAGGGGTGTCAAACTCGCAGTGTCACGTGACGTGTCATCACGTATCGCAACTTTTTTTCCATTGCTGGCAATGGGGTGGGCACGGTTTGACACCCCTGGTCTAGAGGCTACTGCTCTGTTTTCCATAGTTTTAAGGTGATTTTTTTAAAAAGGAATTCAGCTAGTGTATTAATCAAAGTTAATAAGAGGTGTTCTTGACTATGGCTTGAAAAGTCAGATTTGAATATGGAAGCACTCCTGAATTTTGCAGTTGCTATTTCTGAAACGTGTAATCTTATTCAGCATAGGCAGATTGGTCACTTCTTATACAGCTTGTGGATCTCTCTGTAAAGCTTTCATCCAACTTTCTGGCATTATTATTAAATTTATAGACTGTCTGATTTCCATATGGCTCTGGGTGACCAAAAGCTAGTATATAAAAGACACAATTGAACAGAAGAGCAAAATATTTAAAATGAAAACAAATCCATGCCTCTTCCTTGTTATAGCTTTTCAAGCATTGGAAGACTGCTGCCATATCTCCTCTTAGCCTTCTCTTCTAACTAAACACATTCACTTTCTTTAATCATTCTTTACAGAATTTAAGCTACAAGGCCCTCACCATCTGTGTTGGTCTTCTCTGAACTTTTTCTAGATCTTTACTATTCTCTTTGGATTGTGGTAATCAAAATAAGGTGCAGTCTGACCAGTACAATTTTAGAACAGAACTTCCTAGAAACTTGTCATTATAACTCAATGATGCATCCCAAAATTATACTAGTTCTTTTGGCAGTTGCAGCACACCGATGACTCATACTTAATTCTGTGGTCTACCAGGACACTTCGATCCTTCTCGTAGGTATTGCCTAATTTGTAACTGTGCATCCAGAGTTTCCTACAGAAATGTAAAATCATGACATTGAGCCCAATATTCTATTCCATCAAAAAGCCTTGAACTTTTAGCCTTTCTTCTGAAATGTTAGCAATCCCCATAACTTGGTATCATCTGAAAATATGTTGAGCATCCCATCTATTACCATCATTTATAAAATTGTTGAAGACCACTAGACAGAACCCTGAGGTAACCCATTGCACTTCTCCCTTCATGTGTATTTAGTTTTAACCTATTTTCATATGCATTTCTTTTCTGACCTCCCTGGTGCACATCTGATAGCTGAACCACTTTGTTAGTTTTGCAGGAAGACAGATGCATGATAGGAATATAGAAGATTAACTTTTTATTGTCTGTTACTTTATTGCCATCTTCCCAATCCATGGATTGAGGATCTCCTTGATCTTGTTCTGTTCATACCTAAGCCCCCCCCCCTTTTTTTGGGTCATTTTAGGATTTCAAACTTGTCTTGATGACACCATCCCTTGAGTCAGTGGTTGCCCTCTAGAACACTCTGTTTCTTCTTCAGTCCATGAACTTCAGTTGGAAGTACGGATAAAAACCTCACTATTGCTTCAAACTCTTTTGCCTTCTGCCTAGATCTTCAAAATCTTTTCTATTCTTTCCAGACCTGTTCTGGTGGTGTCATTTATTCCGATTTGAAACAGAAGAAAGTGATAGTGATCAGTTGGTTTGATTAGTAAAATCAGCTTTTCTGTCATATCCTGAATTTTCACAGCAGGAAGACAACACACTTCCCTTGATCTCACATCTGGTCTGCAGATGGTTGATTCCATTCCTCTTAGCAGCCAATCACTGGATGAGTGAACATGCAATTCTATTGTAAGTTTCTTTACTTACTTCCAAATACTTTACTTAGTCTTCCAAATACTTTGCTTACTATTTGAAATACTTTACAATTCTATTGAAAGTTTCTTTGCTTATTTACAAATACTTACTTTGTTTACTTATCTTCTGACACTTTCTTACAAAGCTTTCCTACCAACCTTTGTAGAAAAGATATGCCCGTTGTACCACCTTGTATATGAAATGATTTCTATCCACTATGATACACTACTATGCATATTCATGTTACTGATAAATATCTGCTTTTTCAATTGAAAATCATAAACCTGTATCCGTATCTTTAGAGATACAGAGCAAAGTGGCCTAAAATGTTAACAGAACAGCATATAGCATAATTGCTTACTTAAGATCTTATAAACTGCTTAGTTTGAGAGATAATTTCAATAATACATTTAATAGGCCACTAATATATACTATTGGTCATGTGTTTTTAATGAATTTTTTACATAGTATCTCTTTTTATTTTCAAAGTGTAGATTATTGGCATTTTAAAATTTAAAGCTCAGATTAGAAAATACAGTCTATGTTGATTTGGACCATTGCAGGTTAACATCTGCTTTTTTTTCCTTTACACGTTCCTTTTTTTCTTTCTTACATGTAAGTACAAAAGATCATTTGAAAAGTACTTTCCACTTAAGAGTTTAAGAGAAAATCTGCATTGCATCTGGATGAATCACAAGTCATGTATTCAGTTTCAAAGGACTTTTTTTTTCTTTTTTCCAGGAGCAGCATCCATATATCACATTTTTACTCATAATAAGCTTTAGAGAAGCCCTATTGTCATAAGAGTTAAGCATAAAAACCTTCAGAAAAATTTGTAACTTTCTATTTCTTATTGCAATATGATATTAATTGAAATTTTGAATGCATTATTTTCAAACAGTTATTTTTCTACACAAGAAAATTACCACTCATATCTAGATGGAATGCATTATAAATATATATTAAATTGTAAATTAATTATATTTTATATCTCCAAATATTTCCTACTTAGTAGACTTTGGAGATAGCACTAAATTCTTATCAAACAGATCACATTCATATGTTATAAAGCCCAATGTTAATTTTTTATATCATATCTAAAAAAATATTGGCCTTACAGTGAGATCAGGATCAAATCATTCACAGATAATATTCTGAAATATCACTGGATATGATGATGCTGAATATGAAATAAAAGTGTAAAACATAATATGTTATTTCTTTACTTTGAAGGGTTTTTTTAAATAATGCTTGGATAATTTATAAGTATTAGATGAGATTACTAGATTAATCCAAGTCTTATGTTTATTAAAAGGTTAATATGCCCAAACCTAGCTTTCTGGAGAACCTTCTAATGCTCGGAAAGGTGGAAGGAAAGCGAAAAAATATGTGAATGGATTTAATGGTGATGGATGCACCATTAGTTGAAAGACCAGGTTAGGAAAACAACATTCTATATGTCAATACAATATTGCTTATTAAAAACAATGATTATGTAAAGAAAGTTTCTTTGCCATCACAATTGTCAAAATGAATTCCCCCAAATCAATGTGCTTCTATTCCACTTCTAAAACTTCTGCTTTCTAAATGTCTGCTGTTTTGTTGCAAACTCCTCTGAAATCATCCCATATCAGTATTCAAGCCAATAGCAATAGGGATATGATTGTCCTCTTCTGCTGCTTTGTCTCCAATGTGAGAATAAAAATAAAACTCTTCAACTCTAAGAGCAAGACAATATTTAGTTGCAGGAACTAAAACAAAATATTTGCTTTCCAGATTATGTCCAGAATAAAACACCAAAGTATGTGTTTTGTTTCACACACACACTATCTGAAATAGTTCATAACAGAATATTTTGCACGTCCCTAATGCATAGCTATGTAACTGTCACGCTAATTGTAACTATAGCTCTCTGAATACCTTTTTTTCCTGCAATCTATGAAAATAAGCATTAATTTGTTTACATAGTCATGTTGTTTTTACATTTGTGAGTGCAGGACTGAAAACTATGTTATACCTCAGTTAATTTGCCTGCTAATCCATGTATAAAAATATCAATAACAGATTCTTATTTTTCACTTAATATGTGGGTATTCAAGACCTTCCTAATATTATGTAGTATATTCTGCCCATGGGGCAGAAAAAATAATAATATAAATTGCTCCACTGGATTGGATTATAATTCTGTGTTTCCCAATAAGCATGGTCCTATCTGGGAATCATGGAAATCCTTGTCCAGCACACCTTGAGGGGTGTGGGGTGGAGAAATCTATTTTTAGGGCAAGTAGATTGCTCCATAATGTGCTGATATAATAGACATATGCATCTCTTTATTCTTTTTTAAATAATGTTTTATTAGGTATCCAAATCTATCTTTTTGATTCTTCAAATATCTGTAAAACTTGCAAAATGTAATCCTCCCTTTAAAAAGTCCCTCTTTGTTTCAGAGAGGCCAATAAAAATACCGCAAAACTTTCTATTTTGCTTTCTTCTCCTTATTGAAAATTGAAAAGGGAAAATGAAATAAAACTTATACATCACTCAGGGAGGAAGAGGTTTTTATGTTACAGATGTTTTAATTTTGTAAAAATTCTCAAATTAACATGTTATATTTAATAATTCCATATTTGATTAAGACTGTTATAACTGCACATAGAATTCCCATTAATTTCAAATACCAGGCTGATGCATATCAAAATCTTTTACAATAGTTTTAATTGAGGAAGGAATAAATAATTTTATGTAGGTCTTCTTAATAGAAGGGAATACAATATGACATGATTAACATCTAGTAAATGTATTTTTAATACAAAAATAATGCATTAAAATATGCAAAGCACATATTATGTAAATTGCTTCAGGTTATTTTCTTAATGGCACCAACTGTCAGGCTTAAGTCCAAACACAACTCAGTGAAATCCAATTGAGTTCAGTTGTTTATTTGCCTACATCTAACAGACATAATCTTGCTAGGCTAAAGGGATAACCTTCTAATCGAATAGATACATACTGGGAGATTCCAGATGTGGCAACCCAGGCCCTTTCCCTCCCTTCCCCATTCAGTTCAGAACTGGACAATCTCCTATTTTGTGCTGCCTCTCTGCTGGAAAGCGAAGATCCTCCCAAACTTCTTCTCCGGATGCAAATTCCATCACATCTACTCCAAACTTGGCTGATCTTGAAAAAGTTATGCAGACTTGAACCTAGTTGGAAACCACCAGAAAAACCCAGAGCTTTGGTCCAAACTAGAAAGTAAAAAAAAATCCTGGAAGAAGTCAATGGCATACCACTTCCATACAGCAAGACCATGTAGATTTATATACCGCTTCATAGGGTTTTACAGCACTCTCTAAGCAGTTTACACAACATATTGCTCCCAACAATCTGGTTCCTCATTTTATTGACCTCGGAAGGATGGAAAGCTGAGTCAACCTTGAGCCAGTTAGGATCGAAGTCTTGGCAGTGGGCAGAGTCAGCCTGCAATACTGCATTCTAACCACTGCTCCACCATGGCTCATAAAATCCAATAAAACTGGATGGTATATCCTTACAGTCTCCAGCAGTGAAGTTGAACTCAAAGAAGACTTTCATTTTTTAACTTACTCCAGGGCTGGATTGCAGCTACCCATGCTTATTTAGAATAATATAAATTCAGTGAGACATATTACTAAATAGACATATATAGGAACAGAGATGTTTGGGTAAGAATAAAGGAGAATAAACACTCACAGAATACCAGATTCCACATAAATGGAGGGTTCATATAACCATAGACACATTTGTTTAAACCTTTGTTTACATATTGTAAAGATTGGATTAAGACATGCATATTCAAAAATTAACATTATACAATATTTTGGACATTTTGTTATTCTCTCTTTAATTTGCATCACATTTTTATTTATTGAAATAAAAATGTTGTAATCAGATAATCAACTTTACATATCCAGTGTTGATGTGGGCATTTTTCCTAACCAGCATATTATTTACAGAACATTAGATTTGCAGTACGGAATGTATAATCCTAATTTATAGAAAATGTGGCTCAGAGGTTAAAGGACAAATACTGTCATAATGCAAAGTATGTAAATCTAAAGTCTAGCAATTTGTACCTCTGGGCCTTATTTTTAGAGGTTGTCACCACTTGAAAAAAAATTGGGCTTTGATTATTGTCATGAATATTTTTTCAGAATATGTGATGTATCTATCGTAAGGATGTATTACAGGCTTTGAAAGCCAGTCCAGCATTCTTTTAACCTCAGGCAAAAGGATCTTTGACATCCCTCTTGCAGAACAGGATTGTTGAAATTGCATTACTGGCAGTGAATGTTTTGGAAGAAATCCTGAACCCATTGAGTTGCTTTCTAATGGTTTCAAAGAATCATGAGTTCATTAACTATGTTTTTGCTTCTCTCTGGAGTTCTCATGAGACTGCTTGTAAAGGGTTCCACCATTCAGCCTAGTTGGAGTGAGGTAAAAATACTGAACTCAAGAGCCTAGTATGATTTATGTGAAATGGTGATTACCAAGAAAATTCTTATGTCTCTGAAACCTCATACTCTTCATTTTTTGCAGCAACTTTTCATCACCCAGAATTTTTTCCCAATTTTAGATGTGTGTGAAAGGAGTTTGGCTTTGAAATCTCTCTGTTTGCTAACTGGATAAAGTAAGGCTAGAATCCACAATTTATACTTACCTACCACAGCACTTTACTTTTATACTGAAACTGCAGTATTCACTAAACATACACACACATGCAGGCACATACACACTGAACATTTTTTTATAATGTTTACATAATCTCTATGACCAAAATAGTATAAGCAAGGATATAAATATTCAGCTTCACAGGTAGTCCTCAACTTATGTCCACAACTGAGCCCAAAATTTATGTTGCTAAGTGAACATTTGTTAAGTGAATTTTGTTCCATTTTATGACTTTCCTTGCCACAGTTGTTAAGTGAATCACTGCAATTGTTAAGTTAGGAACACAGTTGTTAAATGAATCTGGCTTCCCCATTGACTTTGCTTGCCAGAAGGCTGCAAAAGCTGATCACGACACCAGGACACTGCAACCATCATAAATATGAACAGTTGCCAAGCATTTGAATTTTGATCACATGATCTTGGGGATGCTGTAATGGTCATAGGTGAAAGACTGTGAAAAACAGTCATAAGTTACTTTTTTCAGTGCTGTTCTAACTTCGAACGGTCATTAAATGAACTGTTGTAAGTCGAGGACTACCTGATTATTTGGTTGAGTGGAAATTTTTTAACTGATCCTGGGTAATAAATGGACTTTTCTGTTTCCTATTTATAAACCAGCTAATGATGGGAACGTTAGGAGAAAATTTCAAAAATTGGATTGCTCCTCAAATAATATTAGTTAACCAGGATGGTTTTCCCTTTCTCTGTCAGTCTTATCTATTTTCAAATGTTATAAGAATTAAATAAATATTAACACATAACCCATAGTCTAGTGGCTTTAAGAAAATATTTTGAAATGTTTTATTTATAAATTGTATTAAATTTGTATACTTTAATTATTTTAGATTACAATAATAAAGAATCTGTCAGTAGATTATCATTGGAAGAGGAGAAAATTATCTAAATCCAGCTGCCAGAATTAGGCATTTCTGCTCCATGCTGCTCCATTTTTGCTGATGGAAATTATTATTAATTTGCTTAATCTATTTGGCTGCCTATCTTAGCTACATAACTTTGGGTGGCTAAGAAAACACATAGACAACATAAAACAACATAAAAGCTGCAAAACAACATTTTTTAAAAAATAAAACCTTCTCATAAAACAGTCTCCTCACAAAACTGTCACACAACACAGAACAGAACATACTTTATTTAGTGGGTTCCAATAACATCCTGGCACAAAGTCTGAGAAAAAAGTCAGGCCTAGAAGGCCAAAAGACTTGATATTACTTAAATCTTGAGTGAGAGCTGTTCCATAGGGTGGGTGTTGTGACAAAGGTACACTTCTTGGTCCTACGAGATGACATTGTTTCACAGAAAGGACCTAGATTGTATCTGCTTTGCCAAGACATGATAAAACCATTGGAGACAGGAGATTCTGCAGGTAACCAGACTCTGTGCAGGATTTTAAAGCTGGAAACCAGCCCCTTGAATTGCACTCAGAAGCTTACTGGAACACAGTGCAGAGCAGTTCTACATAGCATACATTGTAATAGTCCTACCAGGCAGTGACTAAGACGTAGTGACCATGAGCAAAGTCTCCTAACCCAGAAACAGGCGTAACTGATGCATTAAATGGAATTTTGCAAAAATTGTCCTGGTCAAGCTGTCACTTGCTTCTTGTACAACATTGAAAACAGGGGACAACCCCCCCCTCTCCAAATTGTGCACCAACTGCTTGTTACCAATGGAAGATCTACAGGTCTGAGCAAACCTAAAACCCATAGCCACTCAGCCTTGCTAAGGTTGAGTTGAAATGTGTTCTTCCCCATCCAGATATTTAAGAGTTTCCAGGCACTAGGAAACAACCTTGGATAACCCAGAGCAGAGATATATAACTGAAAATCATTGGTATACTGATAATTATCAACCCTGTGCTGAGAAATGAGCTCAGCCAATAGTTACATGTGATGATAAATCAGAGTGGGGGAGGATCCTAAGGCACCCTGTAGAACACAGAGGTAGGGCTAGACTTTTTCCCCTACCAACTGGAACTAACTAGAATCATTCTAAGAGGAAAAACCAACATAAAATCATCCCCTAATTTTCAGCTTCTAACTCTGTTTATTGGTGGAATGTAGACCAGAGTTGCAGGATGAAGGGGCTTTTTTCAAGGAAGCAAAGAGACAAAAGCTTAGAATCTTTGGTATGCAAGAAAAGGGAGAAGGCAGACGTCCCCTAACAGTTTGCAAGGTATATCTAATACTTATGCAGATGACTGCTTTAGTCTGGCAAGATTTCTGTCTATAGATGAGCAACAATAATGAAATTACACTGAAGTAACTCCTTGTGTCATTTTTGATTCCTTGGGCCTGACAGTTCAGAAGAATACTATGATCGATGGTACTGAAAGTTCTCAACAGAATAGGATAGCCCGGTTTGGAAGCTGCTTTTAGCTGCTTTTAACACCATACAGATAGTAGTCTTTGCTCAACACTGGTAATTGGAACTGACAATCCTGTTAATGAGCAATGTGATTGCAAAGTGGGATATCACATGACAATGCCGACTGCTGGGATGTTGTAATTGCAAACTGATTGCAATGCTCCCAAATTACAATTACATGACCACAGGGACACTGTGACAGCTGCAATTTTGAAGACCCATCATTCAGTGCCATCGTAATTTTGAACAGTCGCTGAATGAATTGAGTGGCTATTCAACAAGGACTACCCATAATTTAGGATTGATTCTTCACATACAATATCCAACTAATGGTTGTTTGATGTATTGAGTATACTACTTTCACCCTTTCTGGTTTTGGGTTTTCTAAAGTTCTGAACTGCTTGATCAAGACCACATGAAGTTATCAAAATGTCAAAGGATTTTCCTGGCTACATCCCAGTAACAATTGTTGCTTCCTTGCTGTATGATACATTTAATTGAATACCCTTATCAGTGGCAGATGTGCTCAAAACAAATTTTTCACTTTTATGATTTTATTTTTATAGATGTTGTAAAGTTGTACATTTAAAATACTTTGGCTAAAATATTTTATTATGACAATTGGTTAACATTTAATTCCCTAAAGCTGGAACAGATTGGGGTTTTTTAAGTTATGGACAGACATATGGTTTTTTAAAAAAAAATAGTAAGTATCTGCCCATAATAAAAGAAAATGTATAAGCTGTAGCCATATTGTGATTTGAAATGTTTGCAAGATAAAACAGAACAGTTCACATGGATTTGACTCATTATAGTTTTATACAGCAATAGGTAATTTAAAAGGTATATGAATTCAGACACTTCCTTTTTTGCCATTATACTCCAGATGTGCCAGATTCAAGCTAATTGAAAGAACTGGTCTGTTCCAATAAAGTTCATTTTGCTACTCTTGCTTTACACAATACTGGCACAAATTTGTGAGGACCTCACAGTATGCAAAGTAATAGTTTCAATCTTCATGGAGTCAATATTCCCATTGACATCAATAAGATTTTGGCTGGCTATCAAAATTTAGGTCTTTTTTATGCTTTTTAGAAAGAACTTTTGCTGACAATACACAGATGGCTTCCATGAGAGAAATTTTCAGAGATCAATTATGTTTTCCTCTCTAAATTTGTTTTGAGCCTATTTTGGGATCTTGGACAAAAATATTCTGTAGAACTGAAAATTTTGTACAGAATTATCTATCAGGCTATTGCTGCCAGAATTATAAAATTCTCAGTATATTTCATTGTAATTATATAACATTTAATATAAATTAAACCCAAAATTATGATGTTATAGTATAATATTAAAACTGATTTATTGCTAAAATCCTCTGCACAACTAACTTCTCAACTATTGTGTTTCCCTGAAAATAAGACCCGGTCTTATTTTGTTTTTGCTTCGAAAAGAGGCACCTGGTTTTTCGGGGGATGTCTTTTCCACTCACCTCGGGCACCGGCAGCCCCGCCCAGCCGGCCCACTTCTTCTGCGGCCAAAGGAGCAGCTTCATTCTGCAGCTGAGAATGGAGCTCTGGCCTGCATTTCTCAGTCAGAGGCCTTTCCAGAAGGTCTCTGCAGCTGAGAACCAAGCTACAGATTCAATCCATAGCTCAGTTCTCGGGGATACAGTACCTGGTGCACTCCCCCAGACGTCATCTATCTGGGCCCGCAAAAACTGGTTGAGGGGTTGCTGTGCTTTGATCCTAATAATTAAGTCCTAGGATATTTGTGTTGCTCCCAAAAATTTTATACATATTTGTGTGGGTAAATGTCAGAAATTATAAGATTGTAAAATGCTTGCAGCTACTGGAGCATGGTGCGGTTGCAAGTATTCTGCTTTACAGGACAGATTCTTTGAGACTGAGATATATTGGTCAGATATGGGTTCTTCTGACCATCTCTCTGTGCTGCTTATTCCAGTATATAGGCCTTTATTACTTTATTATAGGACAGATTCTTTGAGACTGGGACATAATGGTCACCTGGGCTCTTCTGACCATCTCTCTATGCTGCGTATTCCAGCATATAAGCCTTTAAACCAACAGTGAAGCAGGTAAGGGTTTGGGTGGAGGGAGCTATAGAAGCATTACAAGATTGCTTTGAGTGCACAGATTGGAGCATATTTAAAGAAGCGGCAACAGATAACCAACATATAAATGTAGAGGAGTATGCCACCACTGTGTCTGCATATATTCAAAAGGACATTGAGGATATCTGTGTCCTTAGCAAAACATTGTTGTGAGTGCTAATAAAAAAGCCATGGATGACATATGAGGTCCGCAAGATATTGATAGCATGGAATGTGGCTTTTAAATCTGGCGATATGCTGACACTTAGGACAGCCAGAGTCAATTTGAAAAGTGCCATAAAAAGAGCAAAGCAAGCCCATTGTCAGAAAGTTCAGAACTTTTTTCAGGACCTGATGAACACCAGGCATATGTGGCAAGGCATCCAGGCCATTACAGACTATAAGGTGGCTCCATCATATTGTAAAGGCGACAGAGTTTTTAAATGAGCTGAACACATTTTTTGGAAAATTCGAGGCATCAAATAGCACTCTTGAGAGGAAAGCTGTGCCCCATCCCGATGAGCAAGTGCTTAGTTTTGATGTTACCTCTGTCCAGAGAACATAGCTGAAAGTTAACATTCAGAAAGCAGCAGGCCCAGATAATATCCCTGGGCATGTTCTTAGTGTCAAGAGTGATTTGCACTTTCACCTATATTCAGCTTCGCTCACAGCTTGACAAAGAAAAGTGAGGAGGGGGGATGGAATGCAAGGATAGGGGCAATTGCATCTGAGCTTCGTCTGTTCCTGTGAGAGAGTGCTCCAACCCAAGAACACAGCAAGGAGGTAGACTAGCGTGGCTCGCTGGTTCCCATAACAAATTGAACAGAAGTGATTGGTGGACATAATGGACTGTGGATGGCCCACAGGGAAAGGCGGGAATTAACTATGCTAGCTTTTGTGCAGGAAACTCAGAGTTGGTTTCACTTCGTCTGTGCCAATATGGTTTATTCAGTAAAGTTTATACTCTTGGTAAAGTTTGTACTCTTGGTAATGTCCCAGGAGTGTCTTTTTCTGGATCTGCCAACTGGACAGTTGACATTTAGGTAATATGCAGACTAGTTGGCTTGTGTTCTTACAGATATTTTCAATCTTTCATTGCAGCATCGTCCCATCGTGTTTTAAAACTGCCATTATTTTGCCAATGTCAAAAAAGTCTTTGATTATGGGTCTTAATGATTACCGCACTTATATCCATCATTATGAAATGTTTTGAGGGGCTGATAACGGACATTATTGTATCCAACCTCCCTCTAGCTTTTGACTTGCTTCAGTTTGCTTACCGAGGATGCTATTCTGTTCTCTATCTGAGCTTGGTGCACAGAGGAAAGAAATACTGATGTGAGAATGCTGTTTGCCGACTTCAGTTTGGCATTTAATACAATCATTCCTCACCTTCTAGTAGCCAAATTGGGCCTTTTAGGCTTTAATACTCCTTTGCGCAACTGGATTCTTGATTTTTTTGTTGATAGGCCCCAATATTTCTAACACCATTTCCTTGAGCACAGATTCTCCTCAGGGTTGTGTCCTAAGTCTGCTGTTGTTCACTCTGTTGACCCATGACTGTTGTGCAAGGTTTGTCACCACCCATATTGTGAAGTATGCAGATGATACAACAGTTGTGGGCCTTATTCAGGATGACAATGAGGGTGCTTACCACAAGGAGGTAGAGGGTTTGGTGAACTGGTGTAATAAAAACAGTCTTGTCTTAAATGTAGGAAAAACTAAAGAGATCATTGTCGATTTCAGAAAAGGCAGATACAGCCACACACTCTGTATATTAATAATTCACCTTTGGAGGTGGTTAGCAGCATCAGGTTTCTGGATGTGCAACTAACAAGTAGGCTATCTTGGTGGCTCAACAGTGAGACATTGGTGAAGTGGGCACAGCAGCACCTGCATTTTCTGCATCACATAAGAAAAGTACATCTTCCTTCCCCTGTCCTTACCATTTTCTATAGAGGGAAGATCAAGAGCATCCTGTCATATGGCATTACTGTCTGGTTTGGAAGCATTACTGCTTCAGACAGAAAGGCAGTGCAGACAGTGGTGAGAATGGCAGAAAAGATTATTGGTAGTTCACTTCCTTCTATCCAGGACATAGTATATAAGTGATGCTTGAGCAGGATCCACAGTATTGTCTGGGATGCTACATATCCTCTTCATAACCTGCTTTCCTTGTTACCTTCTGGGAAGAGGATTTGTGGTATCCGAAGCAGAACATCTAGATTCAGTCAGTTTTGTTCCATATAGTACTGTGTTTCCCCAAAAATAAGACCTACCCCGAAAAGAAGCCCTAGCTTGATTTTTGGGGTGGGCCTAATATAAGCCCTACCCCAAAAATAAGCCTTAGTTTTTGGGCAAGGCACACCTAAAAATTAAGCTAGGGCAGGGGTGGGAGTGTGGAGCTGCCCCATGCACCTCGCACCCACTTTCCTTGCAGCCAGGCCTCTCCTCACCGGTCCACGTCTTCTGTGGCATCCTCAGACCTGCATTTTGCAGTCAGAGGCCTTTCCGGGAGGCCACTGCAGCAGAGAACCAAGCTATGGATTATAGCCATAGCTCGGTTCTCGGCTGCAGTGGCCTTCCAGAAAGGCCTTTGACTGTGAAATGCAGGCCGGAGCTCCATTCTCAGCTGCAGAATGAAGCTGCTCCTTCGGCCACAGAAGAAGTGGGTCGGCTGGGCAGGGCTGTCAGTGCTGGAGGTGAGTGGAAAAGACACTCACCCTGAAAATAAGGCCTGGTGCCTCTTTTGGAGGCAAAAAAAAAGACTGAGTCTTATTTTCGGGGAAACACGGTATCAACCTTGTGAAATCTCAAGTTTCCTCTTTCCGCTATGTATTCAAAATGGACAGTGATTAATATATTACATATGTGTATAGGATAGGTATATATATGTGTATGTATATAGCATGTGTATATGTGTGTTTTGTGTGTATATATATGCTTTATTTTGAGAGCAGGCAACAGAATTTCATTTTTAATGTGTGCCAGTGTGCTCACAGTAAAAATGACAATAAAGGTTATCTTAACTCATCTCATCTTATTTGATGTAAAAGTCAAATCTGGAGAAAAACTGACTCAGTCTCACTTATCTGGGTGAAAGTGGCTTGGTCTGTTGCAGCATTTCTAGATTTTTATGATCTGTGTTGACATCTATGGACCAGTGTGTGCCTTTCAAAAAATGTCTCCGTTGTTCAAAAGCTAATTTGACTGCTAACAATTTTTTGTTAAAAATGTCATAGTTAGACTTTGAAGAAGCAAAATTTGTATTTGCTTTTGAACACTGGTGTTGAAGAAGCCTCTTGAGAGTACCATAGACAGCCAAGAAAGCAAACAAATGGATCATCAAACAAATCAATCCAAAAT
Source organism: Azemiops feae (assembly GCA_023970755.1). Lineage (NCBI taxonomy): Eukaryota > Metazoa > Chordata > Lepidosauria > Squamata > Viperidae > Azemiops > Azemiops feae. The sequence goes on along the minus strand of JALGBA010004258.1, from coordinate 2,449,530 downwards.
TCTCACTCAAGGCACAAATGACCAGGCTAAAATTATCTTACTTAGGACACATTATGTGAAGACCCAGGTCTTTGGAAAAACCTGTTATGCTGAAAATGGTGGAAATAAATTAAAAAAGAGGATGACCAGCAACCTAAACCCCAACCTAAACCCTGACCCTATTCTATCCCTAACCCGATAAAAACTAATAAAACTTTAAAAAAAAAAAAAAAGCAGAGCTGCTTAACTCATTCTTTGCATCGGTTTTCACGCAAAAAGAAATTGTAGACCAACCTACCAAAAACATAAGTGTAAAAGACAGACTAGAAATAAAAATAAAATAAGCAAGAAAATGGTAAGCAGCCAAAAAAGCTAATACAATCCTTGGTTGTATAAACAGAGGCATAGAATCAAAATCACGTGAAGTATTAGTACCACTTTATAAATCCTGAGTAAGACCACACCTGGAATATTGCATTCAGTTTTGGTCACATTACAAAAAAGATGTTGAGACTTTGGAAAAAGTGCAAAGAAGAGCAAATAAGATGATTAAGGGCTTGGAGACAAAAACATATAAAGAACGGTTGCAGGAATTGGGTATGGCCAGTCTAGAGAAAAGAAGGACTAGGGGTGACATGATAGCAGTATTCCAGTATTTGAGGGGCTGCCACAAAGAACTTATTTTCCAAAGCACGAGAAGACAAGACAAGAAACAATGGATGGAAACTAATCTAGGAGAGAAGCAACCTGGAATTTAGGAGAAACTTCCTAAAAGTGAGGACAGCTTGTCTTCAGAAGTTGTAGGTACTTCATCACTGTAGGTTTTAAAGAAAAGACTGGACAACCACCTATATGAAATGGTATAGGGTCTACTGCTTGAGCAGGTGGTTTGATTAGAAGATCTCCAAGGTCCCTTCCAGCTCTATTCTGATTGAAAAGCAATTTTATTGCTACACTTGAACATAATTTAGAAATCTATTTCTTACCTCTCATTCACTTTTAAAAATCAAAATAGCAGTGCATATTATTGTCCTTAATGCATTGTAGATCTGTAGAATGTGTGCATCTGTGTTTCCAATACAGTATCAATGTATTTTTTTTATTATTCTTGTATAAAGTATTCTATGATTCATCATGAGATTATATCCACCCAAATAGATTTCTCTTTCAGTTGAGATATGTGAAAAAAGAGACTATTGACAAAATGATCTGGCTTATTTCCAGGAAGAATATTTATTTGAGCATATCCAGATCAAAATGTACAGGAAACATTTACAGAGTATAACCAAGGAATGAACTGAAGACATCATTATCTTGATTCCCATTCCTCCAATCTTCCATTATTATGTGTTGGCTAACTTCCAACACATAGAGAGGGCTCCACATTTGGAAAGGCTAATATAATGTAAAAAAAAAGGCAAGGAGAAAGCATGAAAGCACCTTGAGATCAAGTGATGATAGGCTGACTTGTACCATTAAACAGAGTAACACTATTAGCTCAGGCAGCATACAATGGATAACATTAAATTAAAAGAAATAATTGATTATTGTTAAATGCTTGGAAGAGTCAGGCATCCTGTGGATGTTTTATGATATTATGCTGAATGTGATAAAGTACCTTGGTTGATTTAGACTATTATGCATTTTGATTTGGGATGTGACATTGGTTTCTCTGGCTCCAGCAGCAAAATTGCTTTGAATAATCAAGTTATTATTATTAATCCTTGTTTTTTCCTACCAATATTTGAATACAATAATTAAATGGAAAGAAACGTAAGATTATTTCACATAAAAGCAGGACACCAATTCACTGATAAGTAAATCATTGAGAACTCTATCTCTAGGTTTCTGTGCAAAAGTTAAAAACTCAGGCAAGGTCGCCAAAGTGAGATCTACTGTATATGGGCAATCTAACATAGATTGATATACTCTTTTCTTAAAAGCAATGAATCTGCCTCATAATTAAGCATTTGAAATAAAACTGCAGACATTAACAAAATTAATTAAAAATAGGAATATAATGTGACATGGAAAGTTCTTGTATTTCTTTATCCCGTCGCTCCCTTAGACAAAGATAGAAAATATTGTCTCGAGAATATCTATGACAATTATTTCCCCAAAAGAGAAATACACTCGAAGCAACACTATGTAATCTGTTTCCTTTTTATTTAACAGTAATAATGTCCAGAGTATTATGGATAGCAAATAATACTACATAAGACAATTTTAAGTCAATTTAACGATATTTATTTTATTTAAAAATGAAAAAATAGGCAAACAAATAAAATACGCCACCTTCTTTAGAGCATGCCGCCCGCATCCTTTCTTCGGTACCTGAGCGCGCAACACTGCAACTCGCAGCTTCCCACTTTTGCTCCTAGCGGACTGACTACAACAATCGGCTGCCCACCCTGCTTCTTCGGAATTGCATAGTCTTGCATACGTGAGGCCGATAAAACCGGGAGTGCAGAGAAGTTGCTTTCGAAGAAGTATCCTTCTTGCGCTGGCCCACAGAGCCCCCTCGCGAGCTCCTCCGGCACTGCTCGAAGGGACCGCTGAGGTCAGGGGATGGCTGGCGGAGGGGTTCTCCGGGATTGGTGCTGCTGTAGCTGATGTCTTTTCTGGATAATGCCTGGCGGGAGTCCTTGCCATGGCGGACGTCGCGACGATTTAGGTGCAGTTCCTTGAGCAATATTTTCTTCATGCTTTTGGCAGCGTTGTCAGGAAGGTGGTTCAACTCATTTCGAGAGCAGAAAGAGTTAAAGCCTCTAGCCAGCGGACAGAACGAGCGAGTTGGCGAGAAAAGCAGTACCTGATGCCAATCAGTCTATTGTTTCTCAGTGACATTTTTGCTGTATCTGTTTTTCATTTTAAAACCCAAAGAAAACATTTTCCTGGAAGTGGTTTCTTGGAAGAAAGAAGGGCAAGTTTTCTGATCATTAGTTATATTACTGGGGGGGGGGGAGTCTTAGTTAACTTCATGGAGAGTATCTCCACAGTGATCTGTTCACCTAAAACCACAGTTGTGTGAGCTTGCTAATTTCAAACATATTTCTTGTGGATGATCAAAGAGAATATAAAAGGAGATATGTAATTATTAAATGAGAAATTAATGCCAACCTTTAATGAGTACTAATGAGTACTAATTCTTTTAAAAATATTTTCAGTTTAAATTTTTTTTTGCTCTTTTAGTAGGTTTTTTCTGAACATAAACATCAGGTTTACATAGTTAACCACCTCTGACTTTGTTATCTTGAGAAATTACCACTGAATATTTAGTAACTTTTTTTAAAATTGTGGCAATACTAATTAACTATACAGTTCTTAAATCCCAGAAGAGGAAAACTATATAGAATAGATTCTATGCATCAGGAGGCTGAATCTGGAGATGAAATAGAGTAAGATTGCCTCTGTGTGCCATCCCGTGATATAAGGAGAGATTCAACTTTGCTCCATCAGTGCATGGCTGTTCTCAGCACCTCAGAAATTTAAACATGGGAGCTCCTCCACATACATACATCAATGTGTTTTCCTCCTATCCCTGAGTGGCCTTTTTATCATGCCTGTGCTGCAAGACCAGTACAATTGCTACCTGCACAAAGTTAATGCATATTACTTTCTGTGCAATGTTTGGTTGTTGTACACTTGGGAAAATAAAAACACTTGCATTGGGAGAGGGCTCTGCTCTACTTTCTTCCATTTTAGAAGAAGCAAGTGCTATGTGGACAGCAGCCCACCCCCTACACACACACACTCACACACACACACACACACACCACTTTTCTTCTCCCTTTAGGACTGGAAAAAAGTAGCATATGTCTTTTCCATTATTCATGTAATGTGTTGAGTCCAGTTTGTCAATGGGCCAATTACCCAAAATGGCAATAGTGAGAACGCAAGGAAAAGATAATGCCATTTTGGGCATGCCAGTCGTTATTTTTTCCTTCCCAGTAGCCAAAAATCAGCAAAGAGATTTAACATGGGAAACACAAAGTCCTACAAGCATGCTAATGTGCACCGAGAGTGTATATGTGTATTAAAATATGACAAACAAGTTATCAGCATTTTTCTACCTTTTCAAGAGACAACCCTCCCCCTGTGGCCTGATTGCAATACCACCTTATACATTTGGAAATATCAGCCTGCTAGAAGACTTACTTTTATAACATTGATATTTGATTAATTAAAAACAAAAGGGAAATGATGGGATGGGATGGGATAGGACAGGCTGTATCAGCAAAGTTCTGCTTTTTCTAGGAACCAGAGCAGAAATAGCCATGGAAGCACAGAATCCCCCAGCCAGATGGTGTGTGTGGGGGGGTACTGAAATAAGCTAACTGAAGCTCTACAGATCACCATCCTCTCTCAGGGTTCTCCTCCATATGATGCATGATATTTGCATAGAGATATTATTGAATCTTCCACTGGAAAATAACTCTTAGCTTCCAGATCCCTTTGATCTGGATAATTACAATATGAAACTATCAAAATAGAATGACAGTAGAATAGCATTTCTAAAAAGCCTGTAAATATTAAATACCGAAAGCAATTGTCCCTCTTAGATTCATTTACTCTTTTCATGCCTGTTCCTGAAGCATTGAAAACAAGACAGGTCTATACTTGTATTTGACTGCATAATATTAAACACAAATTTATTTTTTTAAAGAGTGATCCATGAAAGTAAAGTTAGTTGATTATAGTTAATTTTATAAGATGCTTATAGTTAAGAAGCCAAACATGTTTTTCTCAAGAGAATTTGTATCTGTAATACCCAGATTATACTTTTAATAGCTGAATGAACAAAGATATGATTTTTAAGTTATTTCTTTTTTTAAAAATCAATCGTACAACCCTCCTGAAAGAGTATCACAACATCATGTAGCTATTCCATTAAGGACTGTGCATGCTTTATTTATAATACTTTCTGGAAGCGATGTAGTTCATTGACAACAAATCTGAAAGAAAATCCCTGGGCAATTTGCAAAAAGATTTACCTTTTCTAGACATCTTAGCTGTTTTTAATATTTTTATGTACTGTGCCATTTTATATTTTCACTAAACAAGACTCGTGAGAAATTCAGGTAGTTAAATTGTTTCAGTTCATTTAGCAATTTTAAATGTCCATCAATCTTCTGGAGAGGAAAATGACAAAAGACTTAGAACTATAGCAATACTGCTTTATATACTAACATTGGCACAGCTAATGTGTTTGTGTCAAAGTAAATCATATTTCTCTTGAGAAAAATGGCTGCTGCTGTTTGGTCTTTTTGCTTTCACTTCTAATTACATTTCATTGCAGTATAGAACTTTTAATCAAGTAATGGTATGCTGCATTTTGTTTCTGCACATTGGTGTCCTCTTATATTACAAGGCACTTATATGCATTTCCCAAGAAAGTTCCTGTACAGAAAACTGTGCAATTCCTATGTAATCTATGTTTGTTTATTTTAGTATGAATATGCCAGTACCAGTATTCATTTCTGGTACACATAATGATATACAAATATGTGACATCAATGTTTATGATAATCTGCTCATCTTTTTAAAAGTTCTTTATGCAAGTATTTTCTAAACCGTTTATATATTGTTTAGAATATATTGTTATATATTTTATAACAGTTTTCAAAAGTTGCTAGTACTGATATTATATAAAGGCTTCAATATCACACTGTTAAATTTATGTCATACAGTTTCTCAATACAGTATTATTTGCAGTAGATTTTCATTATTAGCTATAATTTTGAGATCATTTGAAAAATATTACTTAGACTTACCTGGTATTGTAGGATGAGGAGACAGGAAGTGGCAACTTCACAGAGAGCTGGTTTTACTGAGTCATGCCATTAGTCTTTCCAGCTTGGCACAAATCCACTCTGATTGCCATTAATTGTTCCAAGAGTTTTCAGACAAGAGGAACAGGAATACAAATTGAAAACTGAGCCTTCATTATAGCAAAAACTATCATCTGTAGGAGGAGGAAAATACCTGCTAATTACATTTCACTCTTAAAAGTTACACTATTTGAGAATAAATATATTGATTGTAAAAATAAGACAATATTACAAAATATTACAAAAATTTTAGCCCACAAAATTTTGAATAATTTAGTAGAAATATCAAAATGGGAGTATTTATTTTAGAAAATATAATAAGATTCTCTAATGAGAAATTATGACCCCCACAAAAAGTACTTTGAACCCAATTTCAAAATTCTGATGGCAGCACTCCCTCCCCATGGTCAAGTGATTGCATTATGAGTGTTGACAGCTGGCAACTGGCCATCTTTATAGCCATTTGCAGTGACCTGCAGTCACATAACCACAATTTGTGTTGGTTTATGCCAGTTTCTGGCATTTATTTTCAGTTTTTGGCAAAAAAACACCCATTGGATAAAACAGATTTGCTTAACAACCATTGTGTTCACTTAATGACCACATGTGCTGCCCTGCTCCTCTCCCTCTCTCTCTCTCTCTTTCACTCATACACACACACACACACACACACACACACACACAAAGAGAGAGAGAGAGTTCAAACCCCAAACAGGTCCTCAGAAAGCATCATGTTACACAGGTTTGAATTCTGATCTCAGCATGACAAGAGTTAGTGGATAAACCAAGTCCAACAGGCACATATGAAGTCCAGGGAAACAATCCATGAGTCAAACAGGTCAAGATACACAGCACAAGCATACAAGGGAAAGAACTGGGCACATTGCTCCAGCAATGCTCAAGTCCTCAAGGACAGATTGAGTAGGCGATGATGGGTGGCCCTTCATGAGGGGTGAAGTTGCCTCCTCGCAAATAGTCTAGCTGACCAGCGTTGCACCTGTCTCCTCTCCGCCCTAGTGTCCTCAGATCGGGAGGTATGCACTCCACCTCCTCCTCCTCCCTAACTGTCAGCAGATGCTCCCAGTCCTCACCTGGAGCCTCCTGGTCAACTCGCTGCAGCTGTGGCTCACCTCGCTCAACCTCAGCCTGTCACTTATCCTATTGACCCAGCTGAGGCTGCTCTGTCAGCCTAGCACTTTCCAAGCTCTGATCTGGGCCATTGTGCGGCTCCATGCTTTTCTCTGATGACTCAAACTCATTCTCCTCCTCCAAATCTGCATCTGGAGAGGGTCCAGGGGTGGATCCCTGACAGCACAGCATTTTCTTAACAACTGCTGCAAAGAAAAGGTCCTAAAATTGAGTGTGGTCATGTCAAGAGTCATGAGAAATGGAGGTAATTAAATTGTTTCAGTTCATTTAGAAATTTTAAATATCCATCAATCTTCTGGAGAGGAAAGTGCAAAAGACTCAGAGTTGTAGCAGTACTGCTTTATATACTAACATTGGCATAACTAGCGTGCTTGTGCCAAATACGCTTAATTTTAATGATTTAAGATCGTAATTCTGGGCTCAATTACTGTTGTAAGCCAAGGACTAACTATATATTAGTCCCTATTCTAAATAAAACTTCACATTCTTCACTTTATAAAATTCCCAGATAACGCCTGCCCCAAAAGATATGCCTGTCTTTTCCCTTAGAATATGATGCGGGTTGTCTGGGCTGTTAGCAATCCTCTTTTTGGCAAGGATAGGGAACAGCAACTTCCAGCATCCCTCATTACTAGTTGGGAGTGCTGAGAATTGAGCAATACCTGGACAATTTCAGCAAATTTCTGAGGTAAAGATTTTGGGTCTTTTTTCTTCTCATGTCAGATTCGGTATCCTTCTTCTCAGTCACTCCCTGGCTTACATTTGTCCTAATCTGCTCCTAGGAATCTTGAAATGCCTCTAAATTCAGAGAAAAGCCACTGATATGGTCACAGGACCTTCTATGGCTTCTCAGGACTGGATAGAAGTCACACTATGGAACTTGTGATCTTCTTCCTCCTCCGTTTCTTAAGAAAGTAAAATAAGCAGCATTTATTGTTGAAGAAGTGTAGTAATCATGTTACAAATAAAGCTTTTCTTCTTTTTATAAAGCTTATGTAACCAATACTGAAGGTATTATATTTATTGGACAGTGCTGGTCCCATACTGAACAGGAGATACCATATTAATGCTGACCCAGAAACTCAGACTCTAAATTAAAACGAATAGATTGAAACTGAATCTGTTCAAGACAGAATGACTTTGTGGGCCAAACAATACCAGAATAGCACCATCTTTGGCTCTGAAGGGGAGTTTATCACTCTATTCAGAGGTTGGTTGCATCTTGGGACTCCTGGAGTCATAGCTCCTGCCCAAGGAGCATTTATACTTGTGGCCAGAACAGGGTTTTTAATTACATTTGTATACCAACTACAATTCCTGGATCTGGAAACTCTGCTCACAATGTATTGCAATAATGTGCTCTACATGAAAGTGCCCTTTGGATGCATTCAGATGTTACAGCTGGCACAAAATGTGATATTTTAGAAGGAGATGGATTGTACCTGTTTTACTCAGGAGGTTCCACTTCTTCAGGAGCAGTGCTAGTTATCAGTTGGCTTCTGAATTAATTTCAAAGTACTGATTATCCCTTTTAAGGCTTTATAAAGGTCTGGATCTGGATCGTGTGAAGGACTCATTTCTGGGTCTTTCTGGCCATTTAATCAGATTAAACAAGGTCTACTCCCCCCTAGTCCCATCTCTCTGAGATTGCCATCTAACAGAAGATGAGTAAATCTACTGACTTCTAATCAAACCTTGTACGTTAGCCCCAGAATATGAATCTGATGCCTTCTTCCTACTCTTTTGAGCCAAAGAACCTTGGCCTTTCTTTTCCTTATGACTGGAAGGCATGTACTCACTGTTTACACAATGATTGTCTATCCTGAGCAATACTGTTTTCATCAACACTGTTATTCTAGACCTAGAACAATAGATGTATAAGGTGGAGGAAATCTTAATGAATCATCTAGACTTAGTTTCTCTGTGTGCTGACAGATGACCATCTTGTCTTAGCCTGAAGATCTTAAGTGAGGGGAAACACACCACTGTTCTGAACAAAATCCCATTGCTTATCAATTCTTAACTGTCAGAAAATCCCCTGCTTACAACTTTTACAGAAAACAGGTTGCTCCTTCTTGCATGTAATTATTTGGGTTTTGTTTTACATATTTTAGACTACTATCTCTTTTTAGTTTTCTTTCTGCTTGGTTTCTAAACTCCTTATCATCCTGGTAGCTCTGATCTTGCTCCAGCTTCTCCATGTTCCTTTTGATGAATTGTGACCAGAGCTGGCCACAATACTCCATGTATGATCTAGCCAGTGCAGACTACAATGGGACTTTATGATCATCCTGTGGTCTGGACACTGTGCTTCTTTGAATGAAGCCAAAGATTGCATTGACCTTTTTTAGCTGTTTACACATTATATTGCTCACTCAAGTTTAACATCATTAGTACTCAGAAATCCTTTCCACACACTGTTGTCAAGCCAAGTTTCCTCAAAACTTTATATACACATGGGAGCTTTCCCTATCCAGTTGCAGGACTTGACACTCATAACCACGGTTTTGTTCTGTTGAAGTTATTTTGATTTTGTCCTCTGTAATGTAAGCCAATCTCTTAACTTGTATTTGTACATCAGTGATTTATATATTTGTATATCAGTGTATTTTGTATATTTGTAATTTGTATATCAATGATTGCATGACTTCTGTAGATGCCATACATTAAACAAATACATTAGCTTGGAGGTAATAGTTAAATATAATAAGGTTCCCCACCATTTTTTCTTTTAGGGGATTTACTGGACTGGAGACACTATCCTGGAGATTTCACTCAACATTTCCATCCAGATTGCAGTCTTTGGGCATGTTGCAAATTAATCAGAATGCAATAATATCTAGAATAATTTAATATATAAATTAGTTAATGCATTTCTATTGACTTACTGTTTGATAAATATATGATTATAGCCTAAATCAAGAATGTTAAAATTCTTCTAAACAGCATTTTAATATTGTATCATAAATGATTCGATAAACTTGCACTGTTCTTTAATTTGGATTCTAAGTTAATGTTTTAAAATCTTTCCCTTTCATGACAAATAATAGTGCCTTTGAAGCACATATGTTAAAATTCCTTCTAAAAAGAAATTTAACTAACCCTAATAATTATATGAACTCTGATGGACTCAGTAACCTTGCACATAACAGTGAAATAAATTAGATGTATTTAAAATTTTGCCTTCCTTGCCAAATTAAGTCCACTGATCCTTAAGTGATTTGTACCATCACTCCCTCAATTTGCAGTCTATATGTATTTATAATATATAGACATATACATCTCTAAAGCAATGCAATACAAAAAAGAAGGCAAATTTCAGATTTGCAGAAATATTCCAAAAACAATTAGAGAAAAAAAATGAAAAATTTACATGCTTAGTGGACATGTAATGCTGTCTTATTGTTAAGGGTATTTTGTTTTGCAGTATGCCAGTTTCCCAACATTTTTTTAAAAGTAAGATAGGGCTGGATACCCGGACAGGAATCTATAAGCATGTTGACTGGTTTCGGTGGTGTCAGGCACAAAGAATCGGGACCTTTTGTAAGTTTGCAACATAGAAGACTTTTTCAGGCCTATACTCAAGAATATGATCAACTAAAATTCAACACAAAATTGGCACTGGATAAGGGTCAACAGAATTCAGGAGGGGTTGGACTTGGAACACTTGTGGGAATGCTATGACTCTAAATTGATGATGAGTAGAACTCCGCCCCTCAGCTCCGCTTGCTCTTCTCCTACACGTGGTAAAGATTGAGTCAGACAGACTGATATCTTCAGGCAACATTGTAGTGACCACCAAATGAGACATTAAAGAGAGCTGGCTTACTTGAACACTCTATTCTCTTTCCTGCAATATTTTGCTACAGTTCACCCTTGTATTTTTATAGCATGAAAACCAGGTGATGCGTTGTATATAGGAAGGTCTTTGAAAATAGGAGTTCTTTTTCAGAACGTCAAGCAAGATAAAAGAAAAGACAACCTTCTGCAGCCATCTTCCAGAATATTCCATATATCACACTTAAGAAGAAATGCCTTTTACATTATTAAAATTCCAATCATTAAACCCTTCATCATATAAATAAAAATAATCTCCCAATTATTCCATAAAGTTGAGGATTATCCACTATCACCACATTCCTGTTGAGAATAAATGGGATTCAGTCAATTTTGTTTGTCGTTCCAATGATTGTACTAGACCAACTGCACCTTGGAAAGTGATCAGTAATGCTTTTAGACTATATCCATCTGATATATTTATCAGATCTGGCAAAGCATCTTTGCCTTGTTTGAATCATCAGTGAATTTGGAAAATATTTTCCAAAGACATTAATGTAACATATGTGCTGGACTGTGAATGTTATCAAATGCATTTCGGAGTACCAATATTTTCACTGTAGCTAGAAGTGAAACTTCTGTCCGTATAGTTGGGCATTGTAATGCCATCTGCTGAAGAGAAACGGACTTTTGAATTGATAAAATAATTCTATTCTTACTCGATGCTTGTATTTTTACTTCTGACCCACTACTTTCTTTTCACAGATGAAATTATAAAAATCTTTCATAATAATGGTAGAAAGTAATCTTCTAATTCACAATTTTTCATTGCTTTATCACTTAATTGTTTTGCATACCTATTGTGAGAAAAGATAAGGGAATGAATGTAATTTCCTATTGACAAAAAATAGCCCTATGTAATTACATTCCACATATTTCATCATCTTTTTATGGTATGTTTGGTTACTTTGTGTATGTCATGGTTGTTTTAAATAGTTTTTTCCTTTTTTGAATATTGCTTAGAGTTGTGTCAGGATATATAATAAATAAATCATTTTCATACTTGAGGCTGTTCCATTCTAGTGCCAAAAGTTTGTGTACTAGTATAATAGTGCATATTGTCAACTTTATACACTATACTATGCTTTAAATTCAAAAGCAAAAATATTGCTTTGAACATGCATGAGTGAGAACATAACATCTGTCTGCATCTTCTTAAACCAAGTCTTTTTCACCAAATTATGTTACAGTACAGAGGACAGCTGTGTAATCCTGGAAAAAAGGCATGGATATTTTTGCCTTTACATTAAATTAAAGCATAGCAAGCCTATATTATAGGTCCTAGCATCAACATAAGTAAGAATGTAAAAAGATTATTTGTGAATAGAATAGAATAGAATAGAATAGAATAGAATAGAATAGAATAGAATAGAATAGAATAGAATAGAATAGAATAGAATAGAATAGAATAGAATAGAACGGGAAGGGACCTTGGAGGTCCAGCCCCACTCAAGGAGGAGAACCTATACCATCTCAGGCAAATGACTGTCCAATCTCTTCTTAAAAACCTCCAGTAATGGAGCACCCATGATTTCTGAAGGCAAGCTGTTCCACTGGTTAATTGTCCTCACTATTAGGAAATTTCTCCGTAATTCCAGGTTGCTTCTCTCTTTGATCAGTTTCCAACCATCGTTTCTTGTCCTGCCCTGCCCTCTGGAAGCTTTGGGAAATAATTTGACCCCCCTCTTCTATTTAATGTCATAAAGTAGCTAAGTACAAAGTGGTACATTTGCAATAAATTAAAATCATCATTTTTAAGTAAGAAAAGGCAATAGTAAAAAATACAATAAATATTATTCTAGCAGTTTAAAAGACAGACCACTGGAGGAAGAGGGAGGAGGAGGAGGAGGAGGAGGAGGAGGAGGAGAAGGAGGAGAAGGAGAAGGAGAAGGAGAAGGAGAAGGAGAAGGAGGAGAAGAAGAAGAAGAAGAAGAAGAAGAAGAAGAAGAAGAAGAAGAAGAAGAAGAAGAAGAAGAAGAAGAAGAAGAAGAAGAAGAAGAAGAAGAAGAAGAAGAAGAAGAAGAAGAACCAAACCAATGTTCATTCCCAATTAGAGAAATCTTTTCCAGAATAATCTGTCTCAAACCTGATAAGAACATGTTAAAATTAGTCAACAATATAAAATTCCTAGAGATGGGCATCTGATATGTTGTAGTTAAAATGTCATGTAACTTCATAGTGAGCAATTTTGCTCCAGAAGATAATATGTTTTAAAAATGAGCTTAATCTTTGTTACCTCAAATCTATGGAAGGAAGATACTCATTCATTTTTTTTTATTCATGCTTCTACCACTGCAGGTGTCAAAATCATGTAATATTTAAAAAATATAATACAATTACAATTAAATTGAAACTGTAATTAAATTGAAATAAATTTGAAAAGCAAATAGACAAAAAAAAAATAAGTCCAGATAATAATAATCATTTCATTGGGCCACTCAAACATTAATTATAGAGTTCTAATTAGATAGTTGTCTCTTTTTTGCCTGCCACTAGTGTTAAAATCTCATATTCAAAAAGTATTTTCCCACCATGGATGTACTTGATTGAACAAACATCCTTCTTGTGATTGTGGATACATAAATTTATAGAGGCAACTGTCAACCATCGATCAACAACTCTAAGCCATTTGGTGAGGACAAAAGTGCAAGACAGCCAAAATAAGCAGATACAATCAATTGGCACGCAATTTTCACTGGCAGGCAAAAACTTTTTGGCGGGCAAAAAAGGAACAAGAGGCTTTAATTGTAACCTTAAAACTCAGAATGAATTTTCAAAATGAGGTTGTTCCTTCAAAAAATGTACTGTTTCAGATACCTATAGATGTAGCTCATTCTGTGGATGGAATGCTTGATGCACATCACAAAAATTTAGCAGGCTCATGTTGGAAGAGTTTAATGGAATACATTGTCTCATAAAGGAATATGGATTTAAAAGCCAACAGCAGTGCCTTGAATTTAACTTGGAAAATGATAACTACTCTTTTTTTTCCAAGCAAACACTTAGAGATTGTCTTGAAACACAGACTTTTATAGGGTTTATGTTACAATAACTGTAGAGAGAGGCTATCATATCATGCAAAAGAATATAAACTAGTATGTTCTTTCTGCTTCCTCTTGTCTTAAAACATAAAAAAGAGGCAAGGATGATTAAAAATGAATGTTAAAGGTTAATGAAAGTTTGAGTGAACAGTGCATTTTACAAACAGTTAAAATATGAGAAGCTTCTTGAATAAGCATACATAACATATAGTTATGCTTTTCATCCTTCTTTCTATTGATAACTAGCACCTTATTCTTTTCCTCATCCTCTTTGGCCCTTTTAAGTTCCCAAATCCAGAAATCAGCAATTCAATCTACTTTCAACAAAAAGTCCATTTAAGTTTTACACATGGAAAACATATTCCAATGAGTACCAGTGTGTTACAGTTGCACTACTGTCTTGTTTTTGGTGTTTTTTGACATTTCCACAGTATAATCTATTTTCATGCCAACAGGTCCTGAAGATAGCATGCTACTGTTTTTTTTTCTTCTGTTAACCCAGAAACAATGAGAAGAACCAAAAATCACTGTCCAGTCCCGCACTGCAGCAAATTTTTCCCTCTACTTTAAAAGGAAATATAATCAACTATTTTCTCCCCTCACACCTATGTACTTCATGTGGAATTTTTACAAATAACTCAAGGCAGCAAACATATCCAACACACCTTCTTCCTCCTATTCTCCCACAACAACCACCCTATGAGATGAGTTGGGCTGAGAGTGAGTGACTGGCCCAAAGATTACCCAGCTGGCTTTCATGGCCAAGGCAGGACTTGAAATCACGGTCCCTGCTTTCTAGTCTGGAGCCTTAACCACTAGAACAAACTTGTACAAATGATACAGGAATTTTAATAGCTTGATTGCAAAGAAGTACAACTCAGAAATCCCTGAATTCTGTACACATTTTTGGATTTAATGTAGTTTTTTCTGGGGGTTTATCTTCAACCTGACAATCCTACCCCCTCAAAACCTATGGGCATTTATTATTATTATTATTATTATTATTATTATTATTATTATTATTATATATATATATATATATATATATATATATATATATATATATATATATATATATATATATATATGTATGTATGTATGTATGTAGGTCTTTGGTAATTCGGGTTTTCTCCCGCGTAAAGTGTCTTGGCGACGTTTCGACGAAGTCTCATTCGTCATCTTCAGGCTGGTGTCTCTTCGGCTTCGTGCTTCTAGGAGCAATGTGTGATCGCAGCTGTTTCTTCCTTTTAACTGCCAGTGGGGGTATGAACTGATTGGGTGGGAGCTTGGCTGTGTTCTGATTGGGTGGAGGTGTGTTCTGATTGGTTAGGGGCTTGACTGTGCTCTGATTGGATGGGGGGTTGGCTGTGCTCTGATTGGATGGGGGTGTGTTCTGTTTGGGTGGGGGCTTTGTTGTGCTCGGATTAGTCTGAGTTGCAGCGGGATTTGAGATGGAGAGCTGCATTGCTGTTGTTTGGCTTTGCATTCGTGGTCGTGCCATATCATCAAGGTGGGTGTCAGTTTGCTTCATGTATGGATTGGAGGGGTTTGAAATGGCTAATGATGCAGCTGTGGTCTGGTTTCTGGTTTGAGGTCGTGCCTCATCATCGGTGTGGGTTTGGGTTTGCTTTTTGCGTGGATGTGTGGTGGTGACATCCTGTGTGGTTTTCGTGAGTGTAAGGGCAATTGTCCTTCTTCAATTGCTTGCCTATCAGAACAACCAAAGTTACCTCCATGGTGTGACCAGCCAGAAACCTAATTGAAATTGATCCAAAAGCCAGTTTTATCCAGGTGCACTTCAAATATTTGGCCACCACCCTCTCAAAGTCTTTGGCCAAGAATCAAAATTCTGATGATGGTAATTTTTTTTGTCATTCTTGACTCTTCAGTTTTCTTGGAAACATTTTCAGAAGTGACTTGCCATTTTCTTTTTTCTAGAGTTAAGAGAGAATCACTGACTTTGTGCCTAAGCAGGATTATCATTCACATCCTTCTGATTTATAACCTGGTACCTTTAACCATTAACTAAAGTAGCTCTCAAAATTCTGATACTAATACTGATCTAAACTTATTAAAAAGAAATTGATCTAAAGATAGTATCTTCAGGATGAGATATACCACAACTCCCTCAACTGATTCTTTTCAATCAGTACAGCCAAGAAGAAACTGCATCTAAAGATG
Organism: Azemiops feae; assembly: GCA_023970755.1. Taxonomy (NCBI): domain Eukaryota; kingdom Metazoa; phylum Chordata; class Lepidosauria; order Squamata; family Viperidae; genus Azemiops; species Azemiops feae. The sequence continues at coordinate 2,433,512 of JALGBA010004258.1, read as the reverse complement.
AGTAGTACAAACTTGCCAAAATAATCTATCCTTATCCTCAATCTATCCTTATCCTCAGCTGAAATTGCTTCCGCAGCACAGGAAAACCAGGTGTGCCAGCTTCCTATCTACTATCTTTGCTAATGGTTTATCTATCAAAAAGTTAAAAAGTTCATAAATGTTGCTACCTATAGCACTAGTAGACCAGTCTCACAGGCTGCTTCAGTTCTTAAAATATTTTCCTAGGTAATTTCTAGCAGAGACATGCTCTAATGAGTTCTAAGTTGTGCTTGGTCATGTTTATTTTGTGACTTATGCCACCAACACTCTATATATGGCTGCCTGCACATTTCATCATCTATAGTTCCTCAGTAAACTTTGGGTTGGAGAATCATGGTTGGGAAAAAGTGTCAACAAATGGGCAGATTCCAAACCTTCATTCATCCTGGCTTTCAAAGAGTCTGTTCCCTTGTTTTCTCAGCTTATTTGATGATTTTTTTAGTTAATTTGATAAAATAATCAAGATACACTGAGACAGAAATCAACAAAGATAACTTATTTCTATATTTGTTACAGTAGCAAAATTCCACAGAGCCTGAACTCAAATCATATCATGCATTTTTTCTTATTAGCTTCAATATATATATATATATATAATACATTTGAAATTAAGCATGCAGTTTCTTGATTTCTTTTATTTCTAGTACTTTATAAGACAAGTTGTTTTCAGTCTTTTTTACATATCAAAGAAGGATATCTTAAACCAAAGCCCAACTTCTTAAGAATATCACTGACCATATTATTTGGCATTCCCCCAAATAGCCTTACCAGCTTGAAGTGATAATCTTGCTTGAGCAGGAAATAGAATGACTCATGGAATAACTCAATGAATCAGTCACTTTGTTTAAGAGCCTAATTCTGATATCAGTGTTGGTACTATGTTATATAAAATCATTAAATAAAGTGTATAGTCAAATGTATCAGTTTTCTGGATAACAGGTTCACATTCTCAGGTTGTGAAATTCATTGATCGTGAAACTTTTTAAATGATGGAATTTCATTTTCTTCAGCCAGATAGGCTATCTTTTGGTAACTCACTACTTACTAAAACATTTTTGAAGGGCAAGTCTTAAAATGATGTGAAGGAGATAGTGCCATATCACTTAAATGGGTGGAGGGAGGAGCTTCTGTATTAAAGGATTTGAGGAGTAGGTATCTCTAATTTGGAGCTTACTTAATATCTGATGTACCTGCTTTGTGAAGACAGATATTTCTGACCCCTAAATTGAGAGAATTAAATAAATATTTCATTCAAAATTGTCAAATTATGAGAACAGATATATATATAATTATATCAGACAGGTATCACAGTTTTAAAAATTAATAAGATAATTTTGTAAACTCAAACAAATAGGAAAATGGAAATTAGTTCCTTATTTCCCACTATACAGAGTTAAAACTGGTTTATTTTTTATCACTTAATATGTGGGTCAGTATATTAAATGTAGGGGCTCTGTGTCAAAAGTAGGCAAACTTTTGGTTGCCAAATGCTAAGCAACATAAGGAAAGGTAGAAGCTGCAATTGATGGTGCATCATACATTAGGGGCATGGCTATGTTACATATGTGATCAGGGCTAGGATTTTGGAAGAAGTTCCAGGTTTGGGAACTTTGTTTTATTCAGGTCTGAATTGTAAATATAAGATTATATCTTCAATTACTTTCATGTGTTTTGTAGAACTCTGGCCTCAGAATGCTGATTTTCAACAACTGTCAAAATGTTGCAGTGGTCCAGAGGCTACCTGATGACTTAGATAAGATCAATTAAAGAAATGACAGAAGTGAAGTAATCTTGACAAAGATGAGATGGAAGATGATATTAGGGAACAGCAGAGATTTGGATGAGACTTGTGGGAAAATAGGGAGCATGGAGCTAAAATCAATAAGCTATTTCCATACTGTCACAATTCCCATTCATTTCCTGAAAAACAGTTTGAAGATGATCCATGATTGCCTTCTCTCCTGATACTGCAGAAACACAGAGCAAATGGAAAACACCCTTTTCTATCCTGGGCTGCTGCGGATCCTTCAGAAACAAGAATCTCCTCAATCCCAATCCATGCAAAAAAGAAATAATTACTTGCATTCATAAATGTTCCGCATGCTTATTCCTTTGTGTGCATCTGTGTGATCATATACAAAAGAATTCTAGCAGTTCCTAAGAGAGACAATTGGAAATCCTCAAGCTATATTGAAAGACTAGGGGCCAGGAAACATACTGAGTCATGAGATCCTCTGAATGGAGGGATGGGGCTGTTATTTCTAGTTTTACTTCACACTCAAGTATTCCACTATTGAGCAATAAATAAATTTGATCAGTTCTTAAAAACAGTCAGTGTCATGGATCACAGACATTTGGATCTGTTTTTGAACTGTCACACAATTCTTGATGAATATACCCTTAAAAAAGAAAAATAGAACATTAATTTCTGAGTTGCTTGTTGATATCTAATAAGTGTTGCTCTTTAGTCTTAGAGCCAACAGTTATGTGTGATGAATTGATTCAAGTCTGTGTGGGCCTGATCTAGAACATCATTAAATAGTTATGTAAACAATCAAGTTAACTCCATGTTTCTTTTCATCATTCAGGACACATCTTTTAGAAAGCCCGTAACTGCCTTAAATTTAAACACTGGTCTCTTTTCTTGGCTTTTCTTTCTGTTTTTGCAGCCTATTTCCACCTTGATCTTTCTCTATCTCATTCTCACACACATTCATACATACACACATAAAAGCAATCCAAGATTCTTTTTATTTCTGTGAGATCCCATTCAACCTATATTATCTCTACTATAATTACTCTGGTTTTTAAATTCCTAATTTCAGAGCCTCAGCACAATTATTTTTTTTCTTGATCTATTTAGCAGTCTCCTTGTCTAGAAAAGTTATTATTTTTTCCTTAAAAAAGGACATCTTGCTAAAGACAAAAGAAATACTTGTGTATTGCAACAGTAGTCAAATGATACCATAAAATTCTTTGCCAGTTTGGATACTGTTCATGCTTCACAGTTGGATTCTTTTCCACAACAGGGCTGTAGATCAGACAGTTTGAAGGTTCATAAGTTTATTGGCAAAGTGTGACTCTTAATTAGAGATGAAACAGAAATTTCTACTGTTCCTGTTCCCATCAATGAGCAGAGGAAGGTACACATGTCTCCTTAATTATGTACAGAGGTAGAGAGACCATATGAACCAAAATAATTCCCAAAGCTTTTTCTAGCAATTCCACCTTATATCCAAAACAAAAGTACAATCATAATGGAAAGTCTGAGACAATGTTTTTTGGGTAATATTAAGCAAGCATAAAAATTCAAAATATACAAGAATGGTCACATTTAAGTTCCTCTGTTAAGTTCTTAGACCACAAATCAGTGTCCCTATTCATTCATATAGCATATTCCAGGAGCTGCCATGGAGAGGAAGGGAGGGATGGACTAGTTTATTTCCTAAAGCTCTGTGCACATGCCTAAATTTGGATCTAGCCCAATGTCCTATTTTAGAGTAGTAATTGTGATTTCATATATGGAATGTGTTGAGAGATCTTACATAAATGAAATTCTCAAATAACTTGAGGGGTCTAGTTTAAAGTACAGATATTTGACATGCAGCACAAAATAAATAATTCAAATCCAAACATATCCTGCTTCTAATAAGATAAAAACAAACACAGTGCTTAAATTCTAGAGCTAATATTTATATTAGTGGCAATTAAATAACATCATGTTAATATTTCATACTGGCCTCCTAGCTAATCAAACATATGCATGCAAAATAAATAATGTTCAAACAAAATATATTTTCCTATCTCTCAAACATTAATCAAACAACATTTATCAAAAGGAAGTAAAGATATACACATTAACTCATTATTTCCTTAGTAAAAAAGAAACTATGGATATGTTACTTAAAACTACTTGACTACTTTGTTATTATTGTTATTGTTTACCCATACTCTGCTAGATATTTTTGATTGGATTTTGTATTTTTGACTATCAGATTCTTCCCAAGGACTGGAGGCTAAAACATATAAGGAACGGTTGCTGGAATTAGGTATGTCTAGTTTAATGAAGAGAAGGACGAGGGGGGACATGATAGCAGTGTTCCAATATCTCAGGGGCTGCCACAAAGAGGGAGTCAAGCTATTCTCCAAAGCACCTGAAGGCAGGACAACAAGCAACGGATGGAAACTAATCAAGGAGAGAAGCAACCTAGAACAGTGATGGCGAACCTTTTAGAGACCGAGTGCCCAAATTGCAACCCCAAACCCACTTATGCATCGTCGAGTGCCGGGTGGGTGTGGCCCATTGGCTGAGTGTGGCCCATTGGGTGGGCGTGGCCCATTGGGTGGGCATGGCTGCGGTGGTAACAGCAGACTGGGTGGGACTAAAAAGTTCAATCAATCAATTCCAACTTTGCAAGATCTTTTTTTTTCCCGTGAGAAGTTGAAATTGACTGATTGAATCTTTTTTTTTTTGCACACGGCGGCGGAGGCCTAAAGTGAAAAGGTTTTATAAAACCCAGCTGAAGGCCTAGGACTGGGGCGACGGCGCGTGTGTCCACAGAGAGGGCTCTGAGTGCCGCCTCTGGCACCCGTGCCATAGGTTCGCCACCACTGACCTAGAACCAAGGAGAAACTTCCTGACAGTTAGAAAAATTAACCAGTGGAACAACCTGCCTCCAGAAGCGGTGAATGCTCCAACACTGGAAGTTTTTAAGAAGAGACTGGACAGCCATTTGTCTGAAATGGTATAGAGTTTCCTGCCTGAGCAGGGGGTTGGACTAGATGACCTCCAAGGTCCCTTCCAACTTTATTATTATTATTATATTATTATTATTATTATTATTATTATTATTATTATTATTATTATTATTATTATTATTATTATTATTATTATTATTATTATTATTATTATTATTATTATTATTATTATTATTGTTATCTAGGGTAGCTTGTAGGAAGGTGTCAGGGAATGGTATAACTGAGCATCACATGATCATGGCAGGGCAGCTGTGGTACTGAAATGGCAAGAACTTTTCAAAATTTCATTTCCACAGGAGTCACAGCATTCTGTAAGGTAGCCCATTTGAGGTACCTTGGTTGGAATCATTTCACCCTGTGGTGCATTGTTTTGCCCAGCTAAAGGTTACAGACGTGTTTTAGTAATATGTAGATTTATGGAAGTTGAAGAAAGTTAAATAAGATATTTCTATTTAATCACCAATGATAAACAGAGGATATCTGCATTCAAAGTGTCACTCAACTATGAATTTCACCTTTGACCAGTTATTCTACCTAATGTATCCCAAAATATTGTGTAAATAAAATTAGAGAAGAACCATGTTGAATTCCAGAAAAAAGCATATATGTGTAATACAAAATATAAGATTAAGACCCTGTGCATATTTAACTTGAAGAAAATTTATACTAGATGTTCTTATAATCTAAAGTAATAATTACTTTATTCCTACAAAAGTGCTTATCAAAGCATTTTAGCCAATACAGTATCAATTAAAATGAAGCAGTATTTTCAGGCTTTAAACTATAATTCCTAATTAACTAAAACTGGTTAACGTTTCACAATTTTTGTATAAAAACTGCTATTTATTTGAACTGCATCACCAAGTAATAGTACTTTGTGAAGAAAAAATCTTTACTCAGTGCAATCTAATTCTGATTTTATCCATGTATTTGGTTCTAGTCAGGGTCACTGAATGTTTAAACATCTGATAAGATGTTCAACTTGTTCAAGTATCATTTACTGGATTACCTTGGCTGTATAAATTGGCTGTGAAAGGGTATATCCCCAAGATGTACTTTCTCTGTGGGATGAAAACAGAGATAGTTAACTACAAAAAACAAACCACAGAAATATTGCCTGTATCTTTCACTAACCTTTCCCCCCCCCCTTCCATTCAGTCAAATTCTTGGAGACTGCTTAGACAAGTCCTTGCCATTTTCTTGGCAAGGTTTTTCAGAAATAGTCTGCCATTGCCTCTTTCCTGGGGGTCAGAGAAAGTGGCTGGCCCAAGGTCACCCAGATGGCTTCATGCCTAAGGCCCAACTAGAATTCACGATCTTTCAGTTTCTAGCCTGATGCCTTAACCATTGCACCAAACTGGCTCTACTATTCTCAGCCTAGTATGTTTCAAATAAGTTGAATTTCAGCTCCAGCCAGCACAAGTTGAAGAGGGTAGCAAATGAAGGAAGTCTCATCTACAGTATAGTTCAACATGGAATCACAGTATCTTTTTCCATTTGCACTTAACCACATAAGACATGAGCATCTGAAAAAAAACCACACATTTTTCTTATGTTGCCTCCATTTCAGTCCCAGCCTTTGAATGAGGCAAGGGTTAAGTTGCCTTTTGCCATATAGATGGTAAAGTTGTATTTTCCCCATTATTTAAACATCACCCAAGGCAGCCTTGAGTTGTTTGAAATCTGTTAGGTTTTGTAACCTGTTACTTTGGGCACAAGTCAGGTAACTGAAATTTGTTGTGGCTATTGCCAATTTCTATTCAAAACAAAGGCAATACAAATTGGCAATAGCCACAACAAATTTCCATGTCAACTCAGTAGTGGAAAACACTTCAACTCAGCAATTCGGAAAGGTTCATAAAAGTATTGAGACTAAAAAGAGCAAGTTAGGCCATAGAACTCAACCTTTTGTTCTGTAAGGAATCAAAATGAATGCAAGTGGCCACATCCAGCCTGTGCTTGAACACAGCCAGTAAAGGGGAAGTCCACCGCTTCTCTGGCTAATTGATTTTTCAGTAGAGAACACTTAGGAATTGTCTCCTAACATTCGGCTAGTGGGCTTCTGTAACCTGGATCTTCTTGGATGACAGAGCACTCTTCTTCTGTACTGAACTCACTGGGGCTGCACCTGCTGAATTCGCGCCACCTTCCAACGTTTATAGACATAACGCCTCTATCGAGAGTGCTCGGAAAATTGGCAATCCGAGTAAGCCCAAACTACTCCAGGTGGCTGCAGAGATGGGTGGGGGAGCGGGAAGAAAACAACCTTTTATCTCAACCGCCTTAATTGTGCAAATGGCCATCGCCTCAGAGCCTTGAGCTGCTGCCAGCCAAACCGACCTTTTCCCGTTTGGCACAAAAAGCCGCCAGGGAGGGAGGGAGGCAGGGAGGGAGGGAACCTGCTCGCTCTGCCTCTCAGCGTCCCCAACTTGTTTTCGCGGGTTCCAGCGACACGAACCGCGAGAGCGCCAGCAGCCCTCCCCTGTCCCTTCCCGGCTCCAGCCCTGCTCGCGAGCTTTCGCTGGCTGAAGCGAACACAACCTCCGGCGTCGGCGGGAGCTGAAAGCGAGCAGCAAGCAGCGCTGGGGCTACGTCAGTAGGGGCGCGCGGTTTAGACTCCAGCTCTTTAAAAACGGCGTGTAAGCTGAGATGCTCCCATAGAGAGCCGCACGCCAGGAGTCGTTTGGGCTACGGCAGCGGGCGGTCTTCCAGCGCAGTCACCCACAGCTGGGCTGAAACGCGCGCGATCCGACAGCCCTCGCTCTCAAGTTAGGCTTGTCCCGAAAAGCTTCAGACCCACCGCCTTCGCCCCCTCCCGCGTCGGCACGCGCTCCGCCTGGTTAGCTAGTTGGAGGGGGGGAATGTCAAAAGCTCCTTCCACTTCTAGAAAAGCAATTTTGCAGCCGTCGCCGTTTGTCCCCGCGCTGCTTTAGCACCATGGACACAGCCGCGGTTGCCGCCGTCGCTGCCCGCATGTTGCTTTTCCTCAGCTTGCTCGGATTGCCGTCCGGGCTGGGAACGCGCCAAAGAAGCTGCCCGGCCTTCTGTCACTGTGAGCTAGACGGGATGCTTCTGCGGGTGGACTGTGCCGACCTGGGCCTCGCAGGTGTGCCCGCCAACCTCAGCGTCTTCACCTCTTATCTGTAAGTACAGAATAACGGAGTTGGAAGAGACTTTGGAGATCTTCTAGTCCAACCCCCTGCTCAGGCAGGAAACCTTATACCATTCCAGACAAGTGGCTGTCCAGTCTCTTCTTAAAAGTCTCCAGTGATGGAGCACCCACAACTTCTGAAGGCAAGCTGTTCCACTGATTGATTGTTCTCACTGATAGGAAATTTCTCCTTGGTTCTAGGTTGCTTTTCTCCTTGATTACTTTCCATCCATTGTTTCTTGCCTTGCCTTCTGGTGCTTTGGAAAATAGGTTAACCCCCTCTTCTTTGTGGCAGCCCCTCAAATATTGGAACATTGCTATCATGTCACCCCTAATTCTTCTTTTCACTAGACTAGACAAACACAATTCCTAAACACAATTCCTGCAACCGGCTCTTCATATGTTTTAGCTCCAGCCCCCTAATCATCTTTCTTACTCTTTTCTGCACTCTTTCCCAAGTTTCTACATCTTTTTAATAATATGGTAACCATATTATAAAATATGGTACGATTGGCTCAGAAGGGAGCAAGGAGGGGGAGAATTATTTTTTGAAGCCAAGAAAAGGGGCAGATGCTTCCCCTCATATAGTGCCTTCGGATGTCCTGGATTACACCCCTCCATCATCCCATTAAGGTGGAATGGATATGCTGGTTGTAAAGGATGGAGAAGCAACAGTTGGTGGAATTTAGGATAGAAACTTCATAGTCAACTAAATTCACCACCCAGCAAAACTAATCAGCACAGCACAAGTTATAGCTAGTTCACTAAGCAGCATCCCTCCACTGTCTCATCTGGTACTTTTTGATATCATCCATGACTTGTTGCAGTGAGTGTTAGCAAAAGCAAACAAGGAGGGAGGGGAGTGGGCATAAAATATATCTATTCTTTGCATCTGGTATAAACTGACTCTAGTTGGTAGGCTGTTTCTCACAGACTTGCTTCACTGAGAATATTTTAAAATGTGGAATTTGGGGCCATTTTATAAAAGCAAAAACATTCCATCTTGTGAGAAGATTTAGAATGAGGAAGCAGTTCTATGGGTATCTTATTTTGTATGCCCATTCTGCAGATGCAAAGATATACTGTCAAAAAGTGAGAAATTAAGGAGCTGTGGATATATAGTTAGTTTCACAAACAGTTAAAACACTGTGCAGCAAAACTATGTATGGAAGTACCAGATATGATCCAAGGGATTTTCTGCTACAGATTGTGTAGTAACGATGTATGGAAAGTATTAAGAATCTGGATATCTATATTCCATCAAATCCCTAAACTCTGATCTATAACACTCAGTGGAACAATCTCAGACTAAATAATTGGAGAAGAAATTTACTTAATTTGGGTTATGAGTTTTTTTTATATTCAGAACTGATATTGCTGAAGGATCATGGAGGGAATGGTGTTCTGAAGCCTGGTTAAAATATATATTCTAAATCTATATTAAAATTTCTCTAATTTGCTTGGCAGTGCCAAAATCCATGTCAGTGGCAAGAAAGATCAGAAACAGCTGGTTAAATGAGGGGTTATTATAGATCACTACTATAGATCTTTTTAGTTTGTGTTTTTCCTGTATTTCATTGTTTTATACAGCAACTGTAATTGAACCTATAATACTTTAATTTTGTGCTGTTGATGCTAATATTAAACTGGCCATATGACAAGATTGCTATTTTGTCTAAGTTTGTTTCTTATGTTTTCAAACACATCATGTTAAAAATGTCCACGTGGAAAGCATTTTATGCAAAAATTAACTTGCAACTTATTATGTTATATGATTTAATTGGTTTTGTACTTTTAGTGAGAAACTGCTACCAGCAGTATTATCTTGATATGTGTAACTAGATAATCCTTCTATATTCATTGTATTGTGCAAACAAATTTGAGAGCTTAATGTCTGGACATTTAGGTGGTAGCACATAATACTTTTTTTTAAAAAGAATTGAAATAAGCTTCATTGGAAGAGAATTAATTTCTTGCCTCAGGTCTATGTAATGTATTACTTTCCAAAAAAAATATTGGTCATCTGTTTATCAAAAATGGGATAAAAGCCATTTGCAGACTTTACTGAGATGTTAAATTACATATGAAGTATTCTTTTTATAAATAACCAACATATTTTATTTATAGCAATTTTCTCCAGCTTAGTGTCCTCTGGTGTGAAATTACTTCCAGCTTTTATGGAGGGTGCCAGTTTAAGAAAGCCTAATATATAAAGTATGTAAAAAATAACCAGTTTTATAAACATGATTACACCTGCTGGATATTATCTTTATTAGGCCTTCCAAGTTAAGTATTTGAATGACATTATTTAATCTTTAACTAATCTTGAATGATAGAACAGGTGTATATAAAAGAGAATAAATGCTCCTGAAGTATGAATGGGTAAGGGGAAAAAAATCAGGAATCTACTTTTTGGATCTACTATATAGAATCTTTTAAGTGTATGAATAAACTCATGATCAAAAAAATATTTTAGAAAAAATGAAGATTGAAGTAACAAGATATAAAATTTACTTATTTGCGAACTACAGAGCATTGTACTAATTAAGTGGGTTTCACATTTTTGCATCAGTTATGAATCCTCTTCACTGAAGTTGTGACTGCGGTTTTACAGTTTGCAACATTATCTGGGACAAAGTACCCTTAAACTAGTGAAGTTTACTCCTTAGTAAAGATGCAAGAGATTATAGTTATCTTCCCTCTTTGATCTCCTTGTAAAATACAATCATTTAATGGGATTCATTATGAGTAACATTTATGTTTTGAAAGCTCATGAAATCTTTCCCAAGCATATACTAAAAACTCATATATGATTTTGAATATATATTTTTTTAATTTGCTTGGCAACTGTACTGAAGTGGTTTGCTATTGCCTTTCAGGATGCTTTTCAACTTCCCAGTCTACCCATAACCCTAGTGTTCCTTGATCCAAGTACTAAAGAGGCTTAATCAGTTTAGCTCCTAAAATTAGCTATCTGCTCACAGTTTATTTATTTGTCATCGTCTTTTCCTGTTTTTTTTTTCCTTTTTACTTCCTAGCCTTATATGCAGTAAAATTTATAATAAGGAACATCAGATGGATTGTATTTGCTAATACTGTGAAATTCAGCAGGGTAGTTCATCTCTAAAAACAGTGGCCTCAAGATTCACTTTATCTAACTCTGAATAATGAATTCCAATCTTCCCAGATAGAGATGTGGGGTATATTCTGTTAGAAACTTCTGTTAGAAAGACCTAAGATAGTGTTACATTTTATGATCATTATATAACTCCTTGATTCTTCAGACTCCTTCAAGAGCATGCAGATACATGAAAGCTGATCTTCCTACCAGAAGGGGGTGCTGCAACTCTACCTTGAGAATTTTAACCCATTGACTTTTAAGCTAGTCAATGTGATTATATTACAAAAAATATACCTCATAACTAAAATCTATTGATATATTTTAAAATTATATGAGTAATTAAGAAATTTGCCTTTTCTTTCAACTAAATTTACAAGACATTTTATTTTATTCCCATCAGAGTGGGACTGTTTGGTCTAATGATTAAGGCACCAGGCTAGAAACCAGGCTGTTCTAGTCCTGCTTTACCCATGAAAGCCAATTAGGTGACTTTGGGTCAGTCATTCTCAGCCCACGATGTCAGGCTTGGGTGACAAGCTGGTCGATCAATTTCTGTCGCAAGTAAATGGATCAACAGTCAGTTGATCTGGAAAAATGTTGACCCTTCACTTGAGGGAAAACACTAGGAAAAAGAAGAAGATTGTTACGATGCTATATAGTGTTGTACATTATACATACTACTATATTACTACAGTATATTAAATATTATATACCATATTATATATGCTAATAAATGATTATACCATAAGCAAAATTTTAAAATGCTAGAAATAGGTGGGGCCATGCCACTTTAGTTATTAATCTACTGGTGTCTTATATGCAAGTATGTTTAAGAACTCTTCATTTGTTTTTACACTAAGAAAAGTATTCTTCAGTTGTACCAATATCCTGTACCTGAGACAACTTACTTATTAATGTATACCTTGATTTGTCTTAACTGCAGACATTATCATTAACATTAACATCAGATCATACTTAGGATTACTAAATCATTCTGTCTATAAAGGTTTCTGCATTATGAAAATGAATATATGAAATTGCTGAGACAGTAAAAAATAAAATCATCTTTACATGATACTTCAGCGTTTATATGTCTGAAACCATAAAAAATAATGTTGGTTCTAAATTGTTACTAACACAAGTAATGATTTCCCATGATGTCTAAAATAAATCACTGTATCATCTATGGTTAAGTGCTATGTTTCTGTGTTATGAATACAAAATGACATTAATAAGGATTATTTAATTATCTGCTTTTTCTGTCACCATTTCCAACATGGCATATGTGAAGAATTGTGGCTGTCTCATTTATATTACTAAACTGAGATATGTATTCAGAATATATCCAGCATTTAAGTTTGTTAATAGTGGATTACCCAGGTTATTGTCTGATTTCCTGAGAGTTTGTAGGCTACAATCATAGCACACTGACTTCTGATTTATATTAATAGGACTGCAGTTTCTGAAGATTTGTGACATATTATATAGCATGTAAAATGCTACTCAAACTTAAGCAGTTTTTATATGTTCTTATATGAGATCAAGAGGAAGTAAAAAGTTCATAGACATGAGCTAGAAGTTTTGTTTCTGTTATATTTGCAAATACCAGGTAATATAAAAACCATTTTTATCTTTATAGATAAATGTTAAGAAATATGATGGTTTCCCATTCACTTTATACTTAAGAGCACATGTGGGATATTCACCCATGTTTATACAATGGGATTCAACATGATGTGATTAAACTGGTCACCTTTGTTTATAGTTACTGATATTACTTCCCTTGTTTATACATAACACTAAGCCATATTTCATTTGGTTTTGACTTAGTAATAGTCCATACCTAGAGGGGAAAAGGGTGTTGTTGTTTTACAACAAATCAGAATTTGAAACCAACTAGGAAATAGCCAAAGAAGTCAAGATTATCTCTAAGATTCATCCTGTTTGTTTTTTATTTCTTCAGCAAGCCTGAAGAAAAATAAAATCCTGACTTAGCATTATGTATGAGCCCAGTGAATATTTTGTCAGCCCTGATCTGGTTCACATATAACACACTTAGATCCTTACCCACAGATCCTTCCTTATATCTTGAAACAATGCATTGCCCATAGCCTAATCTGTGATCCAGTTTAAAAAAGTACAAAACAGATGTGGGGAGGGCATTCTTCATCTTAGAACTAATTGTGGAGCCAAAGTCAAACTGAAGTTTTCATCATTGTTTACAGGTCCATTCTTATGTTTAATTATGGGTGATCAGAAAACAGTTAGATTCTAATAATCTCTTTTCTATGCAGATTCTTCTTCTCCCATAAAGCTATAGTGCTCTCTTCTCTACTCATCTGCAAAATTGAATTTCTTTTTTTACTTCTGCCAATCCTGCATGCTCTCAGAACCTTCACAAACTTAGCAAAGATTAAAAAAACAAAGACATAAGAACGATAAGGTTGTGCTATCATAAATGTAACATAAACCAACTTTCTACTAATCTATGTATCACTTTTCTAATTAAACTATATTGTCCCAAAGGTGTTTTTTCAAAAGGCAACTGGACTTTGTTTTTCCTTGAAGACATTTCCCTTCTCATCCAAGAAGCTTCTTCAGTTCTGATGTCAGAACTGAAGATGTTTCTTGGATGAGAAGGGAAATGTCTTCAAGGAAAAACAAAGTCCAGTTGCCTTTTGAAAAAGTACCTTTAGGACAATCATGACCTAGATGACTGAGAATCTCCATTGACATTAAACTATGTTGTTTTCAGCCATAATAAATGGAACAAAGGTTGGACTACATTGAATCCAATAAAAGTAGTCAATTTATTTCATTATCTGAAAACTACTGTGCTTCTCAACTATCCAAGGAGGCAAAAAAAAAATACAGAATAAAGTAATAGATTACAACTTTCACTATATACTATAAAATACAGGGAATATTAAGATTTTACCTGCATTGGAGAGGGGAAAGGTACTTCCAATTAAGTAAAAATACTTCATCTTAAGCTACACATAATATAATATTTGCTTAACTGGATTTCTTTGTCAGAAGCATTCCCAGACTTCTTTGTTCTCTGCTCTTGGCAAATTGATTGATTGACTGATTGATTGGTTTATCATATTTCTTAACCACCCATCTCCTTCAGACGGGCTCTAATTAAATATGCCACCTCCTTAAGATGTAGAAGTTTATATTTATAGAAATCTAAAATATCTGCTATGGTGCCATTGACGAATATAGAAGGATGGATGGATGAATAGAAGACAGATAGATGGATGTATTGGATTGAATGGAAACAAAGCTTTTATAAAACAACAAAGTACATTTAAATTTCACTCTTCCCTTTTAAGATAGAGACAGAAACTATAAGAAAAGTAAAAGTTAAATGAGAAATAAACATCTTGTGGCTCAGAATAACATTCAGTCTTAAACATACACACATTCTCATTTTAAAAAATGTGGCACATTGAGTTTCTTTTCATAGCTTTGAATTGAGAAACATATGAAAATAGGTGTTATAAAATTTACAACCACAGAAAAAAATAATTCCGAAGACGTAGTCCTATCCACATGTATAATTTCCATAGCCATATTATGTAAGCCCCCTGTTCCTGTAGTTCTTGCTGTACTTCCCAATCATATCATGGGGACAAGTGGAGACAATTGTCTATTCACAAATTTTAAATCTTGAGAGTTCTGATTTTTATTATACACGAAGGACTAAAAATCACAACATTTCTTACATTATTTTTTTCTTGGCCTGTGATCTCATCTTACTTAGCCAATTTAGTGACTATAATAGATTTTTCCAAAAGTGAAAAAGAAATGCAAACCTTTTTCGCCACCAGACAGCCACATGTTAAAACATATTTTTCAGTTTATGCCTTTCCACTAAAGCAAACTCCCTAGCTTAAGACCACCCAGGAATACTTTAAAAACTTATATGACATTAATGTTGGAAAGGTATTTTATCCCCAAAAGCATGAGCTACTAACAAACAACAATAATTATTTATTTTTATGCTACCAGGAGTTTTTAGGTGAAATGGAGATATTGTACTATAAAAAGCATCATTAGTTGTGCAGCCTTATTGCAAATTACATTTTAGTATCTTAGTTTTTGTTTCTATCATATCTGAATTACTATAACAACAGCAGCAAAATATTGTTTTGTTTTATTAAGTTTTATTTGTAAATATAATACATTTATCAATATCCCCATCATCACTATTGTGCTATTGTATTGTATATGTATCACAAATTAAAAATGCTAATAGTTAATCCTCATTCATTAATAACAGGGAATTTGCAAACTTAATTTATAACAGAAAAGGAAAAGCAGAAGAATCATGACTCACCCAGAGTAGCTGATGAATTTGATAAGCAAATCTGCAATCTGTATTTCCCCCATGGAACATTACAGAATTAGGTGCTTCACTCGGCGGCCCCTGCAGGATTAGGTCTAGCTGCACCATTCTCATACCATTTCCATGGTCTAACTAGCTTTTCATTCACCACTGCAAATGCTCCTGATGAATAAGGGAAGTAGCATTGAGAAAAAAATACCACAAATGCAACAATTACATAATCACTGAGTTGTGGTTAGCATAAATAAAGTTAGCCTGATTACACTCTATATTCAGATCCTTCAAAGATCTGTGAGCTTCATATCAGCTTACTTATTAGTTTAATTTTGCATTCTGCCCAAATGTTGTCTATAGTTTCTATTCTTATATTATTAACTATCAGTACTTCTTTAATATCTGTGCTTACTAGATATAGTCATAGGCTTTTTACTTAATGTTTTATACCAAAACAGTATAAATACAATCAAATGATGCATTAAGTTTTGTTTTCTGAAACTTCACTGTGAATTCAGTACAAATGTTTCTGATATAAATAAAATTAAACTGTATTGTTTGTTTATAGTCCAGACAACTTAATAGACTGTCTTGGAAATTCATTTAACTCATTAGATTTAAATCAACAACCAAGGTTTCTTGGCTAGCAGGATTAATGTATTGGCATGAGTGGGACAGCCAAGAGTAAACATTTTTTTTTCAGTGCTAAAGGTTTTTCCCCCCTCCTTCTTCTTCTTCTTAATAAAGTTTGATGGTGGATTAAAGAAAATAACTTCATGCTGATAGCTTTGAATATGGAATATACAGTAATTATATTAAACTTGAAATGTAACAATACTTAAACACGAGCATCAGTCTACATAAGACCTTTTAATATTTTATTGGGAACAAAACTATAATTGTCTATCTGTTGTTCTGAATACTATTATTTTAAATGCCATGTATTTTAATAATTTAAATATGAAGATGAATAAAGTAAATATGAATAAGAGGAACATGCAAAATAATTTTGACCAGCATGTTTAATAAGGCAGATAAGTTAATGTAACCAGTAAAGTAAACTGCTATTACATTTTAACCCATTCAGATAGCTTTCAAAATCTATTTTAAAGATGGGGGAAATGCATACAAAGCCAGAATTGAGAACACAGCAACAGACAGTATATGCCACCTATGCAAAAAAGCTGAAGAAACAGTAGACCACCTAATAAGCTGCTGCAAGATTGCACAGACTGATTACAAGCAGCGGCATGATAAAGTAGCAACTATGGTGCATTGCAAGATCTGCAAGAAATATAATTTGCCGGCAAGCAAGAACTGGTGGGACTATAAAATAGAAAAAGAAAATGAAGAAGTTAAATTGCTCTGGGACTTTAGAATTCAAATAGAGAGGCACTTGCCACATAACACCCTGGACTTAATTGTCGATAAGAAAGACAAAAAAACTGGATAGTTGATGTGGCGGTGCCTGGAGGCAGCATAATAGAAGAGAAAGAACTGGAGAAGATAACAAAATATAAAGACCTACAAATAGAAATAGAACAAATGTGACAAAGGCAAGTAAGGGTAGTACCAATAGTAATAGATGCCTTAGGTGCAATCCCAAAACAACTGGAGCACCACGTGAGCACGATTGGCATTGACAAATTTGCCATCAGTCAATTGCAAAAGGAACAGCTTCCATCCTGCAATGATATCTGTAACACCATCAAAAACATCCACATCTGCCTATCCCAGGTGCTTGGTAAGGACTTGATAGGTAGACAAAAATGTCAAACCCAGTATGATCATCTGGCTGACTATGCAATGATCATCATCAACAACATCAATAACAACAACAATAATAATAAGATATGGATGATTTGAAGAAAAAATGATATACTGATGGTTGACAAATGTCATTTAAATTTCAAAACCATCAATAACCCATTGAATATTTAAAAGGAAACCTTTCCCCAGTGTAGAAAGGGCAGCTCTGAAATATCTCATTTATTGTTCCTCTTCCCTCCTTTTTTCCCCACCCCGACAATTTCATCCATATCCACCAATAGCTTCATTTCATATTTGAAACACTAAAATGATATGATTTGAAAAAGGGAGAGCAAGTTCCCTTTTAAATTCATTTGTGTATAACTGATTATGCCAATCCACTATTGTGTAACAATGAGAACTGAGTGGAATAGTTGCTAAGAAAAAGATTGGTATCCTGGTTAACTTTTGAATAATCTTTTTTGATATAGTTTTTTTAATGAAGGAGCTGGAAATGCTAGAATAAATGGACCAATGGACACATATTATGCCTGGCTTCTTATTAGCTTTTGGATGCAATTTAGACTGCTACAAATTTACTTATGATCTCAATAGGAACCAGAAAATTAAGTAATTGTTAAGCAGTGCAATTGTTAAGCGAGGCATCATATGACCACATTTGATTTTACATCCTTTTTTGCCAGTCATTAAGTAAATCACTATGAGCATTAAAACAGACATCACATGACCACAACTGCTGGCTCCCCATTGACTTTGCTTGTTAGTCATTAGGAGAGGACTACCTGTAGTTTTAGCTTATGTAACCCTTTATAGCCTACTGCTGGGTTTTGTGCAGCACTAAATCTCCTCAAGAGAGTTGGCCCAACAACTTTGATTATGCTGGAAAAAGCACCTAGTTGTCCCTCATTTTGGGGAGGTTGGTGGGGAGGGCAAAGCCTGGAAGCATTGTTTGTCATTTTGGGCAATATCCTCTGAAATAGCCTTTTGTTGGGGATCTACCTGTCTCCAACATTATCTGCATTCCATAAATAAATGGGTTTTTTATTTGATTCTATGTTATGCTTATTATTTTGAGTTTCCAAGCATTTTCAATAATTGCAATGAGAAATAATTGGATTAATAAATAGCAAAGGTAAGCTGGGATATGGATGAGATCTTCTTAGGGGGTTTTGAAGAGAGGGACTGGCTTAAAGCAGGACTAGAATTTCCATGCTTCTAGTAGAGCACCTTAACCCCTATACCACAATGGGTCCTTTGCTAAATTACTCCCTTCTTTATTTATCCTGCACACTCGCTATCTTAATCTATTCTATAGCTACGAAAAGATTGCTACTACCTTCATTGTTAGCCATCAACTGTAAATTATTTTCTAAATCTTAAATATTAATCTTATTTTTCTTTCTACTTTTATATTGAATTATTTAAAATCATTTTTTTATTTACAGATATAAAATGATTTTATGGTAATATCTTAAATTGTCAGTGTTTGACTTTCAGTTTTAATTCTGCGCGTCATTTCTTCCAGTTCCGCTATTCAGATAAAATATTTGCTATGTAAAGTGGCAACAATATATACATTCTTGTTTCATACACTTTTCTACAGTACTAGATCTAGTTAAGTATAACTTTTTTTATATTGTCCTGTTCTCTCCATTCTGCATCGTAGATTTAACTCACTGACTACATGTTCCTCTGCCTTTTCAGAAAACTTCATTTATTTCTCTTTATGGATAATCGAGTGTATAATTTTTCACAAGTTAACATCCTGAAATTGTTTGGGCAATGTTCTTCTATACTTTCACAAAAGCTGTCCTTAAAAGTGGAATTGTTGCACTTTTCAGTTCATAGAATAATGAGCATTTGAAGGGAAAATGAGGACCGTGTGATGGTGATCTGCTAAATCTAATTTTTCTTTAAACTTCTTTTCTTCCTTCTTCTCACTTCTATGTTTCTGGTTTGCTAAAATGTTTTTCCTAGTTTTCAGCTGTACAGCAACAGTGGCTTGGCACTATTACTTTTTTTATGCCTGGTTATAAACTAGACTTTGAATCTATCAATTTGTAGTTGAAAACTGCTTGGATTACGCTATAATTACAGGTAGTCCTCTACTTACAACAGTTCATTTAGTGACCATTCAAAGTTACAACACTAAAAATGACTTATGACTATTTTTCACACTTACGACCATTGCAGCATCCCCATGATCATATGATCGAAATTCAGATGCTTGGTAACTGGCTAATATTTATGATGGTTTCAATGTCCCAGAGTCATATAATCAGCTTTTGTGACTTCCTGACAAGCAAAGTCAATGGGGAAGCCAGATTCACTTAATAACCATGTTACTAACTGAACAACTGCAGTGATTCACTTAACAACTATGACAAGAAAAGTTGTAAAATGGGGCAAAATTCATTTAACTACCATTTAACTACATAAATTTTGGGCTCAATTGTGGTCGTAAATTGAGGACTACCTGTGGTAATTTTTGTGGAAAATGGAGACAGGTATAAAATTAGTTTCTGGAAGGGCTGAGTAGTGACATAAAGGGTTCTTAAATTGCCTCCAGAAATAATGGCAGCACATACACTTATGACCATATCTTTCCAGACCCTACAACCTGTGGGACTACAACTAAACAATCATATAGTCTTTATTTGAAAAATGAGATAAAATTAATTTACATATTTTTCTCAAAGCTAAATCATGTCACCATTCATGATTTATGTCCCGCAGGCCATTGACCAAATACAATGTAAGTCTGACACCTGAATTTTCTTTTGTTAGGTTTTCTTGATAATTTATTGCTCCCTATATTAAGTCCTTTGATTTCTTTCTATTCCTGGTCATATTAGGCATACCAATCCAGGAAGTGCCATAGTCGATGTATTGGTTTTGTTAGTTAATACGTAGCCAATGTATTTAGTAGCTGAACAAAGGCAGTTTGTGCTTCTGAAGCCACCTTGGTTTTGAGTGATGAATCTCATATTTTAAGGGAACATGCAGCATTTTTCAGAATAGGTTGCCTACTTCTGAAAACTATATCCCAAGGACTTCCATTTTGTCTAGATTTTTTCTGTGTTTATTGCCCTCATTCAACAGTATATTTCCTCTATGTACTGATCCAGCAGCCACAGATCGTATTTAATTCTGATGACAATGAGCAATAGAACTCCTATTGTCAGTATATAACAATGTTGTCCTAATGTTGCATCCAACTAATGTTGCTAGTGCTTTCTTATAGATGATGAAACATGCGGAGGACACAATACAACTATATGAAATTCCAGAATGTAATTTTCAATCTAATAGGATATCATGACTGATAAAATCCAAACTTGCCAAGCCTTGAAGCCCAAATCATTCTCCTTTATCATTTCATTTGGAGACTAACCTTTAGAATTTCATCACCAAAAATAAAATGTCTTAATAATTTCCTAACTGATTCAATGCTACCACTAGAACAATTACCTCAGTTTATATACAACTAGTAGTTAACCAATAATGACCTTTTCAAGGATACTCCATTATATTCAACTTTGTCTTAGGTGTCTATTTTGTTTTTCTGTAACATGAAAGTCCTTATTAAGCAGTACATTTTAGATTATTTCCTTCCCAACCCAAAGATACTATCATAAACCCTGGGTGGTTTTTTTTTTAAAGTATATATTATATTTAAAATATCTGATATATTTATTTTAAGCTATATGGAATTAGAAAAACAATAATTGATAAACAATATGGTAATATGTATTTAAATATTAAAATGATTTTTCAAGTGTGAAATTAAAATGTTATCTTTTGACATTTTGACAAATAGGCTGTAAATCAAAATGTATTTTGTGCATATGTTGTTAACAACAGATAGACAAGTCACCCTCAAATAGACAAGTCAAGGGCTCTAAAAATTATCAGAATCTTGAAATAAGCTTAGAAAATTATCAGTAACCATATAGTTCTTTCAGTATCATATGATCATGACAACCTAAACCAGTCTGTAGCCCAGCTGTTGCATTTTGTATGAAAGGAAAATCCAGATGCTTTTATGGACAGCGCACTACAGTCTAGACAAGATTTAATTAAGGCATAGAAAATTGTTTCCTGATCAGAATATCTCACTACCAATACTGGATGGAGCATAACTACTGCCATATCAGGACTGTAAGCATTGTAACTTATTATTGTTAATTCTTATTATTTTTAGTTTGTTTTGATTTCTGTAAACCATCTGAAGTCCCTCCAAATTGGGACAGGGATAAGTCATATAATAAACAAACAAATGATTGTTATGTAAATAATTAACCCAGCTGCTAAATTCTACTAGAATTTCCTTTCTTCATTCACTAAAATAATAAAATTATTTCAATGAAACCAGTAGCATCAAAAAAGGGGGGAAAGTTAAAAAAAAAAGCTGCAAAGCCACTTATCACATCCATAATTTCCATCAGCCCACAATATAATTATTGTTCCTGTAAAGAATTGCTCCAGATATGCTCTGATGATTAAGATGATGCAGTGATGGTGATGGAAGGAATAACATAGGGGCTGCAGTAACAAACCTTGCTGAAGATATTGCTTATTTGTACCAATTAATTTAACATTTACTTTACCAAGAAAAGAAGAGGTAAGATAAAATGGTGGATCGATTGGGTCTTTTGGTGGGCTAGGACCCTCAATGAATGCTTATGGTATCCATTCTTTAATCCTGGTAATATCTGAATGCAGGTTTGTAGTTAAAAATGCATGTGTATTGTACATGCATATACACATATACATACACACAATCGGACCCACACAAACACTTTTAACAGTATTTTATTTTGCATTGTATCACTCAGTTGCACTGATCAGGCAAAAAACATTAGAAGAGTTCTCCTCAAACAAAATGAAAGGCACAAGGCCGAATTTTGCAGCATTGTGTGCCCATCAT
Organism: Azemiops feae; assembly: GCA_023970755.1. Lineage (NCBI taxonomy): Eukaryota > Metazoa > Chordata > Lepidosauria > Squamata > Viperidae > Azemiops > Azemiops feae. The sequence goes on along the minus strand of JALGBA010004258.1, from coordinate 2,411,395 downwards.
GTCTATGGAGATTCTCAATTATCCAGGTCATGGTTGTCCCAAAGATGCTTTTTCCAAAAGCCAAATGGATTTTGTTTTTTTCCTTTGAAAAAGTTTCACTTTTCATCCAAGAAGCTTCTTCAGTTGTGTGCCCATGGATTCTTGCCCCAAATGGGCAACACCTACTTAATTGTTTCTTAAAATAGAGTAGGAAAAGCAGTAAATTATTAACAAATCAATTAAACAAAATATTACATACAAGTAAACCTGAGTCACCTAGAAAAAGGTATTGGTTTTCTATGACATGAACTGTGCAGAATCCCACTAGGAAGTGTGGTATATCTCAAAGAACTATTTTTACAGATTGGAATAGTAAGATAAAGCAAAATATGTAGTTACATTACAGCTTGCTTAGGTGAAATTCACTTTATCTTAAAATGTAGATATAATAAATACTTTAATAAGATGCAAAATCTGTCTTCTATGGTAATCAGTCTAAGATAGGTGGCTGCAGTGGCTCACCTGGTTAGAATCCTAAATCAGAAGACCATTGAGAGGTTGACAGATCAGCAGTTCAAAACCCGAGAACAGGAGCTGCGTGATGGAATGAGCTTCTGTCAATTTGTCCCAGCTCCTGCCAACCTAGCAGTTCGAAAGCATGCAAATGCAAGTAGATTGAAAGGTACCACTTTGGTGGGAATATACCAGGGACGTGAAAGGAGTTCCTTGGGTAACGGTGACGTCACCGGCTAATCCTTTTAACCTGGAAGCACCTTGAAGTGCTTCCAACATGAATGTAGTAGTAGTATCAGTCTAAGATATCTTACCCTCCAAAAATTACCTGTGGCTAGTATTTTAATTTCTTTTTGTCTTCTTTTTCCTGCCATGATTCCTGCTATAATGATATAACAAAATATATTTATAATAATGTAACACATATTTATAATAATAACAAAAACAACAAGTTAAAAAGGAATGCTCTAGCACAGGGCTTTTCAACCGGTGGTACGCGTACCACCAGTGGTACGCGAGCACATGGCTGGTGGTACGCATAGGACGGGTTGAAAAAACATGTAAAATAAAAATGTAAAAAAAATATTAAAAAAAATATTTTTGAATTTTTTTTTTTTTAAAAAAAGTGTAAAAGTGGATGAGGTGAAGCGGCAGCAGTGCCGCAGAGGCTTGTGGCAAAGTCAGCTGGAACTGCACGTTGCCTGGGTCCTACTGAGAGCACAGGATCAAAGCGTGCAGCTCCAGCTGATTGGCGGCGGCCTTGGGGGTGGCAGGCAGCCTCACGCAGTCTTCAGGGGAGATTCCGCCAGAGCTGCGCGAGGCATTGCCTGGGTCCCTCCCCCCCGCCCCCACCCAGATGCCCTCACCTCCCCCAAGCATTTTTTTTATTCACCTGCTTTCAGCTGCACTCCCTTTCTCCTTTTGCTTCTCTGCCTTCACCATGTGTTTGTGAGACAAAAAAAAAAAGTTCCATGAGACTTTCTAACATCTCGCGAGAAGTTAGAAAGTCTCATGGAACTTTTTTTTTTTACCCACAAGCACGTGGCAAAGGCAGAGAAGCAAAAGGAGAAAGGGAGTGCAGCTGAAAGCAGGTGAGTAAAAAAATGCTTGGGGGAGGCGAGGGCATCTGGGCGGGGGCGCCAACCTTACACTGCATGGTGGCGGGAAGGTTAACGGTGGGCGCAGGGGGCCCAGGAGGAGCTGTGCAAAGCAGGCAGAGGGGAGGCCGGGCAGCTTGTGGGCGCCGGCAAGCGAGCGAGCTGGGCAGGGGCGCGGAATCGGCGTTCCTGAGCACACGCCAATTCGCGCCCCTGCCCATCTGGCTCGCTGGCCGGAGTGAAGGGGAAGCTTCTGCACGGGGCTTCCCAGCGGCTGCCGCGCCGCACGGGGCTTCCGAGGGCGGCCGGACCGCGCGGGGCTTCCCAGCGGCGGCAGGACCGCGCGGGGCTTCCAAGGGCGGCCGGACCGCGCGGGGCTTCTGAGGGCGGCCGGGCCGCGCGGGGCTTCCCAGCGGCGGCAGGACCGCGCGGGGCTTCCGAGGGCGACCGGACCACGCGGGGCTTCCCAGCGGCGGCAGGACCGCGCGGGCTTCCCAGCGGCAGGACCGCGCGGGGCTTCCGAGGGCGACCGGACCGCGCGGGGCTTCCCAGCGGCGGCAGGACCGCGCGGGGCTTCCCAGCGGCGGCAGGACCGCGCGGGGCTTCCCAGCGGCGGCAGGACCGCGCGGGGCTTCCCAGCGGCGGCAGGACCGCGCGGGGCTTCCCAGCGGCTGCCGCGTCGCGTGGGGCCTCCGAAGGCAGCCGGACCGCGTGGGGCTTCCCAGCGGCGGCCGGACCGCGCGGGGCTTCCCAGCGGCTGCTGCGCCGCGCGGGGCTTCCGAGGGCGGCCGGACCGGGCGGGGCTTCCCAGCGGCGGCAGGACCGCGTGGGGCTTCCCAGCGGCGGCAGGACCGCGCGGGGCTTTCCAGCGGCTGCTGAGCGCGGGTGGCTCAGCTGTAGCTGCACACACCGAGCCTGGCATATTCTCACCACACGGAGCGGCTGGCAAGGTGAACCAGCGACATCCAGGCCCTGCCTGTGCACGCGCAGAGGCTGAGGCGCATACGCTCTCCTCTGCACGCACAGGCAGGGCAACAGTCGGTTCACCTCACCGGCCGCTCCGTGTGGTGAGAATGCACCGCTGCCTGCCAAAACCAGGCTGGGATCTGGACGGTGTATCGAAGGACAATGGAAGGGAGGGAGGGAAGGAAGGAGGGGAAGGAAAGGACCATGAGAGGGAGGGAAGGAAGGAAGGAAGGAAGGAAGGAAAGGACAATGAGGGAGGGAGGGAAGGAGGAAGGGACAAAGGAAGGAGGGAAGGAAGGAAGGAAAGGACAATGAGGGAGGGAGGGAAGGAAGGAAGGGACAAAGGGAAGGAAGGAAGGAGGGGGAAGGACAGTGAGAGGGAGGGAGGGAAGGAAGGGACAAAAGGAAGGAAGGAAGGAAGGAAAGGACAATGAGAGGGAGGGAGGGAAGGAGGAAGGGACAAAGAAGGAAGGAAGGAAAGGACAATGGGAGGGAAGGAAGGAAGGGACAAAGAGGGAAGGAAGGAAGGAAGGAAAGGACAATGAAAGGGAGGGAAGGAAGGAAGGGACAAAGGGAAGGAAGGAAGGAGGGGAAGGACAGTGAGAGGAAGGGAAGGAAGGGACAAAGGGAAGGAAGGAAGGAGGGGAAGGACAATGAGAGGGAGGGAGGGAAGGAAGGGACAATGGGAGAGAAGGGAGGGAAGGAAGCCAGGTACCCACCCCAGAGACCCACAGATTCCCCCCCACAGGCACCCTGCCACCTGGGTGATCAGCTGGCCACGCCCCCGGCCATTGATCACATGACCTTGGGACACTGTGAACGTCATAAGTATGAATCAGTTGCCAAGCATCCGAATGTAAATCACATGACCCTGGGGATGCTGCAACAGTCATAAGTGTGAAAAATGGTCATAATTTGCTTTTTTCAGTGCTGTTGTAACTTCAAACAGTCACTAAGCGAATTGTTGTAAGTCGAGGACTACCTGTACTTTCTCATTTTTTCCTTTTTTTTTTTTTGGGTCAAGTTTTTGATACCTTGCTGGGCGAGTGGTGGTACTCGGATATTGCCTTATCGGAAAAGTGGTACAATGGGTGAAAAGGTTGAAAAGCCCTGCTCTAGCATGTTATATTTTACATTTAAAATATTACATTTAAGCTACTTGCTTGCATGATATTCCAGAGAAATCATTGAGTTTATCTAGGATAAACAACTGAATACTATCAGCTCTGGGACAAGAAATATTTGTATTTATTATTATTTACATGTTCCTTAAGATGTATTATTTATCAGCTAAACATTGCAGTTATATTTCAGTCTTTTTTATTTTTCCTTTACAGTGACCTCAGTATGAATAATATCTCTAAACTGTCCTTGAACTCTCTGCATAAACTCCGCTTCCTGGAAGAGCTGTATGTACCACTGTATCCTTGACTGGCATAGCTGAAAATTAAATATATTTCTGGGATTTTCTCTACTACTTACTTTGAATATCAGTTAACATGACATGAAAAAGCTGTGAGTTTTGACACATAAGGGAACATTTAGTTAAAATGCACTTACCAGTCCTATCCATGCTGGGTAAAATGTTACCATGAGGCTGCAACATTTTAAAGTGAAGACAGAGCTCCACAAATTAATTTTGTTAATGGTTGTTTAAAAAACCGAATTGCTATTTGGATATACTTAAGCAGCAGGATATTAAAAGTTTGAATGCTGGCTCATGTTTATTAAAATGGCAAGTAAACTTATAATCAAAACCAAAACCCACTGACTGTCAAGGACGTTTGCATTCATATTTCAGACTACTAAGTCATCTTGTAATCACTTTTAATTACTGTTTCCTTACACTTTAGCTTTTAGCATCCCTCAAGGCTAACTGCATCACAGCACCCTGTGCAGCTTAGGTTTCTCATTCAGTGATTTGCTCACTTAAATGAAAAAAATGTTCCAAAACCAAGTTAATCAAACACAGCATCACAAATGGAATGTTGGAAAACACTCAACAAACATAAAATTTGGTTATAGTAATCAAACATAAAATTAGAAATTTGAAAATGATATCACAAGTATTCTGGATAAATTCAGTAGACAGAGCCAAATTTTCTCATCTCTCTTACAAATTTTTCTCTATCCTTGAACATTCACCAATTACTTCTGTAAAATTTTATATGCCCTACATAGAAATGTCTTTGTAGCCCATATAGATACTGTTCCTATTAGTGGACAGCTGGTCAATATGCCAAACTTCCATATGAAGATCCAGTGTGTATTGCTGAAATTTTATTTATAGCCTTAGTTTATATAAACTGTTTGGTGGTCTTCAATGAATTGTTTATTTTACAAGGTTTCTTCCCTTAATGTGTGTATGTGTGCATGTGTGTGTGTTTTGGATAGATATGTATGCATTAAGGGTGTTCTGTATTTTAAATTTTGTGACTTGGTCTTGAGCTGTAAATAAACAAATATAAATACATAAATAACCAAAGTGTTTGGACCTGAGCTCATGTTTCTTCACAATTCTATAGTCTGTGATCCCTAATTACTGATGAGTCACAAAAAAATCTATAATTTAAAAATATAATCTTGTTTATAAGAAACAAATGTATCATATTCTCGTTTCCCTTTTAAAATGCCAGAATTAATTTTTATTCACTTAAGAGAAGAGTGCTATTGGAATTACCTTCCCTCATTTTAAGTGCTTTGTTTTGGATCTTTCTCCAAATGGAGACTTGAGCAGCTGGTATTAGATAGGCACACAATCCCATTATAATACCATTTTTATCTTTAAAATACATCAACACCTTCACTGTCTTCTATGAACCCTTAGGAACATTCCTGTGTGAAACCTGGCCATTTGCTGCAACCTTAGGGATCTCAACCTAGTATATTTTATTATTCTGCAAAGTCTTGCCAGTCACTCCTACAACTGCATATGAATACCATGTACTGTAGAACTTGCAAGCACAATTGTTTCTACAGTTCTGAAGGAGGAAGCCAGCAATGTTATTGGAGCTAGTCATGGCACTGCTGAGAGAAACATATCTGATTTCTTTTCTAAGGCTGAAAAATCACCATCTCAAACAAAAGCAGAATGGGCAAATCTCCAAACAGTTTTTTATGTACTGCTATTATTCAGTAACTACAAGAAGTGCTATTAGTAAAATAATACAAAGATAAATTCACTTGAGGAGAGATTTGTTCTTTCTTTCGTCCCCTTTTCCAAAAGAATTATTTGGCAGCTGGTTTCAGATAACAACCATTGTGCAGAGTAAGTGACAAATGTTCCTTAAAATGTAGTTGATATAACTAAGTTTCATGCCATTAAAAAAAAGTGGGATGAAGAACTTGTGTTCTTTTTAACATTTCTTTGACCATCACTGAGAAAAAACTTTATATTATACAACATTTTGTAGCGAAGTACTAGGTTAAGTAAAATAGACTATTACAATTTCCAAATAAAGAAAAATGCTGGTTTATAAAAACTGAAAATTAAAAAAATAAATATTACGCTTTTTATTTAATTGTGATTACATAAACTGCCACTTTGAAAATGGAAGAAATGTATCATTGTGGAAAAAAGTCTGGTTCCAGCTGGCTTGCCATCTTCCCTATTTTGCATTTAAAGGTATCTCAGTCTGTAATTATAACATAAGGTTGTAATTGCAAGTGCTGTCCCATATCTGTAACCATTCTGCTTGGCCAGAGTGTGAGAGAAGGAAAAAACCTCTAAACTATGCAGACAGATTCCAGGAATTCAACATGAAAATATATCTGGGATTGATCCAGGCTGTTTGGGAATTTTGCAGATCTTTGTAAGTCCTGTTTGGTGCACAGCAGCCCAGAGTAAAAGAGCAGAGGTGAAAATGAGAAGCATTCTATCTGTTTCTCCCTTCTTTTTGACAAAGATTAATGGGGATAAAAAGCTCCAGGCTGCTGTAGTGTTTTCAATGACTGCTTTAAAATGAATGGCTTGCTTGATCTCAATAGCCTGGACAGGTAAGAATTCCCAGCAACAGAAGAATGGATTACTACAAACTCCAGCAGTGCAAAAGAAAAAGAAAAAAGGCAAGCTTTCTTTTGATGCAGTGCAAAGATAGGGGGAGAAAAAAGAAGCTCAGCTTTTAAAATTAATTAATGTCATTTGATCAAACAGGTGCTAGTTCAATTTTGACCTTGGGAGAGTTTACCATGAATTTAAAACAATTATTCTCATTTCAATATAATTAAATTAATATGCAGCATATGATGTGAGTCTATTTTTATATATAACCGTGGTTTTAATGCAGATACCAAATTTTGTTAATACATTCTCAAAATACTGTATATTTTTCTCTGTAGTATTATTTCTGTTCTGGTTTACAAAGAATGTATATAGTACAGAATGTTTGTTTATATGTTAAAGTGCACTCATATTTATAAGACATGTCTGACCCATGCCAAGCAGGCAATAGCACATTCTAAATATAAGTCAGACTTGATAATGCAAATAAGGGCACTATGACATTGTTTAAAACATTAAAAAGTTAATGAAATTTTATTCAAGAGACTGTAACAGTCATTCTGAATATTTGCTATATAATGAATTCAATAAATAAATAGGACTATATTGTAAATAATCCATTCAAGGTTGCATAGGGACATAGAAATTAAAGCATAGATGTTCAGTATAAAATCTCAGTATATCACAGAGAGGTTGGAACCAAATGAAGGGAGATCTCCATGTGATCTGTATTGAGCTCTGAAACAAAAAAATGGATATAAATCTAATAAAGAAAAATTATGTGTGTATAATATGGTACATTTACTGAATAATCAATAGAGAAATTTAAAGATGTAGTTCAGTGTGATTTGGTTTTGCATAATTCATTGTTTTCTAAAGAATTGCTTATGACTTTTTGGATTGTGAAAACCCAGCCATTTATAACTTAATCAACAAAGCATGTTTAAAGCTAATTATGGCTTTAATGAAACTTGTGAGCCCAATCAAAATGCATTTTAACTTGAATGAAAGTCAACCATTATGTTTCTCATAATACTTGAAAATTATGTGAAGAATACATATTATTTGACAGCTATACAAAATTAACTAATAAATGCTGGGATCCTGTCCCATCGCTCCTGATAATGTGGCCTTTAAATGAATGCATCTCAAAACTCTTCAGGTTAGAGACTCTTGCCATTATTCTTATAACAACTATGGCAACCTCTGGATTATGAAATCATACTTAACCATTCCAGGGCTAGGTAGAGATCAAGTTTATTCCAAGAAATTTGGAAACATTCTAGCATAAATTCCAGTGCATCCAAAATGTTGTTGCTGGGTGCATAAAGCTCTGAAGAGTAGACATGAAGAATATAAAGGCTCTCCTTTTGACATAGATAAGCCAATGAGATAACTAGATTAATGTTACATTTGAAAATAACAAGACAGGCCAAGGGAGCAGGTTGCAACCAGAGTTCTATTTTCTAGCAAAGGAAACAACTAGGGAATTATGAAGGAACAGCTGTAAGATGAATGGCAATCCAAATCCAAAGCAGTGTTGTTTACATAAAAAAGAACACAAGAGCTGATTGTGAGGTTTTAAAATCAGATTATTTTTAATTGTATCTCTTTCTGCCTATTAGATAGGAGATGTTTATATATTGATTGCAGCTCATTTGCTTATGTAAATTCAAAGCTGGTGAAGTTTCTACTTCAGAAAAAGTGCTTCCTGTGACTATGTTCGTGTCTTGTGGAAGAACTATAAAGTTATCATAATGATATACATCTAGTGGACCATCCACAGCCTAGAATGTTGAATTATTTGCTACTGAAGCAGAACAGATTGAACACTTACACACGTAACGTAAACTAGATTTATTGAGGCGAACTACATTTGCCCAGCTGCTTGTAAATGGACTGTATAGTTACAGGATGTTTTGCACAGAACATTAATTATGACAAAACAGAGCTCTTAAACAACTACTTCTGGCTCTCTGGTGGTTCCAACACTGCTTTCTTGAACATTTTAACATCCAAATTAATTCCACATGAGATGAAATCTGTTTATCTTTTATCTTTTAACCCTGTAGGCGTTTGGCAGGAAATAGCTTGACATATATCCCCAGAGGAGCATTTGCTGGACAATTTAGACTTAAAGTATTGTAAGTAAATTATAGTATTATTTTACACATTTTAGGCTATGTTTTAAAATCTGGGAATTTATGCTAATTAAAGCACATTGTACTTAAAACTAAAATATTTATTTTGATATAATTCTTTATAATAAAAGATGTCTTCACTTTTTTAAAGAATTTTCCAAAACCAATTTACTCATGACATTAGCAACTTTGCACAATGTCAGAGAAAATCTGATTTTATATAAATGCTTCTTTAACTTCTAACAAAGGATATGTTTTAGTTCCCAAAGAAAATTCTATTGATAATTCTACTGATGAAAACATTTTTATTTCTAGTTTCATTTTTGCTGAGGAAAATAGAAAATAAATGTCAAGCAAGAACATCCGGAACCATGACAATAAACACATTAATTACTATAAACATAGTAACTTATTAATATTTAGGTGTATCTTTTTTCTCTTTATAGATGCAATCAATCTAGAAAAAATATTTTTGCTTAAAGCTATAGAATATGTTTTTCACTTTCCTAGGATTGTCATAATTTAGTTTATGTATGAACCTAAACTAACACAGCAGGGGAAGAAAAATCATGCAGACCTAACAATTACAAGCATCTTGCATTACTGAAGATTATCCCATAAATTGCATTATATAATGAATTTGATACTTGGTAAATGCTATACAGTATCAAATGCAGCATTCAGATCTATCTCACAAATCTATCATAGCAGATCTTTGAAGGGACCAATATTCAATTTTCTGGGTGGATAACAATAAAGATGCAATGTTTTTGTCTAGTTTTTAATTTTTTTCTTTTGGATTGTTTATTTTAATCTTTTGAGTAAAATAAAAATTTGATTTAAAAAAACTAGGTTCTGTTTTCTAGCTGGGCAAAATGCCATTATAGCCTGCCTCAAGTTTTCCTGGTCAGCAAGATAATATTTTTATGGATCACTTCATCTGACCATCAGCCTTCTAGCCTAGATAAATACTATGCTGAGAAACCAGTTGAGTAATTACAGTCTTGTTGTATACCCAGCATAGCCAGCTAATGGAAAGGTACCTAATTAAACTCTTACAGCTTTGTAGGATAGGTTAAATTGAAGGATAAAGCAGATGCAATTTTTTAAATAGTTTCATGACAGTGGAAACTTAAAACCTAGGTTTCTAATATTCTAATTCTTCAATAAAGTTTACATAACATTGACACTTATATAATATCAAAAAAACAGTTATTGTACCTAAAATTCAGGTTTTGGATAGCAGTAATTAACAAGATCTTTCTGTGGAAGATTAATGTAATTTATATTTGTAGTTCTAATTAGCATAAGACAGCAAAATTAACTTTTTTTGTTCTCCTATTTTATGTGCTAATGTAGAATGCTTCAGAACAACCTGTTAAGACAAGTTCCTTCTGAAGCACTTCAGAACCTACACTCTCTCCAGTCTCTGTAAGTATACACCTATTTGTTATGCCAGCTTGTATTTTTTAGAATTAATCCCAAAATATAATCATATTCAAGCTATCTTCAGAACTGGAGCCTCCATTTGTGCTGACATATTTGAAGAGTGCTCAGGTGGCAGAAAGTTACATTTAGATCCTTGCAGTTCTGACTATTTTCTGCCTACAATAGCAGGAAATATATAAACACAAAGAAATATTTTTGATGCTCTACCTTCTTCCTGGCTTTTTGTTTAGCTTTGGTTTTGTTCCCTCTCATTACAACAAAAGAAAAGGTATCTGTTCTATGTTTAGTCCAGCAATAGAGTTATCACTGACAGTGCTTCAGTTTACGGAACCTCACTTTATACATGTGGGTGTTGTGTCCCAATGCAATACCTAGAAAGAGACCATTTTACTGCAGGCTAAATAAATATCATCTGAATCTAGGAAAGATCAGAGAGCTGGGGAGGTATGGGGCAGGGTTTAGACACCAGTTGCAGAAGAATCCTGTTATATCTCTTCTTTGACTTCCCTAATCGTGGTATTTTTGCCACAAGGAAGATTGGGTGGGATAGAAAGTTGGAGGTATTATTGGATTTCTTCTTTGAGAACCTACTGTAAGTCTTATAGTTGCAGCTGTAGACTCAAGAAATTGCAAAAATATAACATTGGAGCTAGAGCGCTAATAATTCAACTCAATAAATAAAATTTCATCTGAAGTTGTAAAAATATAAATTTCATCTGAACTATAAGGGGTATATTTTTCTCCCAGAACTATGCTTATTACTTAAATAATGTAAAATAAATTAAATAAATAAATAAGAATTTATTTTCCTCAATATTTTGACCTGTTACAGATATATTTTTTTCAATATGGTAAATCCTTTCATTTAAATGTAGTGACCACTACTCTCTCTCTCTCTCTGTGTGTGTGTGTGTGTGTATGTAATGTGCCCCCCTGTTGCCATTATAGATGCCTATACTTGTACACTTTTAATAAATTTTATTTTTATTTACAAAGTTAAAATATAAACTTCAATAGAAAAGAGGGAAACAAAAACAAGAGAAAAATATGCATAAAAAGACAGACACATAAAGTGCCCAAGTTGAACATTAATAAATATATTTCAACAATAATAATTTCCCCCCTTGCAAAACAGCTCTACAATCTATTAACTTCTACAGTTCTATTTGCCCAGCTAATTTGACCTACCATCTACCTACTGTAAAAAAAAAATTAAAAACCCACCACAAAACAAAACTTCAAAGCCCTCTATTAACAATCTACTATTGTATTTCACATATAGAAAGTCCACAATGGCTTCTAATCTACCATAAACTATTGCAGTCATTATCTCTGATCTGTCTAGGATCAAATATCTTCGATTAATAAAACTTTTCTTTAAAATTATAACTGGGATCTTTCCAAACAATTGCATCTAATTTCTCAAATTCATGGATCTCTGTTGTGAATATCCCTGCAGCACTTGTTTTCAGAAGGTTTTCGTACAAGTTGAACCACATCTCTTAACAGTTGTCTTCTGACTGAATATAATAAGTCTATTCCACAATCTCCATCAGTTTTCTTAATAAAGTCCTGCTCATCACTCATCCATGCTGCCATCTCTAAGCTTTTTAAATTCATGCCCCTTTCAGCCTTCTCCAACAAGCCTGCAGTTCTCAAACAAATCTCCTCCTCCTTCAATACTATCAGCAACAAATTGACTTCCAATACACCCAATTGCAAGTCTGATTTAGCTGCTGTTACTTGTATCTGAATGTCATCCTTAGGTTGATTTATAACTGTTCTTAAATCATCAAACCTTTTATCAAAATGTTCATTCAGCGCTTATAATTTGAAAAGCATTTTTTTTCCCGAAGGAGGTTTTCACATTAAATTGATCTGGCTCTAGCTTTTCTTTCATGTCTCTTTTTGTGGGCATTGTAAAGAGTATATAATGTATAATGTTAAATATCCATAATTTATTATTTTCATTTTTAATATAATCCAAATTTCTTTTATAGCCTGACTTTCACAACAAAACATAGGCAATTCCTCTCAAGGACAAAAGTAGATGTTCCATAACAAAATGACCACAGTAAAAACTAAAATAATATTTCCCATGATGGGGAGTAAATAGAAAAAAAAGGGAAAATTCCAATCTCTTTAGAAAGAAAAAGAAAAAAGACCAGAGATGTATACAAAAGAAAAATAAAATGGCAAAGTTCTTTTAAAAGCTAGTAAAATACAAAATCCTTGCAGTAGAAATCTGACTCAAATGTAAATCAAATCAAATCACTTTCATTACCAAGGATAAAGTTTTTGCACCATTGGTGTCTATGCAGCAAAAGCAAAAGTGTTTCATAATTCCAAAGCAAAGCAGTAAAAAAAAGAAAAAAGTACATTTTATGTCCAGCAAAGGGGTATAAAATAAATCGGCATTCAACCAGACAATGAATTAAAGATGTAAGTCAAAAGCAAAAAAAAAAAGTTCAAAAGCTGATGTTTAAAACTGAGGTGCACATTAAAAAAAAGTGACAGGAAAAGACAGAGACTCAATCTTCCAACTGCTCATACCAAGAATTGCAATCATCTAGATTTCTCTTCCCTGGCAAGTACACGGTTATCTGAGGATCATCTTGGGTCAATCCTAGTTGCTCCCATTCAAATCTGGGGAGCCTGCTGCCAAAGGACTTGCTTTGGCAGTAAAGTCAGCTGTTTGTTGGCAGGAGAAAAAGATCACCCTGGAGCTCAGCACGTCATTTTCTGGAAAACTCCTGCTTTTATAATTTTAAATCATCAAATTGAGAATAGTCTGTGTAATTATTTTAGTATTTTAATATTTTGTTTCTGAGTTTAAAAATAACACTTTTACATTTAAAATAACCTGTGGATGGCTAAAAATCACAGTTATGGATGTTTATGTGTGATGTCAAGCATTTATTATCCAATTTAATTTTTAAAGGAAGGTACTACCTGAATCTGAAAAGATTGGGCAAGAAAATACTAAAATAAAAATGAAACTTAATTCTATTAATTATGAAGTGGAAATTCTGATTATTTATGACAGAAAACTTCAAAGTCTAACATTTGCCACTAGAAGAAAATGGACTATAGTAATGATAGCTCATATAAACAATGGGTCCTTTATTGAGGCAGAGATACATAAAACTTCAATTCCATTTCTAAATAACTATCTCACTGTCCTTTATTCTTAGTTTAAATATCTTTCCAAAAGGTAGGAAAGGGAAATAAGTAAGTAAGTAAACTGGTGTTTGGTGACAGAATTAAAATAAAAAGAGAATGAGAGTGGTCAGGCTGTAGATAAAGTAATACATTCATGTGCAAAATAGCTACTATCCATTTGAAAGAAGATAGTGGGCAAATGCACCTCTTCAACAAAAAGAATTAGAACAATTTATTTTGTTGTAAATGAGTCTGAAAAAGGTCTGTTGAGATTCTATTTCTTATTCTGTATAGCTAGTAATTTTCTTTTCATAGTCTGCTTCTAGTCTTGGTTTTCTATTTAAAAAGTAATTCAAACTTTTGTTCCTCTTTTTTAATTTTCAACTTTGAAACTATGGGGAAAAAGCAGCTGTATAAAAAGTAATTAGATCAGTTTACAAAATAAAAAATTATTTAAGAAATAACAAGCTTCATAATTAGTATTAATTTGATCTGAATATTGTTAGCCAGTTTTTCTAATTTAGTGATAAATGAATTTACTGATGTCTAGCTAATCTTACTGCTCTTCTACAGATTGAACATTATTCTTTCTAGCGTAAATATATATGGTTTTTTTTCCTGAAACTATTTACTTCCAAATTAATTTGCTGTATAGCATGAAACAAATTGTTTTTATACCTTGAATTTTCCAGCTTCAGACTGCTGTAATGCTATCATTGTGGAAATATGCAGTCATCAAGTAACACGTCCTAATAGATTGTTGGCGGTAGCTGCATAGATTCTGCATCTAGTAAAAATAAGGGCAGTTTGCATGTAAAAGCCCAAGCCGCCTGATGCTCTCTCAGAAGAATTTTGCTTAATGTGGTATATGCAATGGTTGTCAAGCTGTTTATTTTCATTCAGTCTGCAACCCAGTCTACAAAGAATTGTAATTGGTTATCATGTTTACTAGTCTGTTTATTGTCTTTTAACTGAAACGAAACATGGCTTAAAAAAACATTCTAAAGCAACAAGCATACTTTCTTTGCTTTTGAGGTAATTTGTATGTTTTAAGACCATAATTTTGGTAATTTCTTCCAACAATAATAAATGTGTGTTCTTATAAACAAAAGAAACATGTCAAAAAATCAACATACCAGTTGTAGCAGCACCTTTAGTCTTGGTGTGCAATATTTATGCATGTACAAAAGGAGTAGAGTAGTTTCTGTCACACTGCCACAACTGCCATCTTGACTTTTTTTTTTAACCTCACTGAGGATACTGCAGCTTACTTTCATATTTGTCATATTACTACATTACAGGAATCTTACAACTCAGCAGAACATGAAGATATCAATGTATATTTAATGTTATTTCTTAATGAAAATAAAAATAATTTTAATATCTAGTATTGTTTTCAGTATTATTTTCTTCTGCCCGGGCTGTACTGCAACAATAAAATTCTGCATGCATAGCTCTGCTCCATCTTCATCTAAAAGCCTTCTTCAGACTGTATTAACATACTGTCAAAAAAGAGCCATAGTTATTATGGTACTTTTGTATTATGGTCAGTGCCATAGCATTTAGTAGAGCATACCACCAGATTCCATAGGGATAGCTGTAACCTTTAGTGGGGTTATGACACATCTTGCCTCTGCTTGCACCAAATGAGGGAATAAATAAACTGGTTTTTTCTGTTGCTGCAGTCAAAACAGAAGAAACTCAAATATATTGTACTTAAAATAAATTTTCCATCTATAAAATGAAAGGATATGTTTTGCTTATTTGTGTCTAGTTAAATGCGTAAAACTTTTTACTCATAAGTGGAAGAAATATTTATCAGACATAGATAGAGAATTTAATGACTCAGACGATAGCTTCAGGAAGAACTTCCCAAAACTTGCTTAACCCCTTCCTCCCTCCCCCCAAAAGCCATCTTGACTCCAGGTTGTAGAGTAGAGGAATGGAAGCAAGAAGGAAAGAAAATCTTTCTGCAGCTTTTCCCCTTGAACTGGGAAAAAAAATCCTTCATCTCCAAACTACTGTACAGTACAAACGTACGCAACAAAATGGGCCTTTATAAGCTTTAGCTGTCTATCTGATTGCCTGTCTACAATCTAGCTCTAGCTTTTAAGTCCTAACTGAGCTCTACAGGAAGTTAGACAGCTAATGCTTACAAAGACCCAGCATCCTCCATTTTGTTGCACAAGTTTCTACAGTACAGTAGTCAGCTAATTTTTGGAGATGAAGTTTTTTTTCCCAGTTCAAAGGAAAAGCTGCAGAAAGATCTTCTTTCCTTCTACTCTTCAGCCTGAAGTCAAAGTAAGGTTTTAGAAGGGATAGAGATTGGAGAGCAAAGGTGAAGAATTTAGTTTTAGCAGCTAATTGGGGTGGGGGAGAGGAGAAGATCAACAAGTCTGTCTCTTGCAGCTTTTAAAAACTTTGTTTATTGAAGAAATGTGGCTTTCTGGAGGAGGGAGGGGGAGGTTAAGTAAGGAAAAGGTTTTGGGAAGCTTATCCTGAAGCTACCACATTTTATGCCAGGGCGCAGCTTCCCAAAACCAAGTCAGAGGCAGGAGAGGTTTGCAGCTTTCCAATGGTCAGCCGGTCAGTGACCAGCTGATTGGCACAGAAAGCTCTGAAAGCAGTCACCATGTGCGCAAGGAATGGTTGGGGCCCTGAAAATGACAGCTGCTTCCAGGAGGCATGGAGAACAGGCCCGAGCACTGTAGTCCCGTCAGGGTGGGAGGGAGAGAAGAGGCAGGAAGGCACTGCAGCATCCCCCCTATGGTCTGCTGTAAGGGTGAATGATCACAAGGCTACTAAAACTGACATAACTTTGAAATAGAGTAGTATGTAGTTTTTGAGTGTTGGTCATAACTTTGAACTATCATTAAGAGGCCTGTCATTTCTTGAGGACTACCTGTATACTACATTATTTTGGACAATACAAAAGTCTTAGATATCAACTAAGAGCAACTCCTCTTTTGAGAACACATACTATCATTATTACATATTATTCACTGTTTTATAGTGTCTCACTTTC
Source organism: Azemiops feae (assembly GCA_023970755.1). Taxonomy (NCBI): domain Eukaryota; kingdom Metazoa; phylum Chordata; class Lepidosauria; order Squamata; family Viperidae; genus Azemiops; species Azemiops feae. Next base: position 2,395,063 of record JALGBA010004258.1, on the reverse strand, counting down.
ATGATTGTGACCCATACAAGCATTGCAATGCTGTAGTACAATATATCAGTATTTTAAACTTAGATACAACATTCATATCTAGCATTAAAATACTGACCTTGTACTAACTGTTCAGGGATATATTTTAGTAAGCTATAGAATATATGGTCAAAACATGCACAATATGTTATTAATATTATGCTGGATTACATTCCTTAAATTGCATGACTTTTTCTTGAATGATATAGGCATTTTAATTGACTTCATGAACAATTTCATGTAATATTCCCTTTTATATGTCATCTATAGAACAAAAAATATTTTTGGATTCTTGAGTTGCTTGTCTTTGGAGCATAACACAGCTTTTAAACTATCCGAATGTTAGCCATGTATTATAAATTGCATATAATGTATTGTTTATAAGTTAATGGATTTAGTTTTGAAAGTGCCAAAACTTTGATCTAAGCTAAAATAACTGAAAGAAAACTTAAGGTTCCGTTGCATGCGTTAGAGATTGGCATGCTTTATTTACATTATGATAGGAAGCACAATCACTAATTAAATATTTTACTATCTACAAATAGAACAATGGCTCTTAAGAATAAAATAAAAGATCAGATAGACAGGAAACATTTGTGGCAGTAGATTTTAAGAGTACTTTATAAACTCTTTAACTGAGTTATGTATTTATAATACATTCTACTGTAACTTCTTAGCTTGGTATTTTGAAATATTAACTGCTGGATTTGAACAAAACATTAACTTTATTAAATTTTTATTGAAGTACAGTATATATTTGTCATATACTGTTTTTTAAAATTTAAAAGATGAACATCATGAAAATTAATTTAAAACAATTGTATACAGATCTAAACTTTTTCCTGACTTTTAGATTTGTAGACAATTTAAAATCTATAAATTTAAATCTATAAATGTGTAAGGAATTCTGAACTAAGATCCTAATTCAGACAATATTGGCTAATTTAGGAGAGTGAGCACATTTGAATATAGTGGGGCTTTTGCGTAAATGTTCTTAGAACAGGAACCAGTTTGATATAGCGTTAAGGCATCAGGCTAAAAACTGGAAGATTGTTCTGGTCGTGCCTTCGCAACAAATACAGCTGAGTAACCTTGGGCCAGTCACACACTCTCATCTCTAAGAAGCAGGCAATGGGAAACCACTTCTGAAATCTTGCCGAGACAACTGCAGGGACTTGTCTAGGTTGTTGTAAAAAGTCAAAACTGACTTAAAAGCACCAAAAAAGAAAATTGTTCTTAGACTTACTCTACAAATATTACTGAAAGCATAAGCTTGGTCATGGTTGTTATTGTGGGATTCTAGTTATGCCCCTATTCCTGTAGAGCAGGGGTGTCAAACTGGCGGCCCATAGGCCGGATGCGTCACGCACAGGCCATGCCCACCTCGGCAAGGGCAAAATACATCACAATACATCACAATACATCACATGACGCGATCGAGTTTGACACCCGTGCTGTAGAGGATCTTGATGGGAACTTACTTTCCTGATTCTTCTATGAATTAATTGTCCAAAATCAATCAAAAATAGCATTAAAGCCTTCCTGTTAGTAGTAGTATAAAAAGATAATAAATAAATCATAAATTAGTAATAACCAAGGACCCCTCAATAAATAATTTCTTGTATAGATAGAAGATAATTGTCTCAAAAACGGTCCCTTTCAGGGTTCAGAGCAGATTGTGTTACCTCCGATACTTGAAGCAAAATACCAAGTTTTCAATGCTCTGCCTTGGACAAATTAGTTGTTTACCCAGACCCTTCTCTAGATCAGAGGGAGAGTGCTCTTGCAATGAAACTAAAAAACAGTGCTTGAAAGGTAGAAATATATGGGTTTCTATGTGACATGTTCTCTATCATTCTACTTTGTAGCAGAAAGCTATCTGCATGAATGGTTATCTAGTCCAAGTCTAGTTTTAAATTGTAGAGCTGTAAGAAGGGAACACTTTCAGCAACTTTGGCAGCTAAGGCATACTGTTTTCCAGTATAGCTGGATGCCCATTATATATCTTTCTGAGGAGGCAGACTCAGTTGTTAATCAATGAAACTCTGGAGAGCAACTCGGAGTAATGTTTACAGGTTAGTTAAATGGATGGCCAGTAGGAAAGTGTAGAAAATAGGGAAGATGATAGAAATATTTAAGGACCATTAACTTGATTAAAGGTACTGAAAAACGTTTTAAGCCCTAAGAAACATGATAATATCCATAGTGACTTAGACAAATGCTTCCCTTATTCTAGTGGTTAAAGCATCAGGCTAGAAAGTTGGAGACTGTCAGTTCTAGTCCCACCTTACCCATGAAAGCCAGCTGGGTGACCATGGGCCAAACACTTTCTCTCAGCCCAACTCACCTCAAAGGGCTGTTGTTGTGGGGAAAATATGAGGAGGAAGGTGTTTTGGTTATGTTTGCTGCCTTGAGTTATTTGTAAAAATAATAAAGATGGGATACAAATAAATAAAGAGGGAGGGGAAGATACAACAAAATCAGATTTGCAAGAGTCTGTCATTACAGCAAGTATCAATAAAGTAGTCCCGTATGGGGCCCAAAACCAAGAATGATATGTGACAATTCTTCCAAGCTGAATACTTTATTGTTTCACAGCTATAGATTTTGCCAAACTGAGGATTCTACTATATGCATGTATAATATACTTGGTAAACTATTAGGGAAGGGCTGTCTTCATCCTCTTTGTCTCACACATAATATTTCGACTAAGTTGCCTCTTACCCCTTCCACCTCCTCTCATCTGGGAATCCATCTACTCGCGACATTCCATCACATGGTTTTCCTGCAGAGGTGATTTCCTGTTGTAGTTTACCTGTTGGACTGACAGAAATTGTGTGACAGTATTACAACCACCAAAGAAAAAATATCAGTGAAAAGGACAGTTGCATAGCAGATCCTCTTCCTACTTCAGGTAGCCATAGGTTTAGTCGACTTGGGCTGTTTTTGGAGTCAGAACATCATGGCCACCATTTAAAAACAAATAATTACATGGTAGAAATTATAATATAACTTGAAGATGCTAACCACAAATTGCTCTGCTGCTTATATCCACTATTCACCAGAGGAACTTACCAGAGGCATCATTTCTTGAAAACCCTTTTAATCTAGGGATATGCTGGAATAAGTTCATGCAAGATGCAGACATTCCTTAGTTTATTATCTAATCTTAGATTATAAAATTGATTTTTCAAAATTCAATCCATGCTATAGATTATGCCATTATTATTTTCCCCAAATATATTGTGTGGACTATGTCCATGTCCATTGTATCTTTTATCAGCAACAACCCTGAAATTATAAAAGAAAGAATGGCAAGATCTAGGTCACATACAAGGCAGTTTTTAATCTTGCTGGAGGAAGAAAAACATGTGAACTGATTAAAGAAGAAAACAAAACAAAATCAAAAAAAGCTTTAATCAGTGTAACTGTCAAGCTAGTGCAACTCTAAAATCCTTGGTTTACACAGAAACATCACACAGACAAGAAATTTATTTCTGACTAAACACAAAGAACTCCACATATTCTTTTTAAGTATATTTTATTTGAAAGCACAGCACAAAATATGTTCCTTTATTTGAAAGGAAAGATTCAGGCTGGATATTTCTAAACATTTCCAGCTTTTCCAATTTGTTGACAAAATGTGAATTATTTTGGAGCTATGTCCCTGTGGCTTGTCATGTCAGTTATTATATTGAAAAATTACTTAAAAATGCTTTGACACTGAACTTTATGAATTTGTTCCAACTGACCTTGTCTCAGTTATTTGCCATTCTAGCACATTGTTATTTGCCTTGTGCAACGCTAAAAAAAAACTCTAGCAAAAGACTTAACATTTATGTGCTTACGAATAAAGAATCTGCTTTAAGTAAAGAAATCAACATGCTTGTCTTAAAGTCCATTTTCTCTCAGATGGTTTGCTTTCTGCAGAATTCCTCATAAAATGCTTGCATGTATTTGTTTTCTTTTTAATTCAGTGAAATGAACATTTAAACATATTTGTAAATTATCCTTTTCTCTGCACAGTTTAAGTTAATAAAATTAATCTACAAAGTTTCAGAATTGTTATATCTAAACTAATATTGTGGCTATATTGTCAATCAGTCACTGTTTTCAAAACATCTTCACTCTTTTTATTGTTACTTTTCTTTGGTTTTCTTCCTTTAATTTTTTATTTTGAAGGAAAGAAACATGATTTTTAATTGCTTCAATTTCGGCTTTGTTTACCCTTTAATTCAAACTACAATGATTATTGCTAACAATAATAGCATAACAAATATTGTTCATAAAATGGGCTTTTGGTTGAACATCACCTTTACTTTTCATGAAATTGTCTGACCATTATATTCACTTGATCTAAATGGGCTATAATGCCAGTACAGGATTGGAATTCCTGATCATGTCTTTATCCTGTATAATAGTGCAGGGATTTTTTGTAAATAATGGTAGCAAAAGATGCTAAAATTTGAATGAAAAAGCCATGGGACCTGTACACATCCATGCCAAATTCTAGGTTTCCGTTCTGCTAAAGTGTTTGTGTCATCTGCTTCTTACAGTACTGAGAAGTTACAGCTCCTTTGATGACTGAATTGTGCAAAAGAATATGTATACTCAAGTCTTTGTGCTATACATTTATTTTAAATCTTGTAGAATTCTAATGGCATAATTGATATCCTCAGATGGTTTCATGTTGGATGATGTATTAGGAGGCAAGCATCAATTACGGTAACATAATATAAAAAAGCTATGCTATCCACAATTATACACCATATTAAACCAAAATATGTTTGTGGTTTATCATGTCATGTGAAGCCAGCCTTTGGTTTGATTTATGGATTAGAATATTATATGAATTCAATAAGTTATAGTTTATGAATGAATCATGGTTAAACAAACCATGACCTAATACAATGAATATACCAGATCTATACAATAGAGTGAGAATGACCACAGAATTAAAAAGAAGTTATAGAAACAGAAATTGAAATTAGACTATGTAATTAAAAAAATCATACAGATTCAGTAGAACTGATTATAATTAAGGTATTTTTATAAAATGCAGAAAATACTACTTTTGTCTTTCTAAGTCCATTTATTTTTTTAATGACATTTTATGTTTATGTTTTTTCTTAGACGGCTTGATGCTAACCATATTAGCTTCATACCTCCCAACTGTTTCAGTGGCTTGGTGTCACTCAGATACCTGTGGCTAGATGATAACTCTTTGACTGAAATTCCAGTGCAAGCTTTCAGAAGTTTGCCAGCACTGCAGGCAATGACTCTTGCACTCAACAAAATCTACTACATTCCAGATTATGCTTTTGGAAACCTCTCCAACTTAGTAGTGCTGTAAGTTTGTATTTGACTTTAGACATACAATTTAATTAATTTTCAAGAACTTCAGCTACTGACTTCATGAAAGTATGTGTTTAATATAAACCTAGTTCTTTTAGTAGAGCAGCAAATATTTAAGTCCAAAACCTGGTTAATGAAGCCAATTGAATGCTAATATGAGGTAAAAAAATCCTGAAGCTGAAAATACTGAGGTTTATCTTTGTATTTTATTTTTGTATATTTTATTTTGGCAATATGTTTATAAAAAAACTTTATTGCAGTTTAATCCTGAGATTAGTTGCATTAAAAAGTAAATATTTTGGGGTACAGTAGTTTTGCCATTTTTCTACCTTATTTCAAAATAATTGTACCCTACCACAAAGTTACGTAAATGTGCAGAATGGAAGAATTCCAACTGTTAAATGTATTGAAACTGATGTGATCCCTAGCTTCCCACTCCCCATTGTAGTTAGGTTGGGTTGTTGCATTGGCTTGGGGCAGGGATATTAACATTTTTTTAGTGGACTGTCCTGTCTGCATATTAAAAAAAAGTGAGAACGGGAGAAAAGTTAAAATGAATTAGTTAAAATGAAAATATATTAAGTCTAGTAACTATGATTTCACTCCATGTATTTAATGATTTACCCCTCTGTTGCATAAACTTTTATAGTTTTACAGCAGTTCTACTTTATTGGCAGAAAGGGAAGATATACATAAATTGTAAAACTAAGTAGAAACTTAAAATATTGGAGAAACATGAGGATTATTATAAGAATCATGTATGGTATTGACGTGAAGACTTTTACATTTAAGTTACTTGTGTAATCTCTGCACGCCAGTGTTATGTAGTATTTCATCATGCTGCCTGAGTCTACATGCATTGGATCTGCAGTACATAGTCTTGTACAGAAATCAAAATTCATTCATTCATTCATTCATTCAATTTCTATAGCTGCCCATCTCAATGACTTGCAATTCAAAAACTATATTACAATTAAAACAATAAAAACATTTTAAAACAATGCAAAACATTCAAAATAAAAATACATAGCAGTTTAGATACTTGGCCAGTTAGCAATATGGAGCACTTCATACATTCAGTACCCCAGGCTTGGGAACACAGCCAGGTTTTTAGAGCCGTACAAAAGACTAACAAGATTGGGGCAATTCTAATCTCCGATGGGAGGATGTTCTACAGAGCAGGAGTCACTGCAGAAAAGCCTGTCTTCTAGTCCCCACCAGCTGACACTCTTTAACTGATGAGATCTGCAGCATACCTATTCTGCTAGATCGATTTGGATGTGTAGAGAGTCATGGAAAAAAATGTGATCCCCAGGTAAACCCTCAGGTAACCTAAGCCATGTAGAGCTTTAAAAGATGGCAACCAACATCTTGAATTGCACCCAGAAATATATCAATACCCAATGCAGCTCACACAGAAGTAGAGTTACTTGTGCTGTATATCTAGCACATTGACTATCCATATAGCTGCATTCTACACCAGCTGAAGTTTTCAAATGCTCTTCAGAGGCTACCCCATGTAAAATGTGTTGTAGTGGTCTAAACAAGAGGTTATAAGAGTATGAATTACTGTGGATAAGGCCTCCTGATCAAAGAATGGATGCAACTGACACACCACCTGAAGGAGTGCAAAGGCTCTTCTAGCCAAGGCTGCCACTTGTTCTTCAAGCAGGAGCCGAGAGTTTAGAAGGACTCCCACCTTGTGTACCAGGTCTCTGAGGTAGTACAACCCCATCTGGAACTAAAGATGGAAGAACCTTGTCTCTGGAGGATCCAAATATTGACAGCCACTCTATCTTGCTAAGGTTAATATAAAGGGACACAGAGTGGTATGTGTGATAAGACATGAATCTGATTTCATATCTCACATTGGTTCAAAAATACAAAAATAAATTTTTATAAGTAATAGGATCCCTTCTGTGATACTTTCCTTAAAACATTCTCATTTGACGTGTAGGATATAAGAAATATTTTTAAAAGTAAATGTATAAAGAAATATTTGTTATTTAATAACAGTATGTCCAGATGGTTCACATTCAGGCACTTGGTGATCCCCATAGCCAGATATTTAGCTATTTGTTCTTCACTCAGTTAACAAGAATAACATGCAAAATAATCAGTGATAATGTCTGGTCTCCTTCACTGTCAACCTTCTATATGATAGGCCATTTCGAAGGTGGTCTTTGTTTCATTGTCTTTTAGTATGTTTCAAGGGACCATAACACATCGTACTTCTGAAATAAGTAATTTGGGGATAGATAAGGATAACAAGTTTCTGTGGGATAGCCACTTTGATTTGGGGGAGTGCTCAGTAGTTCTTATTACTGTGAGAATGGCACTGGAAGAAATTTGAGCTTGTGGTAGAGTCATCCTTGCTAGTACAGTCAAAAGGGTATTGGGAAAACTAAGAGTAATCGATAGGGGAAATTAATGCTAATGATGCTTTACAAGTTTGAGAGAAACAACCATACCTTGGAAAATATTCTAAAACCAAAGCCAAGGAAAGCAATGGCAAGCCATTTTTGTGTTGCTACTACTATTTGGATGTGTGACTATAATATTTAGGCAGTTAAGGGTGCTGATAAAACTTCAAGGTTGAAAAGCACTGTAAGGATGAGGATGAAGTTTCCATGAGTAAATTTGAAGATGATTAGCATGGCTATGCTAAAGCTGCAAAACTGCTATTATCACATTACAGATTTGGAGTAGAGTAATAAGAGTATCTACAAGAGGAACTAATAAAAACTGTTTTCTTGAAGTGGTGATCAGCAAATAAAAACTCACATATTTTGGGCATGTAGTATGAGCAGAAGTTGAGCTAGAAAATATTTTACCTTGACAAACTTAAAAGAAATATAAAAGAACATTAAATAAAGTGCATAGACAGGAAGATAGAGATTACTGAAATTTTACTATAGAAAAGTAATGTAAGCATTTGTACACAGAATGGGATTTGGTCTTGACTGAAGAGCACCTAAATTAACTTTGAAAAGAGCAAGAAAGCACTTAATCATATGTTGAGGTGTAGGTAAAAAAAGAACATGAGCAATATAAGAAGAGAAGTCTTAAAAATAGAAATTGTTCATTTAAGCAGATTAGGAGCCAATGAAAATGCAAATAGATGAGCAATTGGTAGAATCTATTCTGTACTATCCAGATGTTTGTAAAAATAACTTTCACAAATGATGGGAGAGCAGGGGTAACCATTAAAATGTTTTCCTTTGTTGTAGTTTTCTATACATAATTTTTTCCTCATATTCTGAATGGTCTGCTTCAGGCATCTCCATAACAATAGAATCAACTTCTTGGGAAAGAAATGCTTCGATGGCCTCCATAGCCTAGAGACTTTGTGAGTTGACCTTTTCTATATGCCTTTTCCAGTGTTTCCATTGACATTCTGCAAATCATTTTTTAAAAAAGCCTAAATAAAGATTTAGAGAAGTTCCTAATGTTGACTCTATTGTTAAATTCTTAAGGATGCAATCTAACCCACACTTAAATGGAAGCCAGTTTTCCTCATTTTATTTTCCTTTAATTTATAGGATTACTTTGCTATATATTAGCTTTTTTATTTTGTAGACAATGGGCATTTGAAAAAGCTAATGGATATGCACTAAGAGAATAATATCTCTCTGTTGGCTAATTACATTTTTGATCAATGTTTGAAAAATTTGACCCAGATTAAACTATAGTTTTGTTCATATTTGCAAAAACAGGTTTTACTTATGTAGTAAAAATTGCAAAGACTAGTAAAAACATTTTTCTAATTTTTCCTTTAAGGTTAATTTAGTAAACTGACATGAACTTTAAGGATGATAGAGCATAACGTACTCTGATCAACTTAATCAAAAATAGGGATCTAAAGTTGAGGAGGGCAGATTAATCAAGGAGAATATAACAAAATATTAAGTAAATGCAAATATCAATTATATTTATAAAAATTCATTAATGGGCATGGGTCCAATCTACTTGAGGAACCATCTCACCCCAATGAGATTGGCCCATCCCACCCATAATGGCAGAGGAGGCATACCGTGAATCCTGTCAGCCAGTCTGGAACATCTTATCCCCTGAGATGAGACTGGTTCCCACCCTCCTAATATTTTGTAAGAGCCTTAAGACCTGACTCTGCCAGATGTCTTGGACATCCAATGGGAAAGCTTCATACTGGAGGTGGTTGATTAATTTAAATTCAACCCCCTTCCCTCTCCCGTGTGTCCAGCTCCCTTCTTTGCCAGCTTGTGTCCATAATTTTATCAGTTAATGTTTTTATCTGCTGTGTTCTTACGATGGATGATATTAATGTTTTTCAGAGTTGTTGGGTATGAGATGGGTGGCAAATACATTTTATAAATAAAGTTCTATAAATGTATAAATCTAAAAGTGTAGTGCAAAACAGATAAGCTCTTTCAAATATGAAGATTAGGTAGCATCTAACAAGGGGTGGTTTTTTTTTCCAATTCAGAGATTTAAATTACAACAATCTAAATGAATTTCCCACTTCTATCAATGTCCTCAGAAACCTGAAAGAACTGTGAGTACAGAATTGATCTTCAGCTCCTCAGTTTCCAGTGTTCATTTTGATTCATTTAAGTCCTGACATATTTATTATCACAGTTCTACAGCAAAAATAACTGCCTATTTTTCAGAATATACATTTCATTTCAGCTTTTGTAGATATTGTTTTTTTTAAATTGGTAATTCTAGTTGTCTGAAATGAAAATGCAGGAATAAATTATAAAAAAGCAGCATACTCTGATACATTGAGGCTATCTGTAATAGTGGAATATTTGCTAATGTCCTAGTACAATTTTAGAATTGTAATGCAATATCCTTACAAATATTTAATTAGATTATTGTTAAATATTAAAGTCTTGAAATAAGTGCATTAAATAATATAAGTAGATTAAACAGTAAAAACATCATTTCTAGAGAAATTTACATTGTTAAACATATTTGTTTCTCTGTTATGGTTTGTAGTTTGAAAGATAAATTATATTTTGCCAACTGAATCTGCTTTCTAATATCTGAAACTGGGATGGCCAAAATTGGTTCCCTTACCTCTTCTTCCCCATGTCATTACTTACAATATACATGAAAATGTCCTGCTAAATGTGGTGGGCAATAGAGCAAGGTTCCTTTTTTCTATAGAGAGGAGGGGAAGAGTAAACATAGTATTTCCATTAGCCTACCGTGTTTCCCTGAAAGTAAGACACCGTATTACTTTCTTTTGAGCTCTGAAGTAAGCACAGTGTTTTACTTTCGGGGAGGGCTTATTTTTTGCCGGTACCGGCACCAGTAGGCCGCGAGCGCGCAGGGGGTGGGGCGGGACCTGTGCATGGGTTGGAGAAGCAACGCGGTGGCAAGAGCTTGGTGGCGGACCAGTTGCTTCCCTCCCCCTACCAGACACCTGCCCAAACCACGCAGGGTAAGGTTGCCGCACCTGCCCCCGGCCAAATGCCCTTGCCTCCCCCAAGTGTTTTTTTTACTAACCTGCCTTTCAGCTGCATTCCGTTTCTCCGTTCGCTTCTCAGCCTTCGCCGTGTGTTTGTGGGACAAAAAAAAAGTACAGTCAGACTTTCTAACTTCTCACGAGATCTCAAGAAGTTAGAAAGTCTTATTGAATTTTTTTTTTACCGGTAGTCCCACAAACACACGGCGAAGGCTGAAAAGCGAACAGAAATGGAATGCAGCTGAAACGCAGGTTAGCAAAAAAACGCTTGGGGGAGGCGAGGGCATCTGGGCAGCGGCAGGCAGGGTGCTGAGATGGGGGCCGGCAGGCCAACCAAAGCGGCAGGTGGAGCACTAGAGGCTCGGGGAGGGAGGGTGCTGAAGTGGGCGGTCGGGCCATTGGCAAGCAACGCGGCTCAGCGGAAAGCGGCCTCGGAACAAGTTGGGCAAGTAAGGAAAGAAATCCTCGCTCCCTCCAGGAATTGCCTTTGTTTCCTTACCCAGCCCCGTGCCGTTTCTCCTTCGCAATCTGCCACCGCCGTGTGTAGGGAAACAAAAGTTTTTTTGGGGGAAAAAAGGTCAATCAATCAATTCCAACTTCTTGTGGAAAAAAAAAATCTTGCGAAGTTGGGCACCGAAACTGGCTGTTTGCCGCCTCACGCATCGCACCCAATGCTGCTGCCATGAAGTTGCAGAACAAGCCAGGCAGCGGTAGGGAACCAGTATAATGGCACGTGGCTCAGAAGGGGAGAGGATCCGCCAGGCCTCATGGCAACAGCATTGGGTGCGACGCATGAGGCAGCAAACAGCCGTGGCCGGCAGCAAACGGCTGCATCGCACCGAAAACGGCCATTTGCCGCCATCTGCCCAATACCGCTGCCATGAGGCCATAGAACAAGCCTGGCAGCGGTAAGGAACCGGTATACCGGTACCATGGGTCAGATCCCCCTCCCCCATCGGCTTCGCCTCGACTCAGGCATGACGTCCCTACAGGCCCTTAAGTAGGGCTTACTTTGGGGGGAGGGCTTATATTAGGCCCACCCCCCGAAAATCAGCTGGGGCTTACTTTCGGGGGCAGGTTTACTTTTGGGGAAACACGGTAGTTGTGTGTGATTGGCAATGCTTACAAAGTCTCTGCTATGCAAGGGCCTGAGTTTGAGATTATTGAAATAACGTTGTCCAAGTTTTTTCATTCACACAGAATCTGTTAAGGGAAAAAAGTTTAAATAGCTATACACTTCCCCACAAATACATATATAGAGAGAAATGCATGTTTGTGAGGTTAGAAAGAAAAAGCAAGAAAGATGGTAAATTTGTCTAGGTGAAAAAGATATCTTGGGTAAAACTTGATTTTGTTTTAATATTGTCAAAGTCAATAGGAAATGAATAGGAAACTGATAATAATAGCATTTTAAAAATATGTATAGGTTTCTGCAAATGCTGACAGCCTTGTACTGTTTCATTGTTCATTTTCACTTTGTTTTCCCTCAGATATATTGTTTCTTAGGCAATCAATTTCCAGAGACAGACATTATATAGTCACTAATAGCAGCCCAAACAATGAAAAAAGTTTAGTGAACCATGCAATATTTCAGTTTAAACTTGAGTGACTTCGTTTGTACCTCAATGGAAAAACAAATATTTCCCATGCAATCATTGCTATTTTTGTTAAAACTTTAGTGCTTCTTTTGTTCTAGTTCTAGATTGTTATGCAAGTAAATAATATACTTCAGTTAATTTGGAAATAATTTGCTTACTTCTTAAATGACAATATTTACATTATCATTTAACAAAACTCTCATATAGGAATGTTATGAAAAACCATATGCCTTGAGACTTGTACATCTGTTCATACATATTAATGTTCTTAATTAAAATGTACTTGGAAGTGTTATTATTTGGTTTGATTGTGGTTATTGGGGGAGAAGTAATGATGTTGTAAATAAATTAATTTTTGCATATTATTAATGATATGAAACATTTGAAAAAATGATACTATTGCTAAAAATTACTTTTATTAATCTAAGCATTCATTTACTGATCTTGTCAGTTGGCAGCATCTGATTGGGCTGGGAAGCTAAGCAGAGTTGGGCCTGTTTAGAACTTGGAGGAAATACATCCTGGAATACCAGAGTTTCAAGTGTACCAGAGTATATTGAAAGTAAAATGAAAACAAAAACTATTTACGAAGATGTATTGGTAAACCAATTCCATTTGCCAAAAAAGGTACATGAGTATATCCATGAACTCTCCAGGAACCAAATTTGATTCAAAGGAGATTTTACTTTATCCCTATAGTACCTTTGAGGAACTTATTGAGAACTAAAAATCTCCTATATTGTGATAGCTGCTCCCTTTCTATAACCTAATTTATTTAGAATAACTTTGTCTTTGGGTAACTAAACAATTTTTTGTTTCTATATATTGTGGGCATGTACTCTATTTCTGTTATTTCCTATCTAGCGGATTTCATAATAACAACATTAGGTCAATACCTGAACAGGCATTTATGGGCAACCCATCACTTACAGCAATGTAAGTTATAAAAGTTTACTTTTTCTAGAAACTTTTTTTTCTTTTTCTATTAACTACTTTATTTCATTATAGATTAATTTTTTTAGTATTTTATATGATATGATGTTTCTCAAATATTATTAAATTCTAGCTTCTTTTATATATACTGTATTGAATCTTTAATCTGAATCTACTCATTGGTGCCATCTGCCATTTTGTAGTTTCCATATTCCTTAATTTGATAAGCCATTCTGTACTAGTCTTACCACATTGCCAGCTGAGGTAACAATTACATTTGTTCCAGTGAGGCCTAATGAGCATAAGCTTTCTGTTCTAACCATTGGCATGTATCTATGTAATACCCTTTTACAGTGAACTTAATTTTGAGCGCAAACGCTTATAAAAATTCCTGATATAACTGTAACGTATTTTATTTTACTAAGCTAGAATGTGCATAAACGTTTTGGTCCCCAGATTGCATTTTTTACTGGCTGTTTTCTTACGTTAGTATATTACAGAAAGAACTGATTATTTGGATTCACTCAAATTGGTGTTCAACATAGTCACCTTTGTGGATAACTAATGCTGCAGAAGCACTTACACTTTTTACATTTATATGAAACTACTATATAAAGTCATTCAAGTCCTGGGTAAAAATGTTATCTGTTTCATAGATAGTTATACTTCTTGCCTCTGTTTTCTATTCCCCTGGAGGCAAGAGAAATCCTTAAAGGATGCCTAATAATAGATTGGAAAAAATAAAACTTAACCTAGATTAAGATTTTGGACCTGAAGATTAAGAGAGATGTTTGCTCAGTTTTATTTTAAAAAATGATTTAGTATATATAATTTGGGAAGCAAGTAGTTCTGGAGATAAGCATTTAGTAAAAAGATTGCAGGCAAGGTCATAAATCCTTTTATGAGAATATCGAGTAAATTGCATCAGAATTTCAAGAATTAAATCTTACAGTGTTAAATTCATTTTCTTCACAGCCATTTTTATGATAATCCTATCCAGATTGTGGGAAAGTCTGCTTTTCACCATTTGCCTGAACTCAGAACCCTGTATGTATTTATACTTTTAAAAGCACGTGAGCTCTAAAAAATTCTTTCACTCCTTAAACCACAATATTAATACGTTGTGTTTGTAATTATAGAACATTAAATGGTGCTTCAGAGATGACAGAATTTCCTGATTTGACTGGGACTACAAGCCTGGAAAGCTTGTAAGTATTGGATCTATAGTTTGTTATTTTTGAAAATATATGGTACCAGTTATTTTAGATGTCCAGTTTCTTTAAAGGAATTGTCCTTCAATCAATAATTTATTTGTAACCCAGTGTACAAAATCATTGATCCTAAATTTGTGATGGATTTGAATTAGCTTATGATCTAATCTATATATGCTTATTGAGCTGTTAGGCTTTTTGGTTGGCTGACTGACTCACTGATTGCATAGTGGAGAACTAGGTGAATCTATAGGTTCCTGATATGATTTTCTTTTATCTCCCAGCCTTATCCATGTAGTAATCCTCTTAAATGTATGCACATAATATTGATTACATATTCAAATATGCTGTTCTTCAATAGTGAGAGAATTAACAATTCTTAATTCTTAAGTGTTAATTCTTAACACTCAGGACTTCAGATTAATCTGCTATGGACTAAGTTAATTTCTACTGTAATATTAACTATTTGAAATTTCTTATCTTAATAGGATCCTTACAGGAGCTCAGATCACAACTCTTCCAGAATCAATTTGTGAGCATCTCCCTAATCTCCAAGTACTGTAAGTATAGTGGAGAGAGGATGTTAAATCATACCACTGATTCAGAGAATACATACAATATTGGTTACAGGGAGGTTTACAACTCTCTAAATGATAAATCATCAATAGTATAATGACTTCTTAGAAAGGGAAATCTGGGTTGAAATTAGCCATACATTTACTATATTAATTTGAATAAAGAATCTAGAAACAATCCTCCCTAACTTTGTACTGTCCAGATGTGTATTGGTATTGGGAAAGACCTTATAAAATGGGAAGAGGTGCTGCCTAGGGAACAGTCAGATAAGAGATAGCATAGCCTACAGCTGGAGAGTGGACAGGGACTCACTCAAGTTTCTCAGACAGCAGGAATATTATACTTTCAGACTTGCAAGATTCTGTTAATGTATCTTTACAATGAAGTAGAATTAGCTTAGCTTCTCCTGTCTTCTATGTGATCTACCTAATAAGCCTGACAAGATGTGACACATCATAACTCTTAGAAATTCCCAGGGAACTTTACCCATTTGGACGGTGTTATTTTAGGATGCTTTTTAAAAGATGCTTTTAAAAATCAAGTTAATATTATAGGGTAGAAGAAAATAATACTAGAATTGGATAATTCTAGTAGATCAAGATAAACAAACAATACTATAAAGAGTTCAGATCAGAACTAACAAGTTGATTTGTAAGTGTTTTAAGGGGAAAATTTTAAGAATGTGCGCAATGATAATTTTACCAGTTATTTACATTTCTTCCTATGTTTCAAATTATTTTTAAAAGTCATCAGTTTTTGGAAAGCACCCTGGATGACAGGAATATCCTATTTTCTTCACCTTATATCAAATCCAGACTCCAAAATCTTTCTACAGGACAGGATGCTTTACTGAAATATGTTTTCTTTACATGTTAATACATGTTTAGATTGAAATAAAGTACACACTATATTCTTACTTAGATATGCTATTAAGCAGTCCACATTTGCAACATAATGTTCTGTAACTTTTTTTCTCTCTTACATTTATTCAGTTTGAACATTGAATAGTAGCTCTGAGAAAGCTCTTTTCTTATAATGATTAACCAGTATATTGTTATAACTTTCAAGAACTGTGGAAGTAGTTTAATCATTATCAAAAATAATAATTCTGTCTCATTCTTTGTGAATCAGCCAACTATATTTTCCGTATACCATTACATCATGATGAATGTATCTGGTACTAGTCTGCTCAGTGAATATTCTAGCTACATTAAATAATATACACCCAAAGTATGTTCCAAAGTAGCTACAATTCTGAGAAAAGAAAATACTAATTTACTGGAACTACATTAATTATTGTTAGCCAGATGTCTCTGTATTATTGAAATGCCTCTTTGCAAATATCTAATACCATTAATCTAAACTGATTTCATAGATAGATAGATAGATAGATAGACAGACAGACAGACAGACAGACAGACAGACATGGGGGAGAGAGAGAGAGAGAGATCAGCCATGTGTACATGTTACACATTTATCTGTCTAATGTATTGATTGGAGTTACTCTTTCCTATTCACCTGTCCCTTAGTCAACAAGATATCCAAGTCTCAATTAATAGATGTGGATTGGCTTTCTCTGTGAACTAAGATGCATCATCTCAGATTGGTCCAGGCTCTGAACCACATCCTTCCTCAAGTCTTTCCTACCAAGATATAGAGATACAGTAATAGGAGTTCCTTTCTTTAATGGACTTTTCAGTTCTCCAGCATGAAGATGGATAATCCACAGATGGGTTATAGACTGTACTTCCTGCCCAGAGACTAAGTCAATTAGAATAGCCACCCCTCCTGCTATCCTTACCCAGATACGACTTAGTCTTCAGCCCAGTGAAGTCGCATGGTGTTGGTTCTCCTAGGCAGGTTGTAGATCTCTTTCCCATCTGTGGATTTCCCCCCTAAAACTCTAACTTTAAGCTGCAGGGACACGAATTTTGTTCCCTGCTGCCTTTTCTTCCCTTTCTCTTGCCGACGATCAGCTGCAGCAAGCAGTTTGTTTTTTCGGCTGCTAGTTAGCTGGGCGTCGGCCTCTTGTTCTCTCTGATTGTAGAGGGTGGGGGTGCTAGGATTGTCCCCCCCCCCTTCATTCCTTGTAATTTGCTTGTGCAGTGGCCATTTTGGGATCATTCAGAGATCCTTCCTGGCCTCGTTTTAAGCGCGCAATTTACGGCCGCCATTTTGAGTGCCACAAGGCTTGGAAAAAATAAAATAAAATGGCACAGTTTCATTTTGAGCCAGATTCAAGCCTGGCTTTCTGAAATTTGGGGAGTTTGAGGCTTTTGGCCTCTTTTTCTGAGTAGCGTGTGTTAATTAGAGCACTTGAGAGTGGCCCTTTATTTGTTGGCCTTGTTATTTGGATCAATCTCTCTCAGGCTCTCCATCCGCCATTTTGTGGTCAGTTTATAACACGCTTTACAGTGGCAGCCATTTTTCTCCTCTGTGCAGGCTTATTATAGCCTTGGATATTTATTGTGCTGCCTACCAGGTGTGCTTAGTGCGCAGAGGTTCTGGCTCAGCCAATTGAGGCCCGTAGCCATTGATTCCTCCACGGTCTGATTCAGACCTGTGTATTAATTTGATTGACTTTTACCTGTCCTGGGTTCCGGCGCCCCTCTCTGAGATTGCCGAAGTTGCTGAGAAAAACAGCAGACAGGAGCGCGCGTGGGCTGACACCCACCAATTCACAGGCACTTGCATAGCACACCTGGTTCCCTAGACAGGTCACCTGTCTCTTGGGACAAGCGGGCGCTGGCACCAGCCATCTGAGGCCTGCTACACATTTAATCTGCAGTCCAGTACAATGGCGGATAAGGAGGTTCCTGAAACCTCTCTTGGTGCCCAATCTATGCCAGAGACGGACAATCCTGCTCCATCAAGAGCAGCAGGGAGCCTGAAGGCTAAGAGCAAGTCCAGTTCTGGCAAAAAGAGTTCCAAAGCAGCTGAGAAAGCGACAGATAGGAGACATTTAGCCCTGGAGAAACAATTCTCCAAGGCTCAACAATCTCTGACTACTGGACCTCACATCCCTCCCTCTCAGGAAGGATCACTATTCAATCCCCAACCGGTCCCACCCAGCTCCCTAACACCTAGAGCTTGGTCTCCTGTGGGCGACCCAGGTCAGCGCATAGCTTCTCCAATTGGCCAACTGCAGGGATCGCAATGGATCCCCCCTGCAGCTCCATCCATGTCAGTCCCTGAGGCCACATTTACCCCCACTGCAGCTGGGCTTCGCCCTCCAGAACTAGGGATGCGTCCAGATCAGCTTCAAGCCTTGCTTGCTCAGGGCATGGCATCGTCCTTTCAGCACACACCCAGGCCGGAGTCATTAGCTCCCAGGGCTGAGCCTAGTTGGCAGCGGGTCTCCCCTCAATATCCGGAGTCAATTTACTCAGCCCCTTCGTCCAGGACCAGGGACTCTGGCTCTGAGGAGTATGGGGCTCCGGACATACAATTGTCTGAGGATGAGGACACCGCCCCGGATCCATCTCCCTTTGTTGGTCTTTTTGATCTGGGCTTGTTCAAGTCCTTACTGATGAAGGCCACTGCCTCGGCCAATATTGACCCAGGTCAGGAACCTCAAGCAGGGCCCTCTACTAGTAGGGATCCTAAGCCTCTCTTCTCCGAGCCTCGGGTGGATGAGACACACATCCCGTCCCCCCTTTTTCCTGGATACCATCAGGAAACAATGGGGAGCCCCAGCCACTTTACCTTCCCCTGGGAATTTAGATAAAAAGTTGTTTTGTGTAGCTCCTTCCCTAGCGGATCCTCTGGAGGTCCCAACAGTAGATGAGGCCATGGCCCCTATCCTCTCTTCATCTACGGCCCCGGCTGACATGGTAGAGGTCCTGAAAGCGGAGGATAAAAAATCTGAATTTTCTCTACGCAGGTCTCATCAGGCTTCGGCTTGGTCGATCAGAGCCTCAACCTCGGCCTCCTTTTTCGCTGGGGCCTCTATCATTTGGCTCCGGGAGCTCCAGGCCTTGATCCCTCCGGATCAGATTCGGCCACACCAAACGCTAGGCAAGTTATTAACAACTTCAGAATATCTAGCTGACGCTTCACTCCACGCGGCTCGTTTTTCAGCCAGAGCCTTGGCCTCCAACGTAACTACCCGCAGGTTGTTTTGGCTCAAACACTGGAAGGCAGACTTAAGGTCAAAATGGCGCCTGGCTTCTGCTCCCTATGAGGGTGGCCGGCTGTTTGGAGACGCCCTAGGCCCCTTCCTGGTGGAGGACAAGGACAAGCGCAAGATCTTGCCTCACCTACATAGGAGAGTGGACAGACGCCCAAACCCTTACCCCCGCAGACCATTCTATCGCCCAGGTGCGGGATCAAATTGGTCTCAGCCTTTCCAGCCATTTTTCCCCAGGTCAGATCGCCAGACGGATCGGCCTGCCCCCAGATTCCGTCAGCAGCCCCATTCCAAATGGCCCTTTCGGGGTGCGGGAGGCCGTCCTTTTAGAAGACACAAGTGACTCTCGAAGATCCCTTCCGATTGGGGGCAGACTCACCGTTTTTCTCCCCGAATGGGCAGCAGTCACTTCAGATGTGTGGGTCCTCAACACCATCAGGGACGGTCTCCCCCTCGAATTTCTATCCCTCCCTCCGGAGCGTTTCGTCTCTTGCCCGGTTTCCAGGGACCCGAGCAAGACCCGACTCATGTCCGAGGCTATCAGACATCTCTTAGAGATCACAGCCATAGAGCCCGTGGCAGCTGGTCAGACCTGTCGAGGTTTTTACTCCATTCTCTTTGTAGTCCCAAAGACGTCAGGAGGATGGAGGGCGATCCTCGATCTGAAGAGTCTCAACAAGCATCTGATTTACAAGAAATTCAAGATGCAGACTCTTCGATCCATTCTGGCCAGCATCAGAAGGCACGATTTCCTGGCCTCCATAGACCTCACGGAGGCATACCTGCATATTCCAATCCTTCCCAGTCATCGCAGGTACCTCAGGTTTTGTTACAACCATCACCATTACCAATACCGAGCTCTTCCATTCGGTCTTTCATCCGCCCCACAGGCATTCACAAAGGTTTTGACTGCTCTGGCTGCACACCTGAGGTTGGTCCCAGTAAGAGTCCAGTGTTATCTGGACGACATTCTCATTCAGTCCACCTCCTTAAGCAAGGCCCGGTCCGATTTGGCCCTGTCGATCAGAACCCTCCAGAATCTGGGGTTTTCCATACATTTTCAGAAAAGCCAGACGGCTCCATCCACCCGTCTACTTCATCTAGGCGCAATCATAGATACCCGGCTTTGCATGGTGTATCTTTCACAAGACCGTCAGGAGAGCATTCGGACCCTAATCAGACAATTGCAAGTGACCACCCTGGCGGTTCTCTCCCAGCTTCTGGGAAAGATGATTTCCTGTCTGGGAATAGTGCCATGGGCCGGATTCCATTCCAGAGCTCTACAGTGGTTCCTGCTGCCATTCCAGGCGCTGGGCACAGGTTCCTCTCATCAGAGGGTGTGGATACCTCGCCCAGTATTGATCTCCCTTCGGTGGTGGGCATCCCCAGCCTTGTCCAAAGGTTCCCTGTTCAAGGAACCGGTCAGGATGACCCTGACAACCGATGCCAGCCTTTTTGGCTGGGGGGCGCACTTGGGACCCCAACTAGCTCAGGGTCACTGGTCCCTTTCGGACCTCAGACACAATATCAACTGGCTGGAGCTCCGTGCCATTTACCTTGCCCTCCTCCACTTCAGGGAGACAGTGTCGGGTCAGCACATTTTGGTGCTGACCGACAATGTGACGGCAAAGGCCCACATAAATCGGCAAGGGGGCACTCGGTCCAAGTCCCTGATGACGGAAACCCGGTTGCTGATATCTTGGGCGGAAGGCCATCTGGCCTCCTTGAGGGCGGAACACATTTCGGGGGAAGCCAATCAACAGGCGGACTCCTTAAGCCGAGCCACTTTGGATCCCTCCGAGTGGAGCCTGCTTCCCAGCCTATTCAGGGAGATCTCAGAGATCGCACCTCCGATTCTGGACCTGTTCGCATCACCTGCTTAACGCCCAGCTCCCGAGGTTTTACTCCTGGTTCCCCTCTCGAGGGGCGGAACGGGCGGATGCCCTACGGAGTCAGTGGCCCAAGGGTCTGCTCTACGCCTTCCCTCCGCTTCCCCTTCTTCCAGCCGTAATCAGGAAGATTTTACTAGAACAGGCAGAGGTTCTGTTGGTTGCTCCACACTGGCCGGGACGTCCGTGGTTTGCCGACCTCGTGAGCCTTTCCATCTCCCCATGTTGGAGGATTCCTCCGGAGCGCATGGCGCTCATTCAGGGCACCCTTCACCACCCGGATCCTCAATGGCTCCAGTTGGCCGTTTGGCACTTGAGAGGAGTCTCCTAACACGAGAGTCATATTCGGCAGGGGTCATTTCCATGATACAGGCCTCCAGACGTCCTTCCACCAATCAAATCTACGATTCCTCCTGGAGGAGTTTTTGTTGATGGTGTACGGCCAATAACCTTGCCTTGTCTGCTATCACAATTCCAAATATACTGGACTATTTATTAGAGGGGCTTAACAAGGGCTTGTCTCCAAGCACTATCCGTAGACAGGTGGCCGCTCTCTCTACGGTTTTGACTTGCGATAATGCAGTGCCATTGGCACACCACCCTATGGTACGCTCCTTCATTAAAGGGGCAACTAATGTCAGACCACCTGTTGTACACCGTTATCCCTCTTGGGACTTGCCTCGGGTCTTACAGGCCCTTACCTTAACACCTTTTGAGCCCATCAAACACTGTTCCTTACAGTTTTTATCCATGAAATTGGCCTTTCTTATTGCTATTACTTCGGCCAGACGCATCTCGGAGTTGGCTGCTCTTTTGGTCAGAGACGACCTGTGCGTTTTTCATGCTGACAGAGTGGTCCTTCGCCTTGATCCGTCATTCGTTCCCAAGGTGAATTCCTTGTTTCATAGGTCACAGGAGCTTGTCCTCCTGGATTTTTGTCCCAATCCAACGCACTCATCGGAGCGTCAGTGGCATAAGCTGGACGTTCGAAGGGCATTGAGTTGTTATATTAAGAGGACCTCGGCCTTCCGTAAATCGGAGGCTCCCTTTGTCTCTTTCCAGCCTTCTGCCATGGGACAAAGAGTTTCTTCATCCACCATAGGCAGGTGGATTAAGGCCTGTATTGCAAAGGCATACCAATCTCATTCCCTGTTGGTGCCAGGCCGCCTCACCGCTCATTCCACGTGAAGTGCAGCGACTTCTGCGGCATGGGCGACGCAGGCGTCCATTGAAGATATCTGCAGGGCGGCGACCTGGTCGTCGCCTTCTCCTTTTGTGAGGCACTACAGGGTAGATAAGTTTGCCTCCGCGGAGGCTTCCTTTGGGAGGTGGGTGCTCCAGCAGGTGATTTCAGCTAGCGGGACACAGGCCCAGACTAGTTCCCTCCCTTAGGGACAGGTCAGCTTGGGTATGTCCCATCTGTGGATTATCCATCTTCATGCTGGAGAAGGGGCGTTGTCTTACCTGAACGCCTTTTCTCAGCATGATGATGGATAATCCACTCCCGCCCCTTGTGGTTAGTCAGGCCCTGTGTCAGGGGTAGGAGAACCAACATGCGGGACGTTCGTCCGTAGCTTCGCCTTCGTTGTATCTGGGTAAGGATAGCAGGAGGCGTGGCTATTCTAATTGACTTAGTCTCTGGGCAGGAAGTACAGTCTATAACCCATCTGTGGATTATCCATCATCATGCTGAGAAAAGGCGTTGTCTTACCTGAACGCCTTTTCTCAGCATGATGATGGATAATCCACTCCCGCCCCTTGTGGTTAGTCAGGCCCTGTGTCAGGGGTAGGAGAACCAACATGCGGGACGTTCGT
Source organism: Azemiops feae (assembly GCA_023970755.1). NCBI lineage: Eukaryota > Metazoa > Chordata > Lepidosauria > Squamata > Viperidae > Azemiops > Azemiops feae. Next base: position 2,372,087 of record JALGBA010004258.1, on the reverse strand, counting down.
CCGTAGCTTCGCCTTCGTCGTATCTGGGTAAGGATAGCAGGAGGCGTGGCTATTCTAATTGACTTAGTCTCTGGGCAGGAAGTACAGTCTATAATCCATCTGTGGATTATCCATCATCATGCTGAGAAAAGGCGTTCAGGTAAGACAACGCCTCTTTTACTGCATTTGATCATTTTTGTAACTGACCTTGGATTGCATTCTCCAGGTGTTTCTTTATGGCTTCATGCTTCTGAAATATTTACCTGTATGAAAGTTTGCAGTGTTCTATAAGTATGGATTTTTTGGTTTTGGTTTGGTTTTTTATCCTCACTTTCAACTCATTAAGTAAGTCTCTCTTTCAATAGTCTTTTCCTGGATCTTGTTGGAAAGGAAGGAAAATGTAAAATGTTTTCATTTGTATAAAAATAACTGCTGTTCAGGAGCATCGAAACAAACAGAAGAGGAAGAACCTAAAAAGACCCAATCAGAAGAAGACATACAAGCAATCAGAATTCTGAGAGTTGAAATCCACATATCTTCAAGTTACCAAGGCTGAGAAACGCTGATTTATAGGAACTCAAAGCAGCAGTTACTGACAAACAATCCTGGCAAAGCGACGTCCATCAGGTCTCAAAGAGTTGGAACAACAAATGTAGAAAATAGAATGAATGTTGCTCCTAAAGATACACATGTCAAGATTTTTGCATGGACCGGAGGGTGCGTGGTTTTGTGTGCTGCCTGCATCCCACGGATGGGGCTTTGCTTGTTTGTGCGGACTGGTTGCTGGCCTGCCGCAGCCCAGTACTGGTCCATGGACCGGGGGTTGGGGACCGCTGATTTATATTTCTGTATAGGATCAGGCTTACATTCTGTTCAAAAAACTAAAGTAGACAGTATGCATCAGAAATTAAATTAAATATGGAATATTAGTCATTCCCAGTTTTAACTAATTTTTCCCATGTCTTTTTACTTATAATTATTAAAATAAATTGATATCACATTTTGGTTAGGGTAACAAAATAAATACCTAGGTCACTGGACTAATACCAAAAGTAATTTTCATATATCAAATGCTTTTCTCCCCCATAATATGAAGTACAGTATCAGTATTCTGCATCCTGATTTCATTGTGTTAGCGGCCATTTGTGGATGATGTTTTCACAGCTTAAGAGATATAATTCAATACAGGAAGGTGGAATTCAGGACATATATTTTACATCAGGCTTACATACTAATACATTAAGCAGAAGGTCCATCTAGTCCAGTAGGCAAATGTTTTTGAGAACCTGAGCCATAGAACATGAGGATGACAGTCCACTTCTAGCTATTTCTTCTTAACTGGTAAGCTAAAATTGGTAGCCACTAATACCAGAAGGCAGAAATTTGGCTAGATTTCCTATTTAAATATTAAATAAATAAATATATCTATCACATCTAATTGCATCAAATTCCATAGTTCAACTATGAAAAGCAGTGCTTCCATAATTTTGTCTCAGTAGATGAAATCTGAGTTCCAGTTTAGACCTCACTGTTAAGGTCTGGCCGCATAGAATACACTCCTAACACCCTGATTGTTTTCAATGGCTAAACCACACCTGCTACTTGGTCAGTGAAGAAAGGGCTGGTGATGTCATAAAGCCTTGCCAGTATTGTCCTGCTGTAAAGGCTTCTGGGATATTAGGTGCTTTCAGCAGAAACTGGGTGAGGAGCTTGTATTCCCGGAATAGTAATGTTTGATTGAATGTGATTTTTTTTGCTGCTAGGACCAGCAGAAAAAATTATAACTGGGTTAGTGGCTGATTAAGCATGCTGTGAGTATAGAACCATTTTGTATTTTTTCCAGATCTATTCAAGTAGCGTTGTTTCTACTTTGAAAATGTTTGGAATCCTCAATTGTTAGTGATACAATAATTAAAGTAAAAATGTCACTGGCACATACTCAGTTCGTCTGATTTTAAATTTGGTATGATGCACGGTTTATTAATTAAATGTACTGTATATGCTGCCCATCTCCCAGATTAGGTGACATAGATATCATTAGCCAGTGCTTTTTTTGTAAAAAAAAAAAAAGGTGCCGGAACTCACACATCTCATACAACCCACTTTGCCTACCCTACAAGGTTCCATCCAAAAAAGGTGCCGGAACTCCGTTCTGAGCGTTCTATGAGAAAAAAAGCTCTGTCATTAGCTAAAAACCCCACATCATTTTCAAACTCTTGCTACATTCACTGGAAATCAAACTATTTGTCAACTTTGAAAATGAGCGTGGCTGCAGCCATTTTCCTTACTCATTTTCAGTTGACACATAGCATGGAGGGAGGGGGGTTTACCAGGTGCTTCACTAGACTAAACAGATTTTTTCCCGTGGGAACCAAGGTCATTGGCTGCTGCCGGGACTGCAGGCTGGGCATTTCGTGAAAAGCCCGCCAAGGAGATGTATTGGGGTACGTAGTAGCCTGCATAGCTTTAGGGGTGGGATTTCTTAATTTTGTCTTGGGGATTGTTACATGTCTATTCAGACTTGGTTTCACCTTTGATGTGCCGATACTTTGTATCAATAAACATGTTCTTTGAGTGGTTGATCAGAAATTAGAAGCATTACAAGATAAGAACCAGAGATTGGCACAAGTTAATGCGGAATTGGAAGACAGCATCGCTGTTATGGAGATGGAACGGGCATCATACTTCTTGAGATTCCAAAATATCATAGAACAGAAACATGAGAACCTGTTAGAGTTGATGTGTGAGCTATTGGCGGATTGACTTGGAATGGAAATGGATCAAATGAAAAAAGAAATGGACCAGGTCTTTAGAGTCAATTCAAGCTATGCAAGAAGAAATAGAGTTCCCAGAGAAGTTCACGTAAGATTTCTTAAAAGAGCAATACGAGATGAGATTTTGAGAGCAATAAGAGACCAACCACTGAAATATAAAGATAAAGAACTTCTAGTTCTTAAACAGATCCCGAAGAGAATAAGAGAAGCACGAAGAGAATATCAATTTTTGACAAGGAAACTACTGAACAAAGGAGTGAATTTTAGATGGTTGGTCCCAGAAGGATTATTAATTTTTTGGGACTCGAGAAGATATAGATTGGATACCCCACTTAAAGCAGAGGAATTTTTTTAATAATCATAGAACCTTTCTGGAAGGAGACGATATCAGATCTAAAAAACCAGAGGAAGAAGCAGGAGCATCGAAACAAACAGAAGAGGAAGAACCTAAAAAGACTCAATCAGAAGAAGACGTAAGACCCAAGGATCAGAGACAGATAACTTCTCCTAGAAGACTGAGATCTAAGTACAATTAAAACTATGGAAGAAATTGAATTTTTTTCAACAAATATAAATGGTCTTAACTCCCCATCAAAAAGGAGTAAAATATTCTATAGATTACAAAAATTAAAAATGGACATAATTTGTCTCCAAGAGACACATATAAAAAGACAACATTTTAGACTTCTAGAACAACCAAAAATAGGCAAACTTTATTTTTCATCGGCACTGCAAAAGAAAAGAGGGGTAGCCTTCTATATAAAAGAGAAGATGAACCCAAAACAAATTTATGCTGATGATGAAGGAAGACTATTAATGGTGGAAATTACATGGAACCAAAAACAAATTTTGATGATTGCGATATATGCCCCCAATGAGAAACAAGACCAATTTTTTCAGCAACTATATGATAAGTTAATGGAATTAAACTATCAAAACCTTTGTATTCTTGGAGACTTTAATGCGATAACTGATGCAAAACAGGATTATAAGAGCTACAAACAAGGGAAAAAAGGGGGAAATACCTTATCTAATTCTTTTCTAAAGTTGAAAGACGAATTAGGTATACAAGATATATGGAGAGAAATGAATCCAGATAAAGCACAATATACATTTTACTCAAATAGGCATAAATCCTGGTCACGAATTGATATGATATGGACTTCTTATGATTTAAAGACTATGATACAGGAGATTGAAATAGAACCTAATATTTGGGCAGACCATAATCCAATTAGAATGACGTGGAAAGGAACTAGAAAGAAACTAAGATGGTGGCTGAACAAAGCTATATTGAAAGAAAAGGAATTTCTGCAATTAGCAACGAAAGAAATGGAATTTTTTTTTAAAATAAATAAGAAAGAAGAAACTTCCACTCAAAATATATGGGATACAGCGAAAGCTTATTTTAGGGGCGTGGCTATAACCTATGTGGCCAAAAAGAATAAAGAAAAGAAACAAACACAACTTAGATTGAAAGAACAACTTAGTAACTTGGAACTGATGCTACGAAATGATCCACAAAAGAAAGAATTGAAGACACAAATGGAATTAATAAAACATAAATTAAATTTATTGGAAATGGACATAAGGGCACAACAGATTAAACGATGTAAACAGAATTTCTTTGAAAATGCCAATAAACCCAGAAGATGGCTGGCATATAAATTGAAAAAAGAAAGAGAAAAAAGACTGATAAGTAAACTACAAGATTCAAAAGGCCAATTGTACTGCCACAATGATGTAATTAAAAAAATTACTATAGCTTATTATGAGACACTTTATAAAACTGAGGTGGTTTCGAATGAGACAATACAGGAATATTTAAAAGAAGCGGATCTTCCAAAGGTACCAGAGAATATGCAATACATATTAAATGAGAACATAACAATGATGGAGATTACAGAGGCGATAAAAAAGCAAAAGAAGGATAAAACTCCGGGACCTGATGGTCTCCCTGCAGAATTTTATATAGCTTTACAAGACATTGTCAGTCCGATTTTGAAAGACCTTTGTAATGAAGCTTTTTCAGAGACAAAAATACCAAATTCATGGAAAGAAGCCAACATTTCTCTTATACCTAAAGAAGACACTGATTGTACACAAATTAAAAATTATAGACCAATATCCTTATTAAACGTGGATTATAAAATATTTACTACAATAATGGCAGAAAGAATGAAGAAATTTTTGACTGAATTCGTCCATTCAGACCAAAATGGCTTTTTACCAAAAAGGCAGATAAAGAATAATTTAAGGATTATTTTAAATGTGTTGGAGTATTATGAAAACCATCCAGGGAAACAGTTGGCGCTTATATTTCTTGACGCGCAAAAAGCTTTTGATAATCTTAATTGGCAATTTTTGTTTCAACAGTTGAAGGAGATGGACTTTGGCGGAAATTTTATAAATGCAATTCAAGCAATTTATAATAAACAATCAGCAAGGATACTTATAAATGGAGATTACACAGACAGCTTTGAAATCAAAAAAGGCACAAGACAGGGATGTCCATTGTTCCCTTTGTTATTCATTTTTACATTGGAAGTGTTGGCTAGAAATATTAGGCAAGATATTGAGATTAAAGGATTGGAGATAAAAGATCAAAAATGTAAACTACAGGCTTTTGCGGATGATTTAGTTTTTATTTTGGAGGAACCATTAGAGACAGCTGTTAAACTCTTGCGGAAAATAGAGAAATTTGGAGAAGTGGCGGGGTTGAAGATAAACAGGGAAAAGACTAAAGTATTAACGAAGAATTTAACAGATAAACAAAAAATTCAATTTGCTAAAAAGACAAACCTTCAAATAGCTAAAAAAGTTAAATATTTAGGTATCTATTTAACTTCAAAATATACAACAATAAAAGAAGACAACTACGAGAGATTACTAAAACAAATAAAAGTGGACTTGGAGAAGTGGAAAAATCTTCAATTATCATTACTAGGAAGGATAGCGACTGTTAAGATGAACATTTTACCTAAGCTAATTTTTCTTTTTCAAACAGTTCCTGTCAAGTTAAATCAAAAATTCTTCGGTGAATTGAATGCTACAATAATCAGATTTATATGGCAAGGCAAAAAAGCTAGAATTAAAATTAAATTATTACAAGATTCTAAAGACAGAGGGGGCTTTGAACTCCTGGATTGGAGACTTTACTATCAGGCAGCTATTTTGCTTTGGCTTAAAGAATGGATTACATTGAGAAACAAAAGACTTCTTTATTTAGAGGGGCATGATTTGCAATTAGGTTGGCATGCATTTTTGTGGTATGAGAAAAATAAAGTACATAAATATTTTCAAAATCATGCTATAAGGAATGTATTGTTTTCAGAGTGGGAAAAAATTAAACATAAAATTTACATGAAAATACCTGAGTGGATTTCGACAATGGAAGCCTTTTCCTATCCAAATTTAATTAATTATGATAAACTCGTTAGCTATAAAGATATTTTGGACAAAGACGGGAAACTTAAAGACAGACAAATTCTTCAGCAACAGGGTATTGACTTAACATGGTGGTCTTACTTGCAAATTCAGACAAGATATGAAAAAGATATAAAGTCTACAGGATTTTATAAAGAACAGACACCGCTAGATAAAATATTGTTAAAAACTGATGAACATTTGATTAAAAAACTCTATAAATTTCTGCTAAGATGGAAGATGGAAGAAGAGCAAGTAAAAGAAACAATGATAGTATGGGCTAAGAACTACTCTATAGACTTAGAAGATTGGCAAAAATTATGGGATCGAAATATTAAACTTACTAAAGCGGCTGCATATAAGGAGAATTTATATAAAATGTTTTATAGATGGCATATGACACCAGTTAGACTAGAGAAAATGTTTAAAAATGTATCAAATAGTTGTTGGAAATGTAAACAAAAACCAGGAACTTATTATCATATCTGGTGGATATGCCCTAATGCAAAGATATATTGGCTTAAAATTCACAGATGGTTAGAAAAGATGACTAAGATACAGATAGAATTCAAACCGGAATTGTTTTTATTAGGAATATTAAGATCTAACTACAGAAAAGAGAATGAATATTTAATTTTACATATATTAACAGCCGCGAGAATAGCATTTGCCCAATTTTGGAAAAATGAAAAGATACCACCTGACCAGATTATTATTATGAAAATATTGGAATGTGCAGAAATGGATAGATTAACTTTAGAAATTAAAGAGAAAGAAGATACAATTTTCTTTAAAACATGGGAAAATTTTTATCAATGGCTAGCAATAAGATAGAATGAAAAAAGATGGTGAAATTAAATAAGATAAATGATGTACTTTTTCTTGAATATTATTTTTTAACTTTTTGGTTAGATGTTTACATTTAACTACAATTAATTATAATTAATAAGCGTTATATCGGTATTTATATGTAACTATATTTACTTAGTAATACATCACTAATAGTATATTGATTATTGTTACTTATAGAATGAATGATATGTATTGGGTTAAGTTTTTACCATTAATAGTGATAAATTTATTAATATAGCTTTTTAGTATTATGTTAATTATGCATACTTAATATGTATACCCGGACGACAGTCTGCTTGCTAAAGCGTTGATTTATTGTTGGGGGTAACCCCATTATTGTATCTACCCCTACCCTTGGTCTAATCCTTGTTTTTTTACCCTATGTTATACTTTTACCTACCCTTCCCTTTCTATCCCGATAAAAATAATAAAACATATTTAAAAAATAAAAATAAAAAAAATAACTGCTGTTTAACAATGTTTATCTAAAGAATTTGAAGTATGAACAACCATATTTATCTTTTAAAAATTAGTATAGGAATAAAATCTTACTATTTATGGCTTTAAAAGGAAACAATGGACTCTCATTTACAGAGACGAAAGTCTTATAAAGATGATAGAAGGTTACCCTACACAAAGGAATACAGGATACAAATCCATTTCCCCTTTTTCTTTTTACAATTTCTGAAAATTACCATGGCTTGTTTTTGATTAGTTATATTATACTGTAAATGAGTCCAGATGTTTCAGTTATTCTGTAATCTGTTAGGTTTTGGCTCAGAACATTTGAAGGGCTTTTCCCCCTTGTAATGATTGATTTTCAAAGTGACTTCTAGTTCCCAAAGAACTTTTCACTACTCAAGATATAGCCGTTCTAAAGGTCAGATGCAAGATTGCTTAATTTAAAGTGTAGTCTAGGAAGCTTATTAAATTTCACTTTGGTTGCTGCTAAAAATATGGGATTGTCCTAAAACAAAAGAAGTAAATTATATAAACCAATTTTTTAAAAAATATGTTTTATAAGAAAACTGGATCTACTATTCTTCTAATAACAATCTTTCTGCAAAAGAAGTTGTAAAATAAGTTTTTAATTTTTAGCAGAACCATATGCCTTTTTGGATTTCTACATTTGTTTTTCAGAGATCTTTCATATAATCATCTAGAAGAATTGCCCTGTTTCACAGCTTGTGAAAAACTTCAGAAAATGTAAGATTTCTTAAATGCTTTGTATCTGTGCCCAGAAAGAGCAAGATTCCCTATCTTTTCCAGTACAAAGAATTTATCTGTGGATGTTTGCTTATATTCAGAATTTGATGTTTTTAAAATTAAAATAGCCTACCAAACTGTTCACTGCTTGGGCCTGTATAATTGAGTATAAGCTCTGTTGGGGAAAAAACAACAATGTTTTGAGCTTTATGGCAGAAAAGTGTTTGAGAAAGTGCCAAAGTTTAATATTGGAGTTATTCTTTTTACCTTACCTGAGGCAAATTTTTAAAAACAAGATTGCAATATGCTAAAATGTTCAGTAGTCCTGAAAGTTACTCTTGAATTTTGGGCATCAATAGAAATTTTCCTAAAGTTTTTGTCTGTAAATTCATTTTTTGCCATTTCAGTGCTTTACATCACAATGAAATATACGAAATCCATGTGGGTACATTTCAACAGCTGGTAGCCCTCCGTTCCCTGTGAGTAACACCATAAAATAGTTCTTTACAGTACTTGATATTGAGAGGCATGGAAGCTTAAAAAATTTGTGTTTTTTTTCTCTTTGATTGTTCAAATTGCTGCATTTGATTTGCAAAAAGGAAAAAAGATTCTGACATTGATAGTGTGCAGTATTGAATTCACACAGCCATGCATCAAGAAAAAAAGCATCCTTGAAGTAGATTTCACTTATAGACACCACTGAAGAATAAACAATTTGAATTATTCATGTATAAAACCTTTTATTACTACTCTAATGAATAGATTACAAAATTGCAGAAGAATGACTAGACTTTGTATTGTAAGTTTTTTATTATTATTTTTCTCTGTAAATGATTTCAGTTTGTTTTTCAATTGAATTATACAGCTTATATGTTATATTAAAGGTGGGAAATATTCTGAAGTGATTTTTTTTACATCTCTGAACCCTGGCATTTTAACAGGGTGTGTAGACTTTTTATGTCCACTGTATGCCTATAATAATGTACTTGCCGCAAATAAGCAGGTGTATAATAGAGGTAGGGCCAAAGAAATGTGAAAGAAAATGTTGCAAATAGGAGCAGATTGGACAAAATTGGTAGGGATAGACAGAGAAACAGATGGACCAAAATGAGAAACAGAAACAGTGGATAGTATCAGTGGACCTGGCTTATTGAAATATAGACACATGCAGGCATGCACCTCTGCCTGTCACTGATTCTCTTGCACAGTTTAGTAAAGATAACACTAGCTGTGAACCATAATTGCAGATCATAATTTTGATTCTGACTACCAAGTCAGATAAGTAAGCACTACTTAAAAGACATTTTCGGTTCAGAGAGAAAGGTGATTTAGTAGATGAGAAGTATTCTGTGAGCATGGATGTGTGAGAGATGAAAGGAAAATGATAATTACATCACAGGTGTCAAACTCGCCACGTGACGTGTTGCGACGTATCGCGACTCTTTTTGCATTGCCGGCAATAAGGTGGGTGTGGCTTTGGTATGATGAAACTGGCCTGTGGGCCGGCAGTTTGACACCCCTGCTTTACATGATTTATAGGAACAGCATCATCATATTGCAGTTAAGGCAGAGATTGCCCATCAATTCCTGATTTGGTAGGGAGGGAATAAAACAGGGAAAGAATGCATACATTTGATTGACCAGCTTAAAATTTGGTTGAAAATATTAAATTTGACATTAATAAATTCTTACTCAGGAGAAAACGGCTTTATGTCATTTAAAGATTAAGAGGACTTTCATACTGTTACCGTTTCTGCTTTCCAGTGCTTCAAAAGTAGTTTAAGACTGAGACTCAAAGGTAGATCTGAGACTGTCTCCGCTGCCATTAATGTAGCAAAGCTGAGAACAAAGCACAAAGATTACTGCCTTGCCCCAAGTTGCTACAAGTTCTGGAGCAATAAACACTCACATTCACTCAAAGCAAAATGAAAACAAACTGCTTACATGCATGAACATTGTTCATCCATATTTTCATTTCATTTGCAGTCAAGCTATATTTCTATTAGAATGACCTGCTTTAGTGGTTGAAACCCAAGAACAGAAAAATGAAATGAAGCAAATGGGGAAACATAATCCCACAAATTTTGAAGAGCTGCAGCATCACGAGAAAATGGGCAGCATAGAAATATTAATTAATTAATTAATTTGAATGGATTCAGACGTGTTCACTATTTCACCATTCTGGAATAGTGATATCTTTGTAAGTCAGTGCCTTTAAAATCTGTTCTCACCAACTTTTGTGACTTTCAATCCATTTCATCATTAATTTAGGCACATTTTTCTCTGAAAGTTTAAAATCAATTATTGGAAGCAATGATTTTCTGTTAATATTTTAATAAAAAGATTCAACACTATGCATTACTAAGCGTATGACATTTTATTTCTTGTAGGGATTTAGCTTGGAATAAAATCTCTATTATTCATGCCAATGCATTTTCTTCTTTACTATCCCTTATTAAAATGTAAGTATCTGATTATTTTTCTTATTTTAATGTTTGATTCTGTGATCATAGAAATATGGGTTGAGGTAAAGTAGAAAAATCTAAATAACTGTAAAATAGAAAAACAATATAAAAAGTAATCAGTTCTTTCTTTCTAACTGAACAATAATTTTATAGTTCTACACTGCAGTGCTGCAGCAGAATCCTACATCAGAAAGTGTCAGCATCAACTTGCTATTTTTATGTTTAAATTGTCATTTGAGTTGTAATTAAACTGGTAACCTCCTTATGAAGACTAAATGGGAGGAATCTTAGGACCAGTTCCATGGAGAGAGGTTTTTCTGCGAACCGGAGGGGGCGTGGTTTCATGTACTGCCTTCTAGAGTCTCAACATATTTTTTACATCGTGGTGACCAAAACTGGATGCAGTATTCCAAGTGTGGCCTTACCAAAGCATTGTAAAGTGGTATTAACACTTCACGTGATCTTGATTCTATCCCTCTATTAATGCAGCCTAGAACTGTGTTGGCTTTTTTGGCAGCTGCAGCATACTGCTGGCTCATATTTAAGTGATTGTCCACTAGGACTCCAAGATCCCTCTCACAGTTGCTACTATTGAGTAAGGTACCACCTATACTATACCCGTGTATTTGGTTTTTCTTGCCTAAATGTAGAACCTTACTTTTTTCACCATTGAATTTCATTTTGTTAGATAGCGCCTAATGTTCAAGTCTGTCAAGAACCTTCTGTATCTTAAGCCTATCTTCTAGAGTGTTGGCTATTCCTGCCAGCTTGGTGTTGTCTGCAAATTTGATGAGTTCCCCATCTATCCAAATCATTGATGAAGATATTGAAGAATACTGGATAATGGGGTACCCCATTGCATACTTCCCTCCATGTAGATACAGTTCCATTGAGGACTACACGTTGAGTGTGGTTGGTCAGCCAGTTACGAATCCATCTGGTGGTGATGCTGTCTAACCCACATTTTTCTATCTTATGAAGTAGTAGGTTGTGGTCTACTTTATCAAATGCCTTACTGAAGTCCAAATAAATTATATCCACAGCATTCCTCTGGTCCATTAATTTTGTCACCTTGTCAAAGAATGCAGTAAGATTTATCTTGAACAATAGATGGAGGCGTTGGCTGGGAAGATCTTTGCATTACTGCAACTTGTGTTCAGTTTCAATGTCCTCTATGTGGAAGACTATTTGGAAGTTTCAGTTGGGTCAGTACTGCAGTGGCCTAAGTAATTATGGGCTATATTTGCAAAATAATATCCTTTATTAAGGAAGCATTTGCTTCCACTAAGCTTCTGGATGTTATTAAATGTGCTGTTTATCACCTTTTAAAGCCTTATATGTCTCAGAGCCTGGATACCTCTGACACTGAGTCTGCAGTGAGATCTGGGAGAGAAGGCTTATTGAAGCTTAGGATCTTTAGGAATTTAATGGCATAGAAACTGGGGACAGAAAGAAACTGTCTGTCTCTTAAGAAAATATAACTTTAAAGTGTCCAAAGTGTTATAAAAACTGTTGCATGTGAAAACTAAAAAAAATCTGCTATTTTCTTGGATTCTGTTATTTGCAGTGGACCTTGTACAGCATGGCTGTACATTGTTGTGAAACAACTTTAACCGTAAACCCAAGTATGGGAGGAGAGAGAGAGAGAGAGAGAGAGAGATTTTAACTGAGTCCAGATAAATTTTTCTGAAAGTGGAATATATATTTGTCTGGAATAATATTTCTGTTGGTTTAAAAAGATAAAAAGTATTCACATATGGGGGGAAATCCTGTTGCAGCATTGTAAGCTGATTTTTTTGGTTGTTACTTTGTTATTTTGCAGGGATCTGTCATCCAACCTTTTGTCTTCTTTTCCTATAACTGGTCTCCGTGGCTTAACTCATTTAAAATTAACAGGAAATTATCCACTCCAAAGTTTAATATCATCTGAAAACTTTCCAGAACTCAAGTGAGTACCTCATTAAAATTAATAGAGCACAGTTGTTCTCGTGCAATTGAAGGAGTGTGACTGTATAATGTGTGCTACTTCTTATTCAAAGTTTTTGAAACACAACAGTCAAACTAAGCTATACATGGTGAAAATTATAGCCTTAAATATTCTTATTTATCTTAAAAAATGTAATTGTTTTTGAACATCCTGATAGCTGCTCATTCTAAAATACACCTGTTTTTCAGCAGTACTTCTGAATATATTTATACTTGCAAATACTTTGTATATATTATATTGTATACTGGAATGCTTCCTCTTACTAAAATGTTGTTTCATAAACTACAAATATTTTAGAGTGGAAGAAATATAGCAATGTGGGAAAAAGAAGGTTAGCTCATTTTTTCTTTACTTTCTTCCTATCATTTTCCTGAAAGTGCAGAGTCCACATTTTCAGATCAACATAATGTTGATCAATTGGTTGTAACAGAAATTGGACTTCATGGCTAAGGGAGAGTGACTGACCCAAAGTCATCCAGCAGGCAGGACTAAAATTCTCAGTCTCCTAGTTTTTAGCCTGGTGCCTTAACCTGACTTTCTTATATAGTTACATCACTCTTAGAAGTAAAATACTTTGTCATATTCACTTAATGAAAAAGAAAACTGTCATAACTAAATCAAAAGTGACAGAGGTTGTTCATGCTCTGTTATTTTGGGCAGGCTGCTGGAATCTAAGAATATATAACATATAACTATATTTTAGAACTGTCAATAAAGACACAGGATCCCAAAGCATTATGGTGTACCTTCATCCAGAACCAATGATGGATATTTAGCTAGCATGGAAAGGTGCTTTGTACATCTGCCATAACATCAATCATCATCAAAGGAAATGTGTTCATAAATATTGGGTGATGGATGCCAAACATCACAATATTGTGTGACCATCAGAAAATATGCTGTTCTTAACAGTCAGCAAATGATAATGCAGTGCAGTTATTTCTCATTGGACCAATCTCCCACTTCACTTTTTTCTTTTAAACAATCTCTGTATAGCATTAAACCTTGTGATTCTCTCAAACCCTGGACATCTTCATCCTATGTGAGAAAAAGAACACTCACAACACTAGCACCAAAAATGAAAAGAATAATGACAACATATACACAATGTTCTGAAGCATAGACGGTTTTGGAAGAATGGGTTAACTAAATTTAATATATCTGTCAAGAATCCTGAGTTGATATTGATTCACTGTAATATTAAATACCAGTTTAACAAAAATGATTAGTGTGTACTGAGATAGGCTTATATATATATGTAAACAGTTTGATCTACATCAAAATAACAAAATGAATGTGTTTAACCAGATATGTCTGTTATTCTTTAGAGTGATAGAAATGCCTTATCCTTATCAATGCTGTGCCTTTAGAGCACATGACAACTACTATAAAATCCAAAATCAATTGAACAAAGCTGAGAATGGCAGTGCTGATGAATTTCAAAAGAAAGATAGTAGCAGGTTTCATACAAACGGTAAGCACTGTAAACATGCACTAAAACATATTTTTTAAAAAGGATTTGTTTAGAATTAGGCTATCATAATCGATGATCAAATAAATATATGTCTTTTCTAATTTTACCATTTTAATGCCTGAATATCAGTATAACATGTCATTAATCCCTGTAAATCTATATTTTAATTTTTTATTGTAATCAGGTTGCAAAAAACTTGAGGTGGTAAAAAAAATTACATTTCCTGCAATGTATACATGCCTTAATAATAAAAGAGTTATCTTAAATGACTCTTGAAATTCTATAATTCTAAGTACTTAAGAAGACAAATTTGATGTTTAATTAAGGTTTAGAAGCTCTTAATTCTCACTATAACTACATATTAAATATTATTATCAATATTAGTAATTAAATACTGTGATTTTCCTTCCTATAGATGAATATGATTTTGAGGATTTTTCTCTTGACTTCAATGATGATCTGAAAACGCATCATTTAGTTCGGTGTTCTCCTTCTCCAGGTAATAATAAAATTGTTTCAATAGAATTGTGAGTGTGTATTTATGAAAAAAAAAATCCTGTGAAATTTTATTATACTTTCTAAGGGGAAAAAACCTTTTAAAAGCTACATGGAGTACCTGGGTATGCCTCTGTAGTACAGGACATATACTCATTTCTTATTCATTTATTTTTTAAAAAATTGATTACTTCCTTGGGAAGTATTATTTGTCTAGGCTATATATAAAACAAACCAAAACACAATGACATAAAGCATAAATTAAAATGAATTTAAAAGCCAAAATTTTAAAAAAACACTGTATTTAAAAATGCAATATAGAAACAGAAGTTCCAGAGAATTAAATAGCTGAAAATAATTTAAAAAGTCTTCATGTACCATTGAAAACCTAATCCATCCAGTACTGCAACTTTTACTATCTGGAAATTTCATCACCAGGGAATTACAGTCAGAATGTCCAAAGTACAGTGCTTGATATTTCGGGACACCTGAATTCCTGGAGAACTATTACCTAACCTTTTCCTAGTATCTACTTGAAAGCAGCCTAAAGATAAGATTAGTTTGCCTTTAGTACATTGTAAGGAATAAAATAAAAGCATCACCTATGCTATTCCTGTTCAACAAACATTCTCAAAAGGAAAAAATAGCAAATCATCTTCCAGCTAGATGAAAAAGAGATAACAAGTTTTACGTCTAAGAACTTAACTTCAATTTAGATTCTCAAAAAATGGGGGGGGGGAGGAATAGATCTATTGCTATTTCAGCAAACCAGCTGTGCTGGATTTAGAATATTATTAAGTATCTAATGATTCTTCATCTAATTTATTTTACTTTTAATTGTAATTTATTTGGTTTGGTTTCGTGATATATGGTTTTAATATGTAATTCAGCCAAAAAACTTATGGGGAGCATAAAGCTTGAAACTGTTTGTCACTTAAAGGTGACTCTAGGATGCTTGAAAAAACAAGAGAAAATATTAAAATATTAAGATAATAAATATTAGCAAAATTAACAAAGAAGCAAAGAAAGAAGCAAGGCGCAAATGAGGTGGAGATAGAATCTTCTCTATCCATTAACCACCTCCAGTATGCTTCCATTGGGTCCCCAGGTCAAATGGCAGAGCCAGATTTTAATGCCCCTATGGAAGGTAAGAGTGTGGTATGTCACCTTGAGGAGAATAATATTCCAGAGGGCAGGAGCCACAGCAGAAAAGATTCTTCTCCTGGATCCCACCATTCAATTCCTTGACTGATGGGGTCTGCACCATTCGCCTTCTGCTGGTGCGGCAGGCCAATCCCATTGGAGTAAAATGGTTCCTCAGTAACCTGGACTGTTGCCATAAAGAGCTTCAAAGGTAATGACCAATACCTTGAATTTGACCCAGAAGCAAACTAGCAACCAGTGCACCTTGCACAACAGTGGTGTTACATGGACCACGTTGTGGGCCCCAAGAACTATGCACATAGCTGCATACTGTGTCAGCTGAAGCTTCTAAATAGTCTTCAAGGGTAGCCCCATGTAGACCATATTGCAGTAGTCCAGACATGAGATGACCAGGGCCTGAATGACTGAGCATAGGAACTCACAATCCAGGAAAGGGTGCAACTGGCACACAACACGAAGTTGTGCAAAAGCTCCTAGCCACGACTGCCACCAGCTCATTGAGTATTGAACGTCCGAGAAAACCCACAAATTGCGCTCAGGGTCTGCCTGGGGCAGTGCCACCAATTCAGAACTAAAGATGTTAAAGTTCCAGATCCTGAAACCACATTCACCCAAAGCCACTCAGTCTTATCAGGGTTCATCCAAAGCCTATTGTCCCCCATCCAGACCCCCACAGTCTCCATAGAAGAGCAGTGACATATTATTGGATCGCCAGGGATGGAGATATAAAGTTGAGTATCATCAGCATACTGATGGTACCTCATCCCATGATAGTGGATGATTTCACCCAGAAGCTTCATATAGATGTTAAAAAGGAGTGGAGAGAGTACTGAGCTTTTGTGGTACACCACAAAAGAACAGCCTCTCACTCCCTATCAATACCATTTGGACCAGCCTTGGGGAAAGGGGACAAACCGGTGAAAGACTGTGCTGCCCAGCTCCAGATGTCACAGCCGACCCCAAAAGATATCCGAAGGCCTCTGACAGGTCAAGGAGAGTAAGGATGGATACACTACCCATCCCACTCTTACAAAAGTTCATTGACAAGTGTGACCAATGCTGTTTCTGTCTCACTGATTACCTTCACTATAGTGTATTTGTCAGTGCAGTTGCCACAAAAAGTAATGAAAACTGGACATAGCTAAGCTTGCCATGACTTTATTTTTTCTGTATTTTCTTTGTAGGACCTTTCAAGCCCTGTGATTGCCTCTTTGGTAGTTGGCTGATCAGAGTTGGAGTTTGGACCTTAATACTTTTAGCCTTTATTTGTAATATATTGGTGATTGCAACAATCTTCCAAGTTCCATTGTTCATCTCCTCCATAAAGTTTATAATTGGACTAATAGCTATTGTAAATACTCTCATGGTTGTGTCTAGCAGTGTGCTTGCTAGTGTGGATGCATTAACCTCTGGAGTCTTTGCTCAATATGGAACTTGGTGGGAAGATGGAATTGTTTGTCATATCGTTGGAATTATCTCTGTCTTTGCTTCAGAGGCTTCTATTTTCTTGCTCACCTTAGCAACCGTTGAGCGTGTGTTCTCTGTGAAATATAGAACAAAATTTGAAACCAGACACACTCTAACTAACATAAAAATAGCCATCATCTTTTGTTTTGTACTGGCTTTAGTAATTGCTGTGATTCCAGTGCTTAGTGACAGTGAATATGGAGGTTCTCCCTTATGCATACCACTACCTTTCGGAAGACCATCAGGTGTCGGTTATACAGTAGCAATGGTCTTAATGAACTCTTTTTGTTTTCTTATAATGACAGTAGCATACACAAAACTCTACTGTAGTCTGGACAAGGGAGAAATGGACAGTATTTTGGATTGTTCCATGATCAAACACATAGCCTCATTACTTTTTATTAACTGCATTCTCTATTGTCCTGTGGCCATTTTATCATCTTCATCATTATTAAACCTGCATTTTATTGGCCCGGAAGTCATCAAACCAATACTTTTAGTGATTGTTCCCCTTCCTGCATGTCTAAACCCACTTCTCTACATACTTTTTAATCCTCATTTCAGGAAAGACTTGAGAAGCTTTCAAAAGCAGTCATTTGGATGGAAAACATCAAAACATGCTAGTTTGCTCTCTGTCACTTCAGAAGATGCAGAGAAACAGTCATGTAATTCAACCCAAGCTCTAGTAACCTTTGCAAGAATATCATATGATGTTGTTCCCAGCAATCCAGTAGTGCCATCATCCTGCCAATTAAGTGAAAGCTGCAACCTTTCATCTATCACATTTGTCCCATGCCACTAACTTCATTTCAGAGGTACTGGTGAGCTTTACAGAAAAATTAAAATAATAATAATAATAATAATAATAATAATAATAATAATAATAATAATAATAATTAATAATAATAATAATAATAATAATAATAATAATAATAATAATAATAATAATAATAATAATAATAATAATAATAATAATAATAATAATAATAATAATAATAATAATAAAAGTTGGAAGGGACCTTGGAGGTCATCTAGTCCAACCCCCTGTTCAGGCAGAAAACCCTATACCATTTCAGACAAATGGCTGTCCAGTCTCTTCTTAAAAACTTCCAGTGTTGGAGCATTCACCGCTTCTGGAGGCAGGTTGTTCCACTGGTTAATTGATGAATGTTCATGTATTGCTTATAAAGAGAGAAGCAACCAACTACTCTTATTTTATATTACCTGGTTTTTCAAAAATGCACATGCTGGTTATCTTTTAGTATCCTGAAAAATTCCAAAGGCTGGTAGCATTTATGCAATTGACTCTGAATTTTGCAAAGGGAGCAAGGAGGAGGAGGAGGAGGAGGAAAGCAAATTCTAAGGAAAGTAAATAAAGTTTCCTTCTGGGGATATTTTTGTTGTAATGAAACTTCCACTCAACTATTGAAACTTGAGAGGGAATCCTCCTCAATTTACAACCATTCCTTTAGTGACCGTTCAAAGTTACAACAACACTGAAAAAAAGTGATATGATTGGTTTTCACACTTAACAATTGTTGCAGCATCACCATGGTCATGTTCAGTTGCTTGGCAACTGGCATGTGTTTATGATAGTTGTAGTGTCCCGGAATCATGTGATAACCATTTGTAACTTTTCCAGCCAGTTTCCAACAAGCAAAGTCTCTGGGGGAAGCCAGATTCACTTAATGATCACATGATTCACTTAACAACTGCAGTCACTCAACACCTATGGCAAAAGTCAAAATGGGCACGACTCACTTAATAACTCTTTGCTTAGCAAAGGAAATTTTGGGCTTAATTGTGGTCATAAGTTAAGGACTACCTTTATATAGCTGAGCTGCTCTCAATATTCTTTTTGCAATATGTCTAAAAGCCAAGAATGTTACATGTATAAAGGAATCCTGAAAACAGAAAATACCAAATAGAAATGGCTTCTGGTCTTTGCATAACTTGTTGGCATCTGAGATTCAGTTGTATCTTAGGATATCTATTAACTTAGTGGACTTGTTTAGAAGAGTCATAGGAATGATATGAATAGAATAACTTATATGAAGTTCTGTGCTGTCTCAATTTTATCCAGTTGACTTATGCATTCATGGAAATAAATGAAGAAATTATGCACAAAATATATATTTTTTAAATCTTATATTTTGAAACAGTGAAGCCTGGAGCTGGAAGTCTATTCTTCAAACCATGTCAAATTAGAGATCATCTGCCAATTCTTGAAAACATTTCTTACTACTTTAATTAATTTTTTCACAGTGGTTTGGTAATATGTAAATTTTCTTTTATGACTGCATTTACATTTCTATACAAATTTAAGAAGTGAAATAAAAACATTTAAGAATTACTTTAATTTTAAAAATAAACAGCAGATAACAAATCAGGATACAATGCATGATATTGTTAAATTGCTTAAAAATAATTCAAGTATAATTTGGAAATATTAAAATTCAGAGATTTTAAAACACTATATGTAAATATAGAATTATTTATCTTTATAGTGAAATCATACTCAAATATGAAAATAAGGCATGTAGTTTCATGTTGCTTTAATTACTAGATTTCTATTTCCAGCTGATATCTGTTTAAATTTGTGATCTGTAAATATGTAAATTTCTACTGATTGTAAATACTGTTTTTTTCTACTGATGTTTTAAACATGTAATTTGTAATAAAATTTGCAATAACTCCAGAAGGATCATTTAGTGCTTTAATTCTCAGACATATTTCGCAGCAATTCCAGAATATTCTCTATCCTTCTTTAATTTAATTGCAAAATCAAGTTTTTAAGGTTTCTTTTTCCATCAGAAGAAATAATACAAACTTTCTCTTAGTATAAACGTGTAGATTTTTACAGCCAATATCTGTTGGGCAGTGTTGAGGTTCAGGATTATGACTG
This sequence comes from Azemiops feae, assembly GCA_023970755.1. Lineage (NCBI taxonomy): Eukaryota > Metazoa > Chordata > Lepidosauria > Squamata > Viperidae > Azemiops > Azemiops feae. Next base: position 2,351,893 of record JALGBA010004258.1, on the reverse strand, counting down.
TAATCCAGACAGATTTCCTGCTGGCAATTGTGCCTGGCATCTTCAGAGGCAAGGTGGTCTATTGGGCAACTGAGCAGAGACTGATTCTCCTATCTTTATAAGCAGATGACCTGACTTCTGCTTGGTCTTTAGCTGAGCTTGTTTCAGTTTAGTGCAGGTTGTTGGTCTTCACTAATGTGCTGATCAAGTAAACACTACCACATATACTGTATATAAAAAAATTCCTTAAAGACACCGCCAACATATACATTACACTAGTTAGTATATTGTTCACCTCTATGGGGAGAATGTTTTCTAACAAGTACATGAGTGGAAGCTCTCAGAAGCAAGAAAACGTATCTTATTTGTTCCCTCACATTTTTACTTCAATGCCAAGACTGCACAACAATTCTAAACTTCCTGAAAATGAAAAGAATCTTCAAGTGTCCACAATCTCATCAGATATACAGTCACATTGTAGTGCTGCCCTGCTCAGTTGCCTGTGGTCTACATAACAGGTCACCTTGCATCTGAATAGGTAACATTCTCTTGACTTAGTATATTCATGGATATCTTCAGTGCAGGGAGATTGACTACGTGTGCATAATTGCATCTTCTAAATGCCTCAGTTTATATATTTGTATTGGACATTATGCAAGCATGTAATTGTAGTATTGACATGAGATGATATCATTTCTGTTCAGATGTGTATTTCTAGGCACTAGAAGAACAAATGAAAATGTAAAACCTTTCCATTTGCAAAAAGCACAGACACTGCAGAAAGTCACACTACCGTACATAATATTTTGAAAGCAGAATCTAAGTGCAATAATGATACAATTCAGTTTCTTTCGGTCTACAGTTTTATTCTGGCTATGGTATCTATTTCAGCTGTAGTCCTATAGTTCTCGCTAGATGCTGCAGGGGAAGAATTTTCCTTTGGGGTAAAACAAGTGTCCAACCTTGGGGTTTAGATTCTTAGTTTTCTTAATATCTGTGAAGTGAACATTGGCAGTCCATGCTTTTTTACCTCTAGAAATCTTACGTTGAAGTACAAAAACAAAGCATTTCAGAATATTATTACTTTCCTCCTAGCATCAGTAAGACAAATAAGTCAAAGAAATAACAAAATAAGCCATGCCTTTTGGAGTAAAAGTTGTCTACACCCCTCTGTCAAAGAGGTTAATAACCTAGAATCTTCAAAGTGAATAATGATGTTGCTTGCGATCAAATTACAGAGTCCACACTGGAAGCACAATAGAACAATTTTATCAGATTTGGAATAGGAACAGAACAAACGGATTTGTAGCTTGATATGAAAAAGCATGCCTTTTCTGTTACATCCCCCTGCCCTGTGGAATACTCCCTCCTGGGGGGCTGACAGGCCCCCACTCTTTAACCTTCCACAGAGCATTCAAGACCTGACTCTTCCTCCAGTGCTGGGATAGGGTGAGGTCATAATGGAAAGAGAATGTGATGGGTGGCAGCAGGAATGTATGGTTGCAGCAGCTGTCATGTCAAATCTTTATTTGGTCATAGACCTGCATAAAGAGGGTAGGTACAGTCAATTAAATTAAATAGAAGTTACATCAGATGGGTAGCTATACAAATGTTTTAAATAGATTGAATGAATGAATGAATGAACGCCTTTTGGATTCCTGAATATATTCCTGAATTAAAATTAAGTGTCATAAGAGACCCAGTTGGGTGCAGAGGTTAAAGATACCAGGCTAGCAACTGGTAGACTTCTAAAAAAATGTTGCCAAGAGAATTGCATGGGCAAGGCTAACTCAAAGGTACTGGAGGAGCATCATACATGACATATATGCTGTAAACTGCCCAGGGTCAATTCAATACAAGACAAGCAGCAAATAGATTAAAAGAATAAATAAATAAATAAAATACATGACAAAAAGAGGTTTGTCAACTGTCACAAGAGCTGCCAAGGTGGTGCTTTAGCAATTTGAAAGAGAGACCTTCAGCACTGGGTCAAACATCCAATTTCAGCTCTAGGCTGGCCAACTTAATATCCATCCTCATGGAATCTTAAGGTTTGCAACTTGACTGCTCATAAATGTTCACATACATCAAGCATTCATAAAATTGAAAAATGCAGTACAGAAACTTCTTTGATAAGTTAGAGAAGAACATAAGCAATTTAGTTACTTTCAACTACAAAGATGTCAGGCAGGGAAGCATGCTAAATCATTTTGTGACTAATTGTCACTACACCAGAAAATTAAAAAATACAGTAATATACAAAAATAGCTAAACAACAAACCACATGATATAAAAAAATCATAGCAAAACTTTCAGTAATGATGGGATGATCAGCATTATTTTCACTTTTCTATTCTAGATGGCTTTTTCAAATTAGTGATAACAATTCTAGATTTACCACAATTTTATGGATAAATCTGGATGATTATTGTACTTTTGAAGAATTGGGTTTCTTTTTGTACTATTCATTGTTGAACTTAATAAACCTGATAAACCCAGGCCAGAAATATTGCATGCTACTTTCTTAGAAATCATACCTGGACCAGAGATAAAGATGAGCATTATGGTTCTGGATTTTATAGTGCTCAAATGACTCATGAGTTCTATGAACAATGATACTATCTTGGGGAGAATCAAGAATATTCCCTCTTCTGAACTACACTGATTATACAATAGTATGTTAAAGCTTAGGCATCCCTGGTCAAATTCAAAGAATCACTAAGTGAACAGAAACTGCCACAGAAATAATTTAGATTCCTTACATGTATTGTAGGGGTCGGTCCCCGACCCCTGGGCCATGATCCACTACCAGGCCGTGAGCTGTTCAAAACCGGGCTGCCCAAAATGGGGGGGTGAGGGTGTGCATCCCCCCTTGTGCAAGCAGCAGGCAAGCACGTTCATTTGCATGAGCAGTGGGCACAAGTGCACGTTGCTTGTGCAAATGGAGCTGCATGCACATGTGTGCTTGCCCGCTGCTTGCGCAGAACCATCCCCACCTCACCGATCCACAAAGCCAGAAAGGTTGGAGAACTTTGATGTATTGTATATTTTAGATTTCCTCACTTTCTATAATATTCAAATTTGAGGCCTGTGAAGGCCATTCAAAACCTTTACTTTGAGCTAGAAAAGTTCTGCAAAGTTGGGCGGGGGATGAAAATAAGAAAGCAAGAATTGATTCTTAGCTAGCAATAGGAAATATTTGAAAACTGCTATTCCTGCCAAAAGTGGCAATATAAAATTTTAACCAAAGAATTATTTTCTCATCATCAATCTGAAAACAACTGTACATAAAGTTTGTATTCAAATTTGTAGAGAATTTGAAGACATTCAACTTTCCTCTTGAGAAGGCCCCTATCTTTTCACTTTCTTTCTGGGCCACTTTAAAATGTTAATCCAACATCAGGTCAATTATCAAAGAAATAACTTCTTCTCAAGTAAAACCTTTGTTCTAGGTATGAAATAGTGGCTATTTTGGAAAGAGTGTCTTGGTAGTATCCCTTGACACAGAACAGCTTGGTTGGCATTTTATGTGTGATTTTCCAGGCTTTGAAAATTGTGAGTATCCTTATTTTTAACTGTAATATTTAGTAACATACTATCTTTCTGTGCTTTCTTTGATTTTCTGTTGCAGACTTTTTTAATTTGAAATACATTTTTATTATTTTTGTTTTTTTAAGTATGGTGCTTTCATTTCACATTGGCTGTATGCTGAGTAATAAGTTACTCAGTATATATCAATGCTATATTAACAATAAAGTCATTATTTCTTTCAACACGTACAATATTGTTTTTTCAATGATGAATGTGTTTAAAAATGAAATAACACTTGCAAGAGTATAGCTAGAAATTTTCTATTGTCTTCTGGGAAACAAAGGAAAACTCTTAAATGCCTCTTGGTCAATTTTGCTCCACATCAACAGGTGCAAATATGAAAGGATTTTATGATCTGAGATGACATTCCCTTCAGTGGAAAAGTAAATAAATCACAGAGCTCTTTGCCAACGATTGCACAAAGATTGATTTCAGTTACAAATAATCTTGCTTTATTGTACAAGATAGGCAGGAGTTAATGTATCCCCAAGTGCAATAAGTTCTAAAAAAACCCTGCCCACCAAATCTTTCTACTTTACTTGAAACATCTTCAAGTAAAGATGTTACCCAAATCAGAACATAGCCCTTTATTTAAGAATGTAAACCTGAATTATCTTTGGCAAAGAAAAATCTGTTTTTGAAAATTAGCACTTGAATCTTTTCAACTTTTCTATGAATTCTGAGTTTTCTCCAATGACTCAAAAATCAAGCAAGAAAGGATTAAGTGATCTTGAAAATGATCTAAATTTTTGTTTCTCAGATTTTACTCTATTGTACAGGAGCTAAACATAATGTATGTAGCAACCTTTTTCTATTTTTGGTAACAACCCTGAAAGGTAATATAGCTCCATTTCTTAGCGTATCTTGTCACCTTGCACAAATTTTGGTGTGGCATGTGGACCTTTTACATTACCAACAATGCTGCAAATAATAGCATCGTGACAGATCTACTGTTCTGACTTTACCTTTCCTACCTATGCTGACTCCATGTAATTTAAGCTGATTGAAATGTGATGACTACTTTTTTCAGGCAGATCCTTTATTTGATTATCAACCTGAATTTTTCTCTTTTCTCATTTTTTTCCAAATTTTAATTAATACTCCTCCCCCCATATTGTATAGGCTTAAATTTGCCAGCATATGAAGAACTAGTCCATGTAGAGATATATGCCTAATGTCATGTTAGTTATTTGTAACCCACCTTTATCATTTTTACAAATAACTCAAGGCAGCAAACATATCCAACATAACTTCCTTCTCCTATTTTCCCCACAACTCCCCCAACCCCCGTGAGGTGGGTTGGGCTGAGAGTGGCCCAAGATCACCCAGCTGGCTTTCATGGCTAAGGTGGGACTTGAACTCACAGTCTCTTGCTTTCTAGCTTGGTGCCTTAACCACTAGATCAAACTGGCTACAGTATTTGACACCATGTCAGACCTCATTATCATGACTAGTCCCTGAAAAAATATACAGAGCCAATTTGGTCTAGTGCAGTGATGGCGAACCTTTTAGAGACTGAGTGCCCAAACTGCAACCCAAAACCCACTTATGCATCGTTGAGTGCTGGCTGGGTGTGGCCCATTGGCTGGGTGTGGCCAATTGGGTGGGTGTGGCTGCGGTGGTAATGGCAGACAGGGTGGGACTAAAAAGTTCAATCAATCAATTCCAACTTTGCAAGATCTTTTTTTTTCCGCAAGAAGTTGAAATTGACTGATTGAACCTTTTTTTTTTTTTTGCACATGGCGGCGGAGGCCTAAAGCGAAAAGGTTTTATAAAACCCAGCTGAAGGCCTAGGACTGGGGCGACAGCACGCGTGCCCACAGAGAGGGCTCTGAGTGCCGCCTCTGGCACCCGTGCTATAGGTTCGCCACCACTGGTCTAGTGTAAGGTGCTGGCTTAGAAGCCAGGAGACTGTGAGTTCTAGTCCCGCCTTAGGCCTGAAAGTTGTCTGGGTGTCCTTGAACCAGTCACTTTCAGACCAACTCACTCACAAGGTTATTGTGGAGAAAATAGGAGGAAAGAGAAAGGTTATGTTTATGATGTTATTTATACAAATAAAGGCAGGATATAAATAAGTAAAAATGCATTTTCCCAAGGATGTTCTATTATCCAAATCCTTTTTACTCCATTTTTATTTTATAATTTTAATTTTTTGAAGTGTATTTTGGTATTTTCAAAATACTTTTTCAATATCTTTTCTACACTTATCATTTGAAACAAACCAGAAATTCTAATTCTGTTAGGAATGCCAAAGGTAAAATCTAAAAGACACCAGAAAACCTATCTATTTTGTGAAATTTAATCAATAGAATTTTTATCCACATTTTCTTAGACAGCTTTCAACTCAACTAAGATACACATAGAACAATTTCTGGTATTTATTTCTACTTACAATGGGACTATATTTAATGCTATACTAGCTCCCTTGCTAATAATCAATGGTATAATTACCTTTCTCTGGAATAGCATCCCTTGAGAGATGATTTGATACATTATTGGGATTTTAAACACCTTTTTTTAAAAAGAAGACCTTTGAATGTAAGATGAATTGAAATTTCTCCTGTGTAGGAATATACCACTCTACGAGTAGTTGATTTCTTGTAAGTAAATTACAGGGGAACAGTGAAGGAAAGTGTAGCATAGAATAGGAAGCTCCAAGTACTGTTCTCTACTGTCAACAAACTACTTCAGAATATGTTAGGAAAGGCCTACCAGTTGTGCTAAAAAATCAATTTCAATTAAAATTGATACTTATATAGTATATTACAAGTAGATTGCATTTTTTGCAGCTGTTGTTAAAAATACAAATGGATGATTGGTTTTGAATAGTCATATTTGAAAGATCACCACTCCCCAGTTACATCTACCATCCTAGCAGGTCTGGCAGGAGGATTCCTTCTGCTAAGGCAGTGGTTCTCAACCTGTGGTCTGCAGACCACTGGGGAGTCATGATGTCATCACATGATGTCTGCAAAAGCTTGAACAAATGTTATGATTTAAACCTTGAGTTAAGTCTTGGTATTCCGGGCCATGGTCCATAGCCCAAAAGACATTTAAAGGGAAGAAAAGGTTGAGAACCATTGTCCTAAGGCAGTGATGGCGAAACTTTTAGAGACCAAGTGTCCAAACTGCAACCCAAAACCCACTTATGTATCGTTGGGTGCCAGGTGGGCGTGGCCCATTGCGTGGGCGTGGCCCATTGCGTGGGCATGGCTGCGGTGGTAATGGCAGACTGGGTGGGACTAAAAAGTTCTATCAATCAATTCCAACTTTGCGAGATCTTTTTTTCCCCGCGAGAAGTTGAAATTGATTGATTGAACCTTTTTTTTTTTGCACACGGCGGCGGAGGCCTAAAGCGAAAAGGTTTTATAAAACCCAGCTGAAGGCCTAGGACTGGGGCAACGGTGCACGTGCCCACAGAGAGGGCTCTGCATGCCACCTGTGGCACCCGTGCCATAGGTTCGCCACCACGGTCCTAAGGCATTCCATCTGACAGGACTCAGCATGTGAGTTTTCTCCACCTATGGATTATCACCCTGAGGTGAGATTGGCTCCAACTCTACTGAATTTCTGGAAATCCCTTAAAAGTGTTTTTTTCCGCAGACTTAATACCGTGAAATGGCTACAGTGAAGGGAAAAATTATTTGATCCCCTGCTGATTTTGTACGTTTGCCCACTGACAAAGAAATGATCAGTCTATAATTTTAATGGTAGGTTTATTTTAACAGTGAGAGACAGAATAACAACAAAAAACCCAGAAAAACACATTTCAAAAAAGTTATAAATTGATTTGCATTTTAATGAGTGAAATAAGTATTTGATCCCTTTGCAAAACATGACTTAGTACTTGGTGGCAAAACCCTTGTTTCTTGTAGTTGTCAGATGTTTCTTGTAGTTGGCCACCAGGTTTGCACACATCTCAGGAGGGATTTTGTCCCACTCCTTCTTTGCAAATCCTCTCCAAGTCATTAAGGTTTTGAGGCTGACGTTTGGCAGCTCGAACCTTCAGCTCCCTCCACAGATTTTCTATGGGATTACAGTCTGGAGGCCACTCCAGGACTTTAATGTACTTCTTCTTGAGCCACTCTTTTGTTGCCTTGGCTGTGTGTTTTGGGTCATTGCCATGCTGAAATACCTATCCACGATCCATTTTCAATGTCCTGGCTGACGGGAGGTTCTCACCCAAGATTTGACGGTACATGGCCCCGCCCATCATCCCTTTGATGCGAAGTTGTCCTGTCCCCTTAGCAGAAAAACACCCACAACGCATGTTTCCACCTCCTTCTTGGGGTCATAGGCAGCATTCTTCCTCCTCCAAACATGGCAAGTTGAGTTGATACCAAAGAGCTTGATTTTGGTCTCATCTGACCACAACACTTTCACCCAGTTCTCCTCTGAATCATTCAGATGTTCATTGGCAAACTTCAGACGGGCCTGTACATGTGCTTTCTTGAGCAGGGGGACCTTATGGGTGCTGCAGGATTTCAGTCCTTCACGGCGTAGTGTGTTTCCAATTGTTTTCTTAGTGACTATGGTCCCAGCTGACTTGAGATCATTGACAAGATCCTGCTATGTAATTCTGGGCTGATTCCTCACAGTTCTCATGATCATTGAAACTCCACAAGGCGAGATCTTGCATGGAGCCCCAGACCGAGGGAGATTGAGTTATTTTGTATTTCTTCCATTTGCGAATAATCGCACTAACTGTTGTCACCTTCTCACCAAGCTGCTTGGCGATAGTCTTGTAGCCCATTCCAGCCTTGTGTAAGTCTACAATCTTGTCTCTGACATCCTTGGACAGCTCTTTGGTCTTAGCTATGGTGGAGAGTTTGGAATCTGATTGATTGCTTCTGTGGAACGTGTCTTTTATACAAGTTAACAAGCTGAGATTAGGAGCACTCTTTAAGAGTGTGCTCCTAATATCAGCTCGTTACCTGTATAAAAGACACCTGGGAGCCAGAAATCTTGCTGATAGGGGATCAAATACTTATTTCACTTATTAAAATGCAAATCAATTTATAACTTTGAAATGAGTTTTTCTGGATTTTTTTGTTGTTATTCTGTCTCTCACTGTTAAAATAAACCTATCATTAAAATTATAGACTGATCATTTCTTTGTCAGCGGGCAAACATACAAAATCAGCAGGGGATCAAATAATTTCCCCCCCTCACTGTATAACATATTTAAGATCTTGAAGGCATTCTCCCCTGGTTTTAGAGTTAATGGTTTTAGTTTTATTGTGTGCTGCCGAGTATCACATTTGTGAGATGGGCAGCTATATTTGATAAATATTCAGCAATAGCTCTTTCAGATTTAGAATTTTTTTAATAGGATTTCACCATTAACTGTTATATACTACTCAAAAATTGCAAGTGTGTACTGGTGGTGTTCCACTACCCTCTCTCAGGCTTGAAAAAGTATTTTCCTTTGTTCTCTCTTCCATTCAACCTGTGCTTGAAGTCAATGTTTATGCACCCCCACCCCACCTTCAATACATACCTTTTGGGGTGATGGAACTATTAAAAGTATATGGACTCTTGACAGCTTTAGTTAAAAAATCTGCTCAAATGATACTTCACATACAGTATAATCACCAATAGTTAGGTTTCATGAAGATTTTTATTCAGGAGGCTTAATTAAGGGAAAGAGATACTTGAAAGAGTGATATAGTTGGGACTTAAAATATCCAAACTGAATTTGGGCATTCTTCTGCAACAAATTCACTTTGGAAACATTACCAATTTTATACATGCAGGCTCAGTTTTAAATGGGTTACCAATAAAAATTATAGTATTTTGTGAGGAGACTATTCAGACTGGTTTCTCTGGGAACAAACAGAAATAAGATGTCAAAGGTTTTATAAAGTAGGCTCAGTTGCCTAAAAAAAGTTAATTTCTTTGTATTTATTAACACTAACTGTTGCATTCACATTTGTGGTAAATACAATTCCATTTATGCACACAATCTTAATTGATGGGGTAATCTGGATAAAGTCAGTTTAACTGAAGTATATTTGTTGAATGTTTAAATTAATAAACAATTGCCAATAAACAAAGAGGACTATACTTGGACCATCAGGCTATGAAACAAAGGACTCTTTTTCTAATTATAATTGCATGCTGAGTATTCCAGTACACTTTGTGTATCTCCGTGCTGGTGGGATGCAAGCAAGCTAGTAGTTTGCAAAGTAATGTCTAGAGATTTTAGTTTCATTGAACTGAACAGCATGAGCACACTTCAATAAAATTAGACTTTGGTTCCATTTGTGGTATACTGGCCCAAATGAGACTATTAAGGAATGTTGCATGTAAGCATGGGTAATACAGCTGATAATCTGCAATGCACTGGATATAAAGTTGCACTGCCCCAGATAGGACCAGTACAGTACATAAGCTGGGGGGGTCCTCCTAGACTCTCAACCCCTAGTTGAAGACGAGGTGGTAATTGTGACTAAGAGGGCCTTTACCTAGCTTCAGGTTATACACCAGTTGGACCTGTTCCTGGAACAGAAAGTTCTGCTCACAGTCACTCATGCCTTAGTCACCTCCAGATTGGACTATTGTAATATGTTCTACATTTGGTGGGTCCCAGGCGGCAAAAGCCTTCTCTGCCATAGTGTCCATCTTATGAAATATTCTCCCCCACCCCCCCACCCAACATTAGGTTAGCTCCATTCCCTCAAGAGTGAATGAATTGAGAGCGAGGGGAAGAGCAAGACAGTGCTGGAATTGGTGGCAGCCTCAAAGACAGGATTGAGGAGCTTAAAATGTATTTAGTGTACATAGTGGAAGCAAGAATGATTTGTAAAGATAGAAATGTGTGGAATGGTATTGAACACAGCTGATGTAAACTAAATCTAGCTAAATGCTCTTTTCCTTCCTCTTGCCTTGTGCCTTCAACTTCTTTTACATACTATTTACTTCTTTTGCTGTCTACATGACACCATTGATAGATAAGCCAGAAAAGGAATAGCTAGTAGGTTTCTATATATGTATGCTAATCATGAATGACCACAAAAGATTAATTAAAACTTGCACAAGACAATGCAGTGTGATTCTAGGATTCAAACATTTTGTTTGTTTCTTATACTTTTTGTGGTACGTATTTTCAGTCTGGATTAAAAAAAAAACCACTGAGCTACTACTATTACTACCAGTAGTATCTTTACTATTTTATCTTTATCACTACTTTAACTTTACTATTTTATTACTACTACTATTTATGGCTTTGTGCTCCGAAATGATTGTCCCACTGTTGTGTGCTGTTTAAAAAAAAGAATGGAAACAGAAACATTTGTACTATCTAGTAAAAGACAACAAAGACAACAGATTTTTAAAAACGTATATTCAAAATATCTTTGTATAAACAGTAATACTACAGTGTAGTATCTTAATACAAATCAGTTCAATATTATTAACTGTTAAACTTTTATTATAAATTAAAATTTCTTTACAAAAATTGCACATAATAGAATTGATCACTCTTGAGGTTCTGATGCACTGGCATTTGTAATAGAAACTGTATTCTTCAAGTTTTAGTCTCTGCCACAAGTCCAAAATGCAGAAAGGGCATTAAGCTACCCTCATAGCCTCCAAGTACAAAAACCATACTTGTGGCCATGGCAGGTACTTTGCTTAAGAACAGTTGTTTTTGTTTAAATCCTGCAATCAAAACAAATCTCTGGAAAAAAAGGGACTGGGAAACAAGGACAGGGAAATAAAAAGTAAAACAAAACAGATTGGTTGTTTTTTATGTAAACAGGGCCCTCATTATTAACTCCAAACATAGATCTTTCAGGCATCAGTGTGAGTGTCAAGTGAAATCAGTAATAGCACAAAAGAAAATGAAAAGGAGCAAGTTTTTAAAAAATTAATACATTTTATGTCTGTCATTGGGATGAGCTATACTTACGTACATGATGTTATGAGAGTCTGGCAGGGCCCAGAAGCAGGCCATAGAGGGCATCATTTATCCAAGAAGGCGCCATGTTAATTGTTTCCAGATTCAAGGAAAGCAAGCCAAAGAGACTTGAGCTGCTCAGCACGGCTCATCTGCTTTACACAAGCCTAAAGCCAGAGATCAGCCTGGAGAATCATTCAAAATGATTTTGGCATTTGAGAGGACTTAGTACTGACTGCACCCAGCGTTCAGTGATTCGTGCTTTCTGTTCTGTAAGTGTTTAAATTTAAAAGCTCATCTAGGCTGACTCCAACCTCTTGGCACTTGGAAACTAGTTTTCTCAGGTTATCAGTTTTACCTCCTTCTGATGCTTCAAATAGGAACTGCTGTAAGAGATGGGGAAGCAGACATGAGATTTAGCCAGAGCTTGAATATCACCACATCAATGGACATGGGATATGCAGAAAATTGAAATGAAACCTTAAACTGAAACATAAGGAGAAAACATTACATCTTTCCACAGGGTTGCACAAAGAGGTAACTTCTGAAAGGCTCTCTGATATAAGTGATGGACCTGTAAAGGAGAGACAAAAAAACAATTCGATGTTATCACTCAATAAATGTTTTTCTCATTCATCTCTACATCAAACTGTCTCGATCAGTTTATCACACTGATTATACACAACTACTAGTAGCTTCATTTTTTTTAAAAAAAAAGTTAAATCCAGCATATTTGAATTGATACAAAACATGATTTTCCATCTTAGAATATAACTTCATATTGTCTTATTTTAAAACAAAACTTTTGTTTGTGCATCAAATCCTTAAAACTGTTTATCTGGGAATAAAGCTCACCAAGCAGGTATAGGTAGAATTATATTGTAAATGAGATGTCATAAGGTCAAAGGGACTGAATTTAAGTCAACCCAATTAGCATGTGAAAGGACTTTAGGATGGTACACAAGGGTACTAAAGTGGTGCAAATATATTGTTACTGCATCTGACAGAAGAGACTGAACCACATGCCTTTTCTTTTGCTTTTTCAAATGAACATAATGAATTGTTTGCAAACAACAAATAAAAAAATCTGCTGGAATGTATTTTAGGTACACACATATGCACACCTAGCTTATCTACTCCTGCTTCACTTTCTTCTTTCAAGCAAGTAAACCAGGAAGAGGATAGCTTCACCTGATGTCTGAATTATGGACTATGTAATTAATTAAGAAGTATAATTAACACATGTAATTAATGTAAGTAAAGTTATTAATAAAAAGTTATTAATAAATACTGTGATTGGCCCAGGGGCCCTGACTATTATGTTTTGACATCAGATCAAACTATTTCACTTCTTGATTTATTTACCTGTAATATGAATGAAGAGCAAATTAATTCATGTTTTGTAAAACCAGAATTCATGGCTTGTTGTTATGTAAAATTTATCCAATAGTACAAGCTCTGAATACTGAAAAGCATTACTAGGTTTTTTTCCTACAAAATAAACTACCATTGCTTTTTTATTCTTAACAGTATTGCTGCTTCTTCTTTTTTAATAGAATTTAAATAAGAGATGAGACAAATTAAGAATCTTTGGAACAATTATTTTCAAATTATTTCTATTTAGTATATTTTCCTTACATACCTCTCTTTGTCCCTTTAAAAAGCATTCAGCAGCAATGGCTCTGAAGGGAAGAAATAAAAATGATTTATTTTTACTGAATACTGAATATCTTTAAGGGAGGAACACTGGATATGGAATGAAACTATAAAATCCTGGAAAGTAATAGACTAACTCCCAATGATGATAATCTATAGTGAAGAGACAAAAAAGATCCATTTTATAAACAATCTTACATGAGCAAGACATTTCAGTTGTTCCCATTATGTACAAACACTGCAGACAATGATCAGTTCATCATCACTGGATAGTGCTATTATGATATATAAAGGGGAGGGTAGAAAGGAGGAGGAAACAGAAGTCAATAATTTGAATAGTACAATACTCCAAAGTAGCAACAAGGAAATAAGTCGTTTTTTCCTTTCTTATATACACAAAATATACTTACTTCTGAAATATTTTTGAATGGGAAAGCAAGGTCCTCGCTTTAATATCGTGTACATTTCTAAACCAAAGAGTGTGAATTGGACTACAATGAAAAACCTTTCTAGTAGAAACTAATTTGAAGGCTATTTCAGTTTTATGAAGCAAACCTTTTTAAACAATGAAAACTACAACAGTATTTATCTTAACAGGTGTATGACTGTTGAATTACATTTTCCAGATGGCCAGGCATGTTGGCATATTATATGTAAACATCTTGGCTTGCAGTTTCAAAATTTGAACATTGTTTTCTTCCCAATACTGCTGTAGCAACCTGCAATTACAAAGAAGTATATGAGAAAATGTAGTAATAGCTAAATCAACATGTTAAATAAAACTTTTTTTTAATCTCCAGAAAAAGAAAACCCAACGCAAATACAAGTTGAGGGTTCAAACTGATATGTATTAGGGATTGACGCCAATTTCTGCTCAGGGCAGAAATCTTAATCGCTCAATATTAAACACTTCCAGTGAAGGGGGAGTTTGTAACCTCCTTCAGTAATTGGTCTATCGGTAAACCACTGTTATTGCTTGACACTGTCAGGATAACTTCAGCTAAAACAACCAGGCTAAATTACTCCAGAAAACAAGTTACTAAAACACATATTAATATACTTTTTATCTCTTTTTCTTTCGAAAGAAATTATATTGGGATTGGGACTCTGCTACTAGAATAAACTCTGAAAACTGAACAGAAAATTTGGTATGAAGGGAGAAGTGATGAAATGAAAAGATTGTGATGAAAAAAATTGGTCAGGCAGATAATTACTTAGAAATTGTCCCAATGTATCTCTATGGGCACTGGTTTTAATATCGGTAAATGCAGCACAATAAATGAACATTTCTATGAAGAGATCAAAAAATTGTTCACTAAGATTCCTATTTATTAATTAGTTATTGCTATTTGATACCAATTACTAATATTAATTAGTTAATTAATAGACAACAGGTAGGCCTACTCAAAAGACTGAAATTATTAAACATTAAATGCTGGCTGGCTTAATGCTAATGAAAACATCTCTTGAGCCATCTGCTTGCATTCATTTCCTAGTTTAATGTCAGTTTTTGAATCCAATGTATGGCATTTGCTTCTTTTAGTTCCTGAACAAACTTTCAATTGTGTGATTTTTAAATGAAATCAAGTTCCACCAAAATGCTCCTCTAGGTTGTGCAGTAAGTCAAAAAGCAATGGGGAAAATACAATAACATAACAATTTGCTCTAGTTTATCTAAAGAGCACTAAACTATTACTGTGCCCAATATTTTCTTATAGACTTGCTGGATAATATTTATAGTTTAAGAACCATATTTATGTTTAGGGAACTAGGATGCTAAGAAGATCATTTTCACCTTTCAACAAACTTTCTAAGCTGCAACTCTATATAGGCTCAGGACACTGGATTGGATGACTGGGAAGGAGGAAAAAGGAGGTGGGAAGAGTCACCAGTATTTTAAATAGTTGTCCAAATGCTTCTCCTACAGGTTTTTTTCATAGCCCCCAGCCTGATCCAACCCTTTTCAGAATCAATTTTTCTATTGCCAGCTTCATCTCTCACACCAAATTCAGTCTAGTTCAATTTTCAGAGAGTTACTATTCACACAGCTCATTTACCTAATTTCTTTCCAACACTGCCCTGGATTTGAAAGAATAAAAAGAAGCACACATATAAACTTTTAGATGCTCCCAGTAATATTTCTTACTTGAATGCAAGTCCAGGGTTCGAAGGCATGGTAGAACAAAACCGTTCCAAAGCTTTGGAATGCTGAGTCTTTGGAACACAACTCAGATAAAAGGAAATTACCTGAAAGGTTGATTTTGAAAACATTAGAAGCTCCCATTTATTTATTTTTAAAACCCTGTCCTCTAGTGTAATGAATGAGAAAATAGCATGCATACTTTTGAATTCAGAGTTAAGTTGGACTGACCGATACCTATCAAAATAAGACAATTTTGGGATATTGCATCATATATCACTTTACCTAGTTTTTTCACAGAAAGGAGAAGCATGCCATCTATCTTCAGACTGGCATGCATAAGCAACTCTATTGGGGATTTGTTTGTTTGTTTTTAATCCTGCCTTTATTATTTTTAAAAATAATTCAAGCAAGCAAACAATACACCTTCCTGGGCCCAAATCATGAGAGAATCAGAAGTAACATCATTGGAAGGTATCTGATTATGTTGATTCTTGTATTTTTTGCAGATTTTAATGGAAAAAAACTCTGCAACTGCTGGCTTTTGATAAAGGAGGACTAAGCCAAAATGAAGGTTGTGCTATGTGATGATGGTCCAGTTGAGCTCTGAAACAGAACTGATGCCTTTGCTATTAGCTTTAGACTCCAAGGACCCAGATGGAACTAACGTTTTTCTGGGCACAGTCTGAAGAGATGAGGATATGGACAAGTTTCAATACCCGACCACACAAAAGTATTCTCAGTCTTGAAGACCAACTGCATATGACTTGCTTTGTAAGGTTATTTCCTTTCCTCCAAGTAGAAAGGAGGCAAGTAATTTCCTTAGATAGTCAGCAGCTTACTACTGTATTTGGTGCACCTATTGAATAGTGCCTTCAGCGTTATCGGTACATGGCAAACAGTGAAGAGGAATAAAAAGGGGAGATAAAATAAAAACACAAAGCAGAAAAACAATAGCTAGCAGAAGATGGAAAGAATAAAAAGACCAAGCAAATGTCCAAGGAACTCTCGGATGTACTATTACAGCAGTGATGAAAAGGAAATAAGGTAGACACCAATCCTGCTAAAAGGCAAACCTTCCTAATTAAAATCACAGGCGATTCTGATTCAGTTAATTTGAACCATAGGCACAATGAAAATACGGCCATGATACCTCTTTCAACACAAGTAACCTGAAACTATTAAGTTTCGATACAGGACAATATTTATATCTCAGGGTTGAAATGAAGGGTCCTTGGTACTGTCTAAGCTTGGTTGTTTTCTCGCAGACATTTCATTAAGGGTAGGTAAATATCAGCACTGATGATGTTACCTAATTGGGTAATGAAATGTCTGCAAGAAAACAACCAAATTCAGAGAGCACCAAGGATCCCTCATCATTACGTTTCTTCCTCCATTCCACCTGAAAGTGTTGATTTGAACATCACATTTTCTTTTGCCCTCTCCCAAGCTCCGATGGGTCCTTATAACATTTTGGCTAATCAAAGATCTCAATGTTGCTTACATTAGGTGTGCTTTATTGTGGATTTTGAAATACTGTACCTTATTATGAAATTCATAGTTGGTCCAGTAATCAGCGGTGCTAAATGGAATAGGGTAACGTGTTGAGACTGTAACAAGACATCTGTTCACAAGGTCAGTAAAAAGCTTGAATTCTTGAACTTGATTGTTGGATTTGACAATTTTGTCATTGATGAAAACAAGGTAACTGGAAAATACAAGTAAAACATATTTGAATACTTCTGAATGTGCTATTTTATTAAAGACCCTCAAAACAGATTTTTCACAGCCTTGGGGATTCCAGGGACAGCTTGCAGGGTTGTTATATAAGCTCAAGTGATGGTTGTTCATCTGCATTCTTGGATTTTATATGAGAGGTGAGACAGATCCCCACTTTCCTGGCCTTTCAGAAGAGTGTTAAAGAGTTGACTCTGCCAACTGGCCTGGGGGTCCAAGAGTGCCTTGCAACATGGGGGAGTGACTGGTGGGCTGAAGGTGCTCCCTCTGTCTTTTAATTTTGCTATTGTCTCTCTTAACTTTGTTTTTTTATCTGGTTTTTAACTTGTTTCTAACTATAGTTTTTGTACCACTTAATGTTTTATCTATAAACTACCCAGAGGCATGCAAGTATGATGGGCAATTAGAAATCTGATACATAAATATTCTAGCTAAATAAATAGTCAAGTAATGTCTCATATTTATACTTACTCCATCCAAATCTGCTGAACTATTTCCTCTTGCATGACTGCTCCAAGTGCTGCCTCAAATGCATCTGTTGCTTCTATAGAACTTCCATGAAGAGATTGGTATAAACTATACAAAAAGAAATGTTTTTGTAACCAAACACATACTCCTTTTGCTAAAAGAAAAGGGCAATGGAGGAAGCTGACATTTAGAACCAAAAACTGTCACGGGATCAAAATATGCTCAAGTTTCGACACAACACTAAACTATGGTTTAATTTATGTGCACAGATTTGTAAAGAACTTGATCAAAGTTGAACTCATTTTCTTCATCTTCCAAAACACTGCATAGCAGAACAAAAATTCTACTTGCCTTTATTTCATTGTTTACTAGTACTTTTTATATAAAAGATTGTTTTAACACAATCTGAATTTTTTATTAAAAAGTATGTACTCCTTTTCACTAGGTAGAATTTAGGATTGTAGAAAAAAAACCTAAGACGTTCCCACCGTTCCAATTTTTCCCATCCTTACCTCATAACACTAAACTGTAAACTGAAATGCAGAAGGGCACTACACAAAGACATGATACAAAAAACTACCAGCATTTTTTCATACCACAGAAGAAAGCTGCATTCATCAAGTGTGATGAATATACCAGGGACAAAAAGGCTGCGCTTCAAGAACTGGTTTAATATAAGGCATCCTATGCAAATTTATATTAGCATTGAAACAAACAATCTCACCAGTATATCTGCCACAGGTAAGAAATCTGCTGGTTTAAAATATCTTCCATAAAATTTCCCTTATACAAGGGTGGTGTAAATTCAATCGACATTGGAAAATTCAAAAAATACCTACAACAAAAATCTGCTTTTAGTATGAAAATGTTTACTATATAGAACTAATATTATGCAACAGAAACTTTATAAACATATAGCAAAAATCAAAGTCCAAATGCTACGTTAGCTATTAAGTAGGAATCAAATTAGATTCTGCAACGAACACATAACTGCAAATTACGGCAGGTGCAAAATTTCCCCATCCGTACTACTAGCACAATAGTAGAAATTGTATAGAATTTTAATTAATAAGAGAATTGTTAATTACAAGTACTCATACATTGATGAAAGGACATACAAAACCTAAAAGGTGGCAGCTGCTAGGGGTTATTTCAGAAGTGAAGGAGAGAAATTAATTTTAACAGTTGCATCATTATTTTTTTCAGTTCATCTAATTAACTTGATTAGCTTAGCCAGGATTTTCAACTGAGAAAAAGAATAGATTCTCTGAGTAACTGAGTAATTTCAGCACTGCTTTTAGTAACAGTGAATTGAATTCAAAGTAAAACATAAAGAATACCAGAAGTGGCTCTGTTCCAATAAAAACTGAGTGATGTTAGTGAAGAAACTATTCTAAGCAAGACCTAGTATAATGGATTATAATAATGCATGAACATTTATCTATGTGCAGGAATAAAATATTGGACATAATATTGACACAAGTATGAAAACAAAATTTGTTAGTAACAAAACTGTTGTCTAGTGGAATGAGAACTAAATGCATGAAGCACAAACTAAATATGTGAAATCTTTTCATTAAATAGACAAATGTAAAAAAATTATTTTCCTGAAAATATGCTTAGTAGATTGGAACTTGACAATGTATGACTAGAATTTCTACAAATACATGTATGCCACAATTTCCATGGCAAAATTGAGGGTAATTCAATATAGAATAAAACAGCAGCCAGGCTTACCGTAATAAATCTACAGGATGATTTTCTTGAGGAACATACTCAAAAAATGCAGCAACAAAGGCTTGCAACAGTGCAGGAATACTATCTGATCTATTCTGTCATAAAATAATTAAATTTGATGTTAGCTTACATTAAAGAATATCCAATACAACTCAGCATTATGTAAAAAACATTTTAATGATTTTTGAAACTAATTCAATTAAATGAGCTGTCATATGGAAATATTAAAAGTAAAATTTTAGTAATTATATAAAAGCAGAAAGAGAGAGCCCCTGAATAGTCAGAGAGATTACTCAGAAACAACAACACAAGACCAAATTAACCTTTTGTGATTTATACATAAAGAATACAAAAGATCCTTTCATATATATAAAACAAAGGTATGAAAAATTCATCTGGAATATTATACCTTTGTCACCAAGTTCTACATCATCCACCCAATAAACCAAAACATTCAGATTCATATCTCAATCTTATAACATGTAAACAACTGATTCGGGTAAAACACATTTTTACTTTGTTCTACAGCAATCTCCACTATATCTCATGATAAAGTTGTCATTTTGCACTGGAGAAACTGTAATAAATAATAAATCAAATATAGAACAAGTTGTTTTACCTGCATTATGAAAAATTTGCACATAAAGTAAAAAACCTGGGCATTCTGAGGATTCTTCTCAAACGCTGAGAGCCACACATCACAAGCTCTTTCAATTTCTCCTGTTCTCAAATACAAACCAACTAGAATCTTCAAAAGATGACAGTCAAAAGGATTTAATTTCAGAAGTGATTTACACAGCTCAATAGCAGCTTCCCACCTTGAATGAAATCAGTGAAGTTTTCCATGAACATTTTTGTAGGTAGATTATTTAAAATATTAAAAGAATGAAATACAAAAACCTTATGCAATTTTTAAAAAATCCACTCCACTCTTATGGCAGCACTCAACTAATATTCACCCATCTAAAAACACTAAGAAAAGTTGGGTCTATTATATAGGAAACTATTAGGAAATCTAACAGCTAAAGAACTGAAACTTCCCAGAAAGCAATGTCAAGCCCTATATGGAGTGCTGCATAATGCTGCCAAGAAAACGTTTTGGCCAATATCCAAAGTTCAGCAGGAGCTGAACTTGATTCAAATATATCAACAGAAACATGAACATTATGGCTCATTAGGGTCCTTATGGCTGTGAGCTTGGCCACCTGCTCTTCAGACCATTCCCCCTGGCTTGTTAAAGGGCTTGGGGGGGGCGCATGTCGTGTGAATGGGGTAGAAGGAGGGAGTTGTTCCTTCACATCTTCAGGAGGTTTTGATTCGCCCCTTCAATAAGCCATTGCTCATTCAGTATCTAACCTTCAATTTTTAAGGAAGCTGGTTGGGGTTATTGTGCAGTAGCTTCAGTGGATGCTGGATGAAATAGATGATTTGGATGCCTTTCAGTTAGAATTCAGGCATGGATATGGGTCAGAAATGGCATGGGTCATGTTTTTAGATGATCTCTGTGGGGGTGAGATGGGGGTTCTGCAATCAGGCTCTAGGACAACTCATTGTGGCCAACTCACTGTGTGACAATTCCATGTGGGATAACTCAACACGTTATCCGCCATACTTTCTTTGACATTATTTCCAATTTTGTGAATAGAAATATTGTCAAAGAAATAGTGGTGGATAACATTTATCATGTTGTTATCCTGTGTGGAATTGTCCCACAGCAAGTTGTCCCATGGCAAGTAGCTGTGGCAAGATGGCCATGCTGGGCTGGCTGTGGCAAGATGGCTGAGGTGAATTGGCTGTAGCAAGTTGGCCGTGGCAAATTGGCTGCGAGGTGTCTCATTCTGATGCACCTATTGTTGCTCTGTTTGATAGTATCAACCAAGTTGTCTTTCACATGTGGCTCTGTGGATTGCACAGGAGGCACTATATTGTGCTGGTTCACCTACTTTCTTTGGGATCGATATCCAGTGGGGGGGAAAAAGATCTCGGCCGCTACTATTCAACATCTACATGAAGCCACTGGATGAGCTCATCCACTGCCATGGGGTGAGGTATCATCTGTATGCTAATGATACCCAGTTATGTATTTCTGCACCTGGTGAATTAAGTAATACTGTTGATGTCTTATCCTGGTATCTGGAAGCTGAAGATCTGGATGGAGAATAATAGGCTTCAGCTGAAGCCTGGCAAGACTGAGTGACTTTGGATGTTGGGACCTTCCATTTTTAGGACTATGCCCTTGAAGAGTATCCAAAAGCTTTAGTTGGTATAGAACGCAGCAGTATGGGAAATTAAGTGTATCCTTGGAATGGCAGACATTATATTTCTGCTCTGTCAGCTGCACTGGTTGCCAGTTTGCTTCCAGGTCCAATTCAAGATGCTAGTTTTTACCTTTAAAGCCCTTCCTGGCATGGGTGTCAGGCCCAGAACCTAGAATGACATGTAGTAATTCTTCCAAACTGAGTTCTTTATTATTTCACATGTACAAACAAAATCTTGGCAGACTGAGGACTCTACTATCTGCATCTACAACATATTCTGTGAACTATTAGGGAATGGCTATCTTTGCCCATTTTTTTCTCAGACATGATCTCTGGATTGAATTACCTCTTACTTCCCTGGAATGTACCCTGGGAATCCAATTCCTCACTACATTTCATCACATTGGACCAGGTTATTTGAGGGACTGCCTCTTCCCAATTACATCTGTCTGTCCCATCAGATCCAACAAAAGAATTGCAGATGCTGTATATCCCATCTGCTAATTACATTTGGCGGGACCCTGGAGGCCGACCATTGCTGCCATAGTGCCCATCTTATGAAACATCATCCCCTCTCTCCGAGATCAGGTTGGGTCATCCTGTTAATTTTTCATAATGTCATCAGGCTTGGGAGCCGAGTCCTTGGTGAACTGCTGAGGTGATTTTACTGCTGTTAGTATCTGTCACTCTCTCCTTGCCTCTTAAAAAGTGTAATATTAATTTTTTAATGGTTGACTGTTTTTATATTGTTTTTTATATTTTTTATTTTGTGCCACCCAGACACACATTTTATGAGATGGGCATTATATATAATAAACCTCTTTTTAGCCTTCTAATATAACAGTTATATTAGGATAGAAACAGCTGGTCCTAGAATATAATGGAAGGAGCATCAACAACAAACCTTTCTAACAGCTGCTGCAAAACAATCATGTTTCTGTACAAGGGAAGGCAAAAAATTGTTTTCTCAGTGGAGGCATCCTCACTGGTACATGATTGGATGGCATCTAATACAGAAACAAAACAAAAATTACACACTTAGAAATGTAAAGTTTTGTCACTGAATACATATATGTAATTGCCATCCACATCTAGGGGAAAAGAACATCAGAATGCAGGTCTCAAAACTAATAAAGAATCAATCTTTTACCATCACTAAAGGATTACTTACATTTATAATCTGATTATATAAGATGAGGAACAAAATTTATGTTAAATCATGCTATTTATCACAACTGATTCATGTAACATTTTTTAAAGTTACAGAATTACAATCCTATGATCCCTAGGAGTTTCTCTTAGAAAAACAGGATATACCGGTACCAAATCTCTACTTATAAGAATGGAAAGAGAAGTTTTTCTTGAAAAATGAGAGATCTGAGTTTAAAACATCCTCCCAGATGCCATGGAAACTTAGGAGATTGTTTTTTCCAGTGTTGCAATTCCAACCAAAGGGATGGAAAAAGAGCTGTCAAAAAAAAAAAGTATATGTGAGGAATTATTTCAGCTCTAAATCCTATCATGGATTAATTCTATTTCATGGAATACTTGAAATGGTCTGGAAATTTATTCATAAATTTGCTATTTCATTGAAACAAACAGGAGAGAATACACAACTTAGCAGGATTTTCGATAAAATATCCTATCAATCTATAGATCTTCACTTTCCATGTTTTTTCTCTCCTCCCCCCTCCCCCCAAATATAATGCATATAATTTGTGGATACAGAATTGTAACAGTAAATAATGGATGTACATCTGTTATGATCAAGACTTGTGTACTTCAACTCTCAGAATTCCTGAGATAGTCATTATTCTACTATTATTTACTACACTCAACTTTAGTACATTCTTCCAACAATAGCTTTATAAAATTGATTTCATGAACCAACTGAGTAAGATCACAGTGGTGCTCTCCAGTTGTATTGAGACTTCAGTTCCCAGTGTGTTTCTGGAGAAGAGGTGGTTTGCAATGCTGGCTTTCTAGGTAATATTAATGTTATTTGTGCCTATTTAGAAAGAAGCCTCACTAAGATAGATAGATATACTCTGAGTTAATGTGTAAAGGATAAAATCAATGTTTGATAATCATTAATAGCACACTGTATCATTATTACAGTATACATACAATTAACTATTTAAGAATTAAACCAGTTACCTTCAAACAAAGCTAACAGAGTATCAGGATTAGCTTTAACATCTTCCATTGTTTTCCAAGGTATCAAAAAGGATTCCTTTTTCATTAGTTTTGAAGAGTTGTTATTGGCAGGATCATAGAATTTAACTGGAAGATCTCCAAATTCAATCAAATGTATGTAGGACAGCCAAGCTAAGCAACGGTCACTTACAGTCAGATGTTGCACTATGATCTTATCACTTGTTGACTTCAGAGCATTCTGTGGAACAGAAAGTGATATAAGCTTAAACTTAACTCTTTGTGATGCCTCTGTCAGAGGAAGTCTTATCAAGGAGGAGACTGAACCTTCACACCTAGAAGGTTCAATCATCTGGAGCAGATGACTCTACAAGTCATAAACCTTGAAACTGGATCTTCTAAAGGCACTTTTTCAGATCTAGACTTTTTGGAGGATAAGAACTACCCAGATCAAAAGGCATAATTTCAACCAAGATGCAGATCTCCCTGTAAATAAAAGCTGAATTGTTAGATTTACTTATCAAAGATGGCTAACAATTGAAGCTGGGATATTTTTTGGAAATATACCTTTATAAATCCGGAAAGAAGGAAGGAAGGAAGGAAGGAAGGAAGGAAGGAAGGAAGGAAGGAAGGAAGGAAGGAAGGAAGGAAGGAAGGAAGGAAGGAAGGAAGGAAGGAAGGAAGGAAGGAAGGAGGTAGTCTTGTTCATGAAACAAAATCAGCAGCCACAGCAGCCAATATCAGCAGCCAATAAAAACTGGAATTTCTGTATACTGGTTTTTGATCCTGCCTTGCATTCTGAACTATTAACCTTAGGACCATCTACCAGACTCTGCAAGGTATCTCAATTAATCATAGGGCCAACGTAAGAGTAAGTAATTTCATCTTCGAGAAAGGAAAAAAAAAAGAGTGGCTATGCATTTATACATAAGACAAGTCTTTCTATTTTAAAAGTAATTTTACTTTCAGTCATAATTCTTGTGACTTTTGTGCATTATATAGTAGTTGTCAGACGATTAGTGAACAGGGATTCTTGTTTCTTTTCACATTATTTGATAAAAGTTAGCATGCTCCCATTGCTGCTCATTTTTTCTAGTTTTTTATTCAGAGCATCTACCAGACTCTGCAAGGTATCTCAAACCATCAATAAACTCTAATTATTTGGATGAAATTATATTATAATATAAGCAAATACCTGAAATAATGCAATGGCGTTTTGATACTTTCCAGTAAAGAGACTTAAGTGAACTCTATACAGTAACATCTCCAGCAAGTGAAAGGACCAAATATCCACATTCTCCTCACTCTTTGGAGCTTTCATCAGGAATTGTAGTATTCTTCCACATACATAATCCTTTCCATCAAATGTGTTTTCAAGACTTAGAAACTGAACAATAATTGGGAGAAAATATTCTCTTAACCATAAGAATCACTTTGGTTTATAAAGTAAAATTACACAACATTTCAAAAGATAGATAAACCCTTAAATTTATTCAGGTTATTTCTGAGACTTTCTGTTCCCAACTTTCTGTCTGGATGTGCATGCTCTGGGTCCTTCCACGATATAGTGCCATATAATGGGACCTAGAAACACGATTTCTCTGTCACGGCACATGCCCTATGAAATAGCATCTCCTCTGAGATCCAGACAGCCCTGACTCCGTTAGCTTTCCAAAACACTCAGAACATTTGATTTTTCCATCAGATATTAATAGAGAGTTTGATATAATTCTTCAGCTGCCAAATTTTCATATCACACACACACAAAAAAATCTAATAAGTAATGCTCAATGTTTTAACAGGGAAAATATTTTGTACTAATTAAAGGATTTCTACTAAAGAGTTTTTAAACATGTATCAGTCAACTATATCAATATATTTCAAAAATACTCCACGGTAACTTTCCATGCACATCTACAGGGTCGCTTTTCCCTAAGGACATCTACTGTCCTATCAGATTAGATAGGGTGGGGATGCTCTTAGTCCCTGCCCTAAAATATTGCCCCCTTGGAGTAGAAAGTATGCTTTTTCTATGGTAGCCCCTGCCCTATGGAACATGCTTCCTCTGAAGTTTGATAGGTCCCTAGCCTTCCGAAAAGCACTAAAGACCTGGCTTTCCCCCCAAGCACTGGGACAGGATAGATAACTGCATGTTGAAAGTTTGACTTGGCACCAAGTTTTTATTTCTAATGCTTATGGTTTTAATAGTTTTAATGTGGTTTTTATGCTGTTTTAATTCTTGACTGGGAGCTACTCGGAGCTCGGTATAAGATGGAGAGGGATATATGAATATTTTAAATAAAGAAAATATAACTTACTGTCCACCAAATCTTATAAGTAGGAGCATATTCCACTGCTGTCTCACACATTTCCTGCACTTCTTCCTTAAGCCCTCTTTTTGAAAACAGCTTGAGATAATGACACCAGATTTCAGAATTGTCTTTGTTATTTTCTAGTGCTCGGGCCAAAACATTTAAAGCTGAATCCAAGCATTCCGCAGATGACCTTTGTAAAAATAAATGGGAAACGAAGAAAATATTTTAACAACTTGTAGATAGGCAGCCAGTATGTTGTTGAAAAAATGTACCTTAAATTAACAGATTTATCATGACATAAACTTTCTTGCAATACAGCATTTTGCAAGTAAGATTTGCTGCCAGCTAATGTTCTTAGAGTATTTGCCAGTTATTTTCTGAAAAAATTAAGTCTTCTCATGAAAGTTGTTCTCAATTATCATCATTTTTAGGCAAATATTTCCTATTTTATCCCAATAATTTTTAAAAAAGCAAAAGAGAAATATTTTATTTCCATATAACCTTTGAAACCACTGAATTGCGTAATCCATTTTTATAGCCGAGAAGGCTTCCTAGTATAAAGCACTGAAAATAAAAGAGACTTTATCTTAGAATATACCAATGTTTTATTACCTTTACACTGGATTTATAACACAGCAATACATCAAATTGTTTTTTAATTGCTTTTAAACAATAGCTTACTTATCTTTTGAGTAAGGAAACAAAAGACTGAGCATAGGTGAAAAGATACTGAGCAAAAGTGTAACTAACTGATCTGCACAATAAGAATTACCTACCCTTCATTTTGATTCAGATACTTATAAGCAAGTTTGATCCAAAGCTGAACATTAGAAGGATTCTCAAGTACACTTGCTTCCAAGTTTGTAATGTCATCAGTCTCATTGGTAAAATACCTCACATCATCTGGAGTCACAACAGTATCCAGAGCGAGAACACTTGTTTTGTTTTCTACTGGAGGAGCTAGAAATAAAAGTAATATTTTTTCCATGACTATCGTAATATCCATGACTGAAATTATTCCCAATTGATTCATGTTTATAATGGTTGCAGTCCTGGGTCATGTGATCAGCTTTTGTGACCTTTTGACAAGTAAAGTCAATAGGGAAGCCAGTTTCACTTAACAACCGTTACTAACTTAGCAACTGCAATGATTCACTTGACAACTCGGGCGAGAAAGGTTATAAAATGGGGCAAAACTCACTTAACAAATATCTCAGCAACATAAATTTTGGGCTCAATTGTGGTTGTAAGTTGAGGACTACCTATATTTCAGCAAGGCAGGTTAGCATGAGCAACTGGCCTGCCTTCTAAGTCAAAATGGGCTACAGAAGAGGAGAGGCTGATTTAAGTTCCATACAAAAGAAACTGAAAAATGTGTTTTCCCAGAAAACTGTTTTACTTTGAAAATGAACGAGTTAAAAGAGAACCAACTCTTGGAAGCAATAATTTTAGTCTGTTCTACTAAAAATCTGATTAAATATGACTATTTGGTTTTTCTGAGGATGTTAACAGTTGCTGCTGAATAACTGTCATTAATACAAGGATTCTGCCAGAACTGAAGTAACTGAGACATGTATTCTCTGCATCAAGTTAGAATCAGCTATCTCTTGTTAAGACAAAGTTTTGATCTTCCAAGTTGCTTCTTACGTTAACATTCACATATAATTATGAGACAAATTTAAGCATAAGCCAAATAACTATGTGAAGCATAAATATTTTTCTAAATAATTTTTGGATTGCTGTTTTCTGTTATTACCATATTTAATAGGGCCAGAAGATATTTCTTCTTCATTGCTACTATCACTGTCTAGTGTTTTTTTCAAGTACTTTACCCTCCATTTCCTTTCGTCTTTCCAGGTTGTAAATGGAGGGGCTGTCAGTGAAAAGAGAAAGAAGAAAGTTTTGAAAAACAATGGGTTTTAAAAAGCAAAATGCAAAATGCATCTTAAAACGCCTATCCATTCATATTGTAAAAGTTACTTACTATGGCCCTTGCTTTCATTGACATTGCTAACTAGAAGAACAGCAATTTGATCCATCGCCATGCGATCTTTATTTACCCCAAACAGCTTTTCTATGTATTTTTCTGAAATGAAATGACAATATCAAAGATTTACACTACGATCAAAATTTTACAAGAGTACATTCACACACCTAGGAAGAAATCGACAAAAATAAATTGGTGAAACTTATTACAATGAAAACAAATGCAAACAAATCTTTTATAAATTTAATCTTTAACACAGTGAATCACATTACTAAATAACAGCTTACATGAAACTACACTGTGTGCACAATTATTAGGCAAGTTGTATTTTTGAGGATGAATGTTATTAGTGAATAACTACAGTGCTCTCAGTCAATCCAAAATATTAATAAACCTCAAACCTGAATATTTAAGAAAATAAAAATGAGGTTTTGGTTTTCTTAGAATATGTGTGCACAACTATTGGGCAACTATTAGTGTGCAGAATTATTATGCAACTAAATGAAAAAGAAAAATTTTCCCATCTCACTCATTTATGTTCATCTGTTAAAGTGAGAATAATAAACTCAAAATTTACAAATAAATATTTCTGACATTTCACACAAAAAAAATCAGTGACCAATATAGCCACCCCTCTTTCCAATAAAAGTCATAAGCCTTTAATTCATGGAATCTGTCAGTTTCTTGATCTGTTGACGATCAACTTTTGTGCAGCAGTAACCACAGCCTCCAAGACACTCTTCAGAGAGGTGTATTGTTTTCCTTCACCATAAATCTCCCATTTAAGAAGGGCCCACAAGTTCTCAATAGGGTTTAGGTCAGGTGAGGAAGGGGGCCATGTCATTATTCTTTCATCTTTAACGCCTTTACTGGCTAGCCATGCAGTGGAGTACTTCGACGCATGAATGGAGCATTGTCCTGCATAAAAATCATGGTCTTCTTGAATGATGATATGGTCAAAATACTCACTTGCCTAATAATTGTTCACAGTATGTGCTTTATATTTTCATGAATCTTAGTACAAAGTAAACTGGAAGCATTAGAAAGCAATTTGTTTTTTACATGTAAAGCAAAAAATGTTGTGATCGGATTTAACAAGTAACATTACAGAACTGAAAAGCTTTATTGATATATCAATAAGCACATACCTGTTGCGGTACTTATCTCTTCATCAGTGCTTTTATCCGAACAGCCTATCAAACCTAAATTGTATGAAACGACATCCTCAAATAGTTGTCTCCTGCTAAGAGTGCAGTCTTTCATGTGTTGCCTAAAAGTAAAGAATATACTTTTTACAAAATGTAAGAAAAGTTCTAAACACAGTATCACGATACATGAAAATTTATTTTAATTAACAGTTGAAACTACGCTATCAGAAGTTGAGAACAAAGCTATCTAACAGTGCCCTTTTCTCATAAAGGACACATATTTACATTAACCTTCCTTTGGAATACTCAGCTATATTAATCTATTGTGAGGCATTCAACATTAAAAAATGCCATTCTGATAGGATTTTTTACAGCCAGATGGGGTGTTTTTTTGACAATCCAGCTGTATGGATTACCTTAATAAGCCAAAATTAAATCCAGTGAACAAAACAGATTTTAACACATAAAACACAAATTCTGCAATAAAATGAGCAGTAATGATTCTCAATGTACTCCATCACAAACCAAATGTAACTTTTAGTATAGTTTGGTACAGTTTAGTAAAAATAAAGTATAGGTAATTCTCGACTTGCAATCATTCATTTAGTGACCATTCTAAGTTATAATGCAACTGAAAAAAGTGACTTGCAACCATTCCTTGCCCTTACAACCATCACAGCATCCCCATGGTCACACGATCAAAGTTCATTGCTTGGCAAGTGGCATATATTTACAATGGTTGAAGCGCCCCAGGGTCATGTGATTGCTATTTGTGACCTTCCCAACCAGCTTCCAACAAGCAAAATCAATGAAAAGCCAGATCACTTAATAATCTCATGGTTCACTTAATAACTGCAGTGATTTGCTTAACAACCATGGCAAAAAAGCTGTAAAATGGGGCATGACTCACTTAACAACCAGGTTGCTCAGCAACAGAAATTCTGGTATCGTGGTGGTAAGTCAAGGACTACCTGTATAACTTTTTTCTCTATAAGACTTCTTATGCTCATTATGCTCTTATGCTATTTTCTATAAAAGCTGTTTCAAATACACACATATGAATATGAGAGTCATTTATACAGTATTTTGTTACTGTTTAAACATTTATAAGCCTGGAGAGTTGTATTGTGGATGAATTTGAAATCTTGGCTGTTTCTCTTCTCTTTATATAAATCATATTTTATTTATTGATTACTTTTATATACTATCCATCAAGTAACTCTTGATAGCTTCCATTAAAAAAATTAAAAGCTGTAATATAAAACATTGAAATAAAAAACATTACTATTAAATTTAACAAAATAACCAAAGAAAGAGCAATACACAGCAGGATGGAGGCAGAATCTTCTCTTAATTCACTAACCACCCCCAATATTGAATGTCCTGATTGGGACCCCAGTTCATGTATATATATATTATATATACCTCCTGTATGTATGTGTGTTATGTATTTGGATGGATGGATGGATGGACAGACAGATAGACAGTAGATCTTTTAAGTATAAATGTACATTCTTCAAGTTAATTTTACAGGCACAAAAGAAAAACAAGCATATTTTAAGAATATATCACCATATTTTAATAATTCTTAAAACTGCTTATGCTGTTTTTGTTTTGAGAACCTGCTTAAACCAATGACAAATTCATTTCAACTCTTCAGGCAATCTGCAATACAAATCGCTTAATTTAAGATACAAAAGAACTCACCACTGGCAATCGTCGTCATTGCACGTGCCTGTTAAATCAAAACGGCAAAAACACTGTTTGGGTTCAATCTTATTGCTGTAGGATACTGAGCTGAGGTAAAGTTTTTCTTTTGTTCTAAAATAAGGACTAAACCTAAAAAACATAAGTAAAATCAAATACTCATAATCAAGAAAATAATTTTCAAAGCAAAAATGGGAAAGGTGTTAAATTGGATTCAAATTAAAGATAACTGTAGTCATAGCCAGATACCCAAAATATCATTTGTTATTCAGTCCAAAAGGAAGATCAATTGTTCTTGTGCACAGAACCTGTTAACAATGGATTAGCTGGGATTACAACCATTACCAAGGAGTTCAGCGTCTCTGTAGGTCTCAACTTTTGAAAGTGCATTTGGGCACCAATCCTTATAAACCGTCTTTCCATCTTAGGACAGTAGGTATTTTAAATAAATACAGGTAGTCCTTCACTTATCATCAATTGCTTAGCTACCATTTGAGGTTACATCAGAGCCCCCAACTGGGTACCAAGTTCCAACAGCTGCTCCTCCCCATCACTAAGTAACCATATTTTGGAAACTGGCCCACATTTACAGCTGTTTGTAGCATCCTACAGTCAAATTACCATGATTTATGATTTTGTTTTGTTTTGTTTCAGAAAAAAAGTATTTACTTCCGTTCTGATTTTCAGTAAAAACTCCCAATAGTGAACAATAAATCTGCTTCCTGATCATGGCATTTACTTCATAATCATGGTGTTTGCTTTATGGTTGCCGCATTTGCTTTTCAAGCACTGAAAAAAATTAGTCATAAAATAGGGTCGGTCACGTGATGAGCCACTTTATGACAGTAATTGACAGGCTCCATCACGGCTGCAAGTTGAGGACTACCTGTACCTTTCTCTCTAATCCTTCCCCAATCCCTCTAATAGTGCAGTTAAGTTACATTTTTCCAGAACAACCCAGTTGCTTCTAAGACAACACATATTTTACACCTACTTTGACATTTTCTGATTACATTAGACATTCCCATCTATGTTCTAAAACAACCCTATTACAGTATCCCATTGATGGCAAACAACTTTAACAACTCCATGTTCATACCTGTAAGATTTAAAAACAAGAAGAGGACTATGATATGGTCCAAATGGGTATGGCTTTCCTTCGGTTTGTTTATTTGGAGTTGTGAATTGGTCTATATCCACTGTTATTTCCTAGGAAAGAGAGTATATGTTGAAACACTATGTGAAGATCCACACCGTAGTAACTAAAAATGTAATGCATTGGAGCTAAGACTAGAGTCTTCCTATTTTTTTCAAGAACAGAAATCAAGTAAGACAAGCTAACGAACAGTAGCCTAACTCCTATTTTAAGAATTATTAACTATAAGCTGAAGCCATCAATTTTCTATTATTTAATATACAACTTACTTGACCACAAGCATTTTCTTCATTAGAAATCATGAATGGTGCATTTTTTTCCAAGACTTCTTTCAAGCCATCAGCTTTCACATAAAGATTTTTCAATTCATGAATATTCAGACCCAAAAATAATTCTGGTCGTTCTAATGTCTTTTTAGAAAGTTTATTTGCAGCTTCTTGCTTGGGAGTGTCCACATGCTTAAAGTTAGGTTTAGTAAAAGAATTTGATTCTCTGAAAGACCTTCTTCGCTCTCTACTACAATTGGACGAAATTTCATCATCAAAACAATTCTCTTCAATATCCAAGCTCAATTTGTCTTGTGTAAGATCATGAAGGGAAGGCTGAGGTAGTGCAAATTCAGATTCTTCTTCTACAGAAGGGGCAATAGTTAACCGATCCTTACTCTGGTATGCATGGGCCTCTTTTAGTTGCTGAATTTTCAGAGCATACTCATGCTGCAATTGTTGCAGCCTTTTTTTCTCCTGTGCAATCAACTCTGCAGAATGTTTCTTTGGGCTTGATGAAGGTGATTTCTCGAGTTTCAATGTTTTGTTTGGCTGCAAAGAAGCAGAGATCTCTCACACGAACTCAATTATGGGCAAGATAAATTAGAAACACAACATTTAACTAACTTCATCATTACAATTTTTTAGGGAGAATTTATATGTTCAGCAGAAAAGTGCAACATTATGGCATATTTACAAAGGTTCAACTCAACCATTCTACAATAAGTATATCTACAATGATCCACAGTTCATTGATTACAAGTACTCATTTGGCCTCTCACAGACTGCCTCTTCACCCCAGTCATATGAGAAAGATCTTGTAGTTAGCTTGGGCCAGTCAGGTTTTCAGAACATGTACCAAATGGCTAGCAAGCACAGACCCAAGTCTCCATTTCTCTCATTATACTATGAAGATGTTGGAGGGAAGGTAAAAATGAAGAGAGGGGAAAAATTAGCATTTTGCTTACTACAAACCTTCAACATTCATGGACTTACTACAACTTCCTTTCTTTTTCTTTCCATCTATCCTGGCAGGAACGGCAGGCAATACTTTTTGGGCTCTGTTATCTGCTGTATTCTGAGCACCAAACAGCTCTGTTCCTGCTAATTACTGGGCTGTATTGGGTCTGGAACATGTTTTGATACTGGATGCATCCCCTCGGGTCTTGTCTCAGTCCCAAGGATAGTAGTAGCAGGGGAGAGATGTAGCCATGTGTATTTTTAAGACATATTATAGAGATAGAGGCAATAAACTGCAAAATAAGCTCAAATCCTCCTTAAAAATTAAGGAAAAGTTGAATGGTTCCTGGGATCACACTAGTCGATATTCAAATTGCAATATTCCTTTCAGTTTTTCACTTACATCTAAAATGTATGGGGTTTTTTTTTCTAATAAGTATATTTGTAAATTAATTTTCATTCTGTTTCATCTTGTTTCCTGACTTCCAGCCTAGAACAGTAATGACTATTTCAGAACAATAATTCTTAAATTTTGAAAAACAAACTTACTCCAAAATGGCTATGTTCAACTTTTCGTTTTCCGATTTCTTTGCTAGCCAGGGCTTTGGCTCGAGCAAGCTCTTCTCCATATTTCAATGCCAATGCTTTCTTAACTGTTACTCGTTGCTGTACTCTGTGAATCTGAAGCATTTAAACATTCTTCAACAAATTCTATATTCCAACCAAAAATTTTAAATTAAATTTTAAAGTCTCTTAAACACATCTAATAAGATGAACAACTCTTTAAAATACTGCTACATGGCCTTCTTCACATACTTACTTGTTCTTGAAGTTTTTTTAAAAATATCTTATTAACATTTAGCACTTTTTCCGTTGCTTGCAGCTGCTCATTAAGTTTAGCAATTTTGCTTTCAGCAAGACGAACAGATTCTTTCTTCTTTGCCTCTTGCTGCAGAAGATGTTTTAACACAGATTCATCCTTCATCAAGAGAAGTCTAAAGAGAACAGTTACATTCTATATAAAAGCTCTGTAATATCAGAACCACTATCAAAAGCAGCTGAAATTTACCACATATATTCATGATTTTTTGTTACATTTTCTTTCAGTTAACAGACTATGGTTAACAACAGAATAATATTATAAAACAATAAATTAAGGAGGAAAATCTGTGAAAACTATAAAGAATTGGTACACTGAGATAATGGTTTTATTTATTTAAATTTATTGGCCACCCAACTTCAGAATCAACACTGCAATCTAAAATTTGTATCTAAGTTAGCAAAAGCTGATTGTGAAAAGATATACAAATCTATAGCACTGAGCTTTACGTACATTTACTATATATGTACCGCAATTCCCACCAAATGGGCTAGTGTATTTTTTAGTGGAAAAAAGGGAGTATCACAACAAATATTTTTTTAGTAATGCAAGTATGTGTCTCTAAATAAACTCCAACACAAAATATGTAATACAAAAAATATATATGTGGAGCGTGATGAAATTCTAACTCTTTATCATATCCTATTTAGCAGAAAATTGTGTTATGGAAAAGAACTCTCAAAATGTGTTTACATAATTGCTCAGCTTTTCAACACTTAAGTTATATTAATAAATTAATAATACAGATCATAAAGTATCAAACATATTTAGCATCAAACAGTAC
Source organism: Azemiops feae (assembly GCA_023970755.1). Classification (NCBI taxonomy): domain Eukaryota; kingdom Metazoa; phylum Chordata; class Lepidosauria; order Squamata; family Viperidae; genus Azemiops; species Azemiops feae. The sequence goes on along the minus strand of JALGBA010004258.1, from coordinate 2,317,070 downwards.
TTAAAGTGAAGCATCCAAAATTTAGTGAACAGTACATATGTGTATGGAACTGTTGCATGAAAATGTATTGCCATTTTTAAAATTCAAATATTCATTATTATAACAATACAAATAGTTCCAAAAAGCCATTAAAGCAGCTGTTGGAAGTTGGAATATTCAGTTTCTCATAAATTGTTAAGAGTCACATATTTTCCAGTTTAAAAATAAAACACACAAGCAGAAAGTGCACTGATAGCAACTATATAAACAAACTTATTCCAAAGGTTGCAGTAAATTTAACTCCTTTCTCATTAGAGAGATATATGTAGTTAGCAGTAACACTTTGAGCAGATGGCATTTTACAGAGTATTACTCATGTATAGATTTCCATCTGAGTAGACCATCAGACCATTCACTCCAGCTGCACTGCTCTTCCTCCTTTCCATTAGGAATCTCATCAGCTGGGGTTAGAAAACCAATTTCTGTTAATAAAACTTCATTTTTCTTTTCCTGTTTTTTCCTTGCTCTTAAGTAAGTCTTGTAAAAAGACCAGCAAAGGCCGGCTGGTCCAGTGAATTAAGGAAGAAAGAACCTTCTAACTTCCTAACATTTGCCATTGGATCAGCCTCCAAAGAAGACATTCCAGAGTCTTCCTTTTTAATTTAGAGGAATAAAGAAAAAAGCACAGGAAGATTTTTCATCCATTTTATTACTGGAATACTCAGTCAAAACTTAGGGGTTGTCTGTGAGTCCTACCAGTCTCTACCTCTACAATCCCAATAAATATCAGGCAGAGCTAATTAGGATGAAAAATATATCAAAGTCTCAAACTGCAAGATAAGTTTAAAAGAATGTATTTAGATTAACCAGAAACAAGTTATGAACATCTGCTCATGACTTATCTGTCAAGGACAGATTATAGACATTATAGAGCCAATTTGGTCTAGTGGTTAAGGCATCAGGGTGGGAGACTGAGTACAAATCCTGCCTTAGCCATGAAAGCCAGCTGGGTGACTCTCGCTCAGCCCAACTCACCTCACAGGGTTGTTGGGATGGTGGTGAATATAGGAGGAACATATGTTGGATAGGTTCAATACCTTGAGTTATTTGTAAAAATAATAAAGGCAGGATACAAGCAAACAGTGAATAAGCAGCAAAATATAAAAGATTGACCCTTTTTTCCTATAAAACCACAATCCATAGAGATCACATCACAGTGAAAAGACTTACTTGTGCTTTTTGAGTTTTGCCTCTGCATCTGTAACTTGCTTTGTTACCATGGCTATTCTACCAACTCCATCAATTTCAACATCAGAGTTTATTGGAGATGAACTTGTCTTCAAAGTTTCAGCTATTATCAAGCGTTGCTTCTCCCGACTAAAAAGATTTGAAAACCATTTTTTAAAATGTTTCAAATTACAGAAATTCAGAAATCACAAAAAAAAAAAAATCAGAGAAAGTAGAACAATCTCTGAAAAATAAGCCAATCCCAATTAAATTAAGCTAAAATGACCAAATGAATCTGTTCAAACAAAAAGGGCAATAACTCGGAGATTATTTTAAACAATAATTTGTTTTCTTATTTGTTACAGAATTTATTTATTTATTAAACTTATATGCTCAACCCATCTCACCGGAGGCAACTGTAGATAGTTTACAGACATATAGTATCATACAGTATATTAAATATACCTGGCAATCTCTTCTTTTAGAAGTCTATACTCTATTTTTTTATCTTCTGGTAATGCCTCAGGGGTTCTCACAGGATTATTTTCTTTTTCTGACTTTAAAGGTGCTTTGGGTTTCGATGCCTGCAACAAAAAGACCAAATAAAGGAACCTTAATACAGTATTAGAAGTTCAGAAGAAAAGTTAATTTGAATTCATTTTTATATGGTATAGCTTTTTCAGGTCCATTTACAGTATTTCCCTTCAGCCGTACTTCCTGGGAATTCTAGTCGTTATACTTCCAACGTATATTGAGATTACTTGTGAATGTGGATTTAGAAGACAAGAGGACAGCAAGATAGCACTAATACTGAGGAAGGGGCCAATAATATTTCAAAAATATGTTCTGGAAAATTTTGAATGCTTCATTTGTCTCCTATTATGCCAAATCGTTTTGCAGCATATGCCATTCTAGGAACGGTCCAATTCCAAAACTGCTTGTTTCAACCAGATCATCTCCAGAACACCTCAGAGATCTTCAAGTTTGTAAGATACAATTCTGAAAATTGCTCAACTACAAATATGGCATGGTCCAGAAGAAACTGAAATTCTATTTCCTGATCAAGGAATTTTCATATTCCCAGTAAGGAATCATAAAAACCAGCCATCTATCATAATCTACAACACAGAACAATAAAAGCAAATAGTAAAACACAGAAAAAAGTAAATACATGAAAAGGGCCAATTTTGGCTTTTAAAATACTTTTTAAATTTTAATGCTTGTCAGAAAACAGAAGCAGACTTGATAGTGACTCTTCTGTGGAAAAAGATTGTGAAATTGCTTGCTCTACTCACAGACTCAGAGGAAGAGCTATTTTACAAGATTTTTTTAATATAAAAATTATCTTACAAAGACAGACACAGAGTAAAAATGTGTTTTCTTCAAAAAAAAAAATGATATACATGCCAGCACTCATCCATTTACCTCCACAGTTCTTCTAGCTTCTTTGATCATAGATTCCAGACCTCCAAATTCATTACTAGTAGAATTAGGTTGTTCTGCATCTGATTCACTGTCATCTGAATCATTCAACGTAACAACAACTGACTTGTGTTTTGGAAGCTGCAGAAATAAAATTATCAGTCAAAGAATATAACCATTTTGACTGAAGATACAAGCAAAGTCTAGTATTAATTTTTAATGTACACTGAATTTCAATTTATTAGAGAAGAGCATGTTAACTATTAGCTTTTTTACAGTAATGTTGACTTTACTTCTTACTGTACACAAATCTGAAATCAGCATTTCCTCAGCTTCCTTATATTATCAATTGAAGGCAGAAAAAACAAAATATTCAATTTTAGCCACTTTCATCATATGACAATGTATAAGACACTTTATGAAGAAATTAAAAAATGTTTTATTACCGCAATGACTGTTCGGGGGGGTCTTGGTACTCTAATAATTTTCGTGTTCTTTATACGAGGTTGACATACAGTATTAATACTGACTGCTGAAAGATTGCTTCTTGGCACAGAATGAGAATTATTGGGAAAAGTTGGAGAAGGTGGACTGTTGTTATTTGAGTTTTCCTAAAAAAAAAAAGATTACTAATCACTGAAATATTGTATTAAAACTATTGTTAAGGTTATATATTTAAATCAATAAACTATACAAGCACATTATGAGTTTCTCTATGTATCAATATGGGTAAAGTACTGTATAATTATTTAAAAGTAGGAAACTTATAAATCTTTCATTACCCATTAACTTTGATAATGTCTGCCATTTGACTAAAATCTGATAATCCCCCAAATCCCCCACAATATTATTCAATCCTGCTAGATCCAATATAGTGTCTTTTCAAACAAATAGGCATCCGATTCAACAAATATCCAACTATTTTTCAAAAGCACTTTATGGGATTCAGGGACATACAAAAATTGTATTTATCTTATAGGCTTTAAGGGATGAGCAAAAAATTTCTATGTTTTACAAAAATAAGCCCTGAACTCTTTGAAGAGATAAGGCTTCTTTCTCATTCCACCCAAAATCAGCATGTGATCACACAACATATTCATTATAGTCAATGTAGGAACAGTAGCAACATGTCCAATACCAGAAGAGCCCCTTCTGTTTTTAAAGCCCTCAGCTACTACTGTGTTTCCCCGAAAATAAGACCTGGTCTTATATTTTTTTGCCCTCCCAAAAAGGCACTGGCCTTATTTTCGGGGTAGGGCTTATTATTTTCACATACAGGAGGTAGAGAGCGTGAGGGCCGACGTGACTGGGAGCGGTTACCGCCGGCCCCACCCTCTCCGTCCCACCATCTGCTGGTGCCGCAGCCATGAAGTGAGGTGAAGCAGGTGGCGTGGGGGTGGAGCTGCTTCCCGCCGCCTGCCAGACACCTGCCAAAGCTGCGCAAGGTAAAGGCCGAAAGCAGCCAGGAGCAGCCCCACTCCTGTCTTGCACAGCTGGTATGAGAGCGGCAGCGCCCGCCAGGGCCCAAAGAGCATGGGGCTGCCCGACCCTGGCTGCAGCACCCAAAGAGCGCCGGGCTCAGCCCGTAGCCGAGCCTGCAGCACTGACTAGGCGTGCAGGCTGGCGCTCAGCACCCGGAAGGCAGAGGCAGCACGGTTCCACCAGCAGCCACTGGCAAAGGGGCTCTGGCAGGCTGCCGGTGGGGGTGCTCCAGAGGTTGAACAGAAGATCTGGGCTGACTCGCCCCATGCCAGGCAGGAGCAGCCCAGCCCAGAGCAGCGCAGCCAGGAGGGCAAAGAGCCCCTGCGAGGCCAGAAGTAGGACGGGTAGCCACTCAGTGGCCACACGGCACCCAACGCGGCCAAGAAATGTCCCAACAGCATCAGGGCCAGCAGGCAGGGCGGGCAGAGACCGGGGTATGCCAAAAGCTTGGCCGCGGGTGCCGTGAGAACAGTAGCAGAGCTACGAACAGAGCCGAGGTCAGGCAGGGCAGGTCATGCAGAAGCTGCATGGCCAGCGCAGGGAACCGCTCCTGTTGCCGCCTGTTGGCCTAGCTGAAGAGCAGCCTGGTCCAGACGCCAACGGCCCCCAGTAGCAGCAGGTGCAGCAGGCCCAGCAGCCTGGCCTTGGGGTTTGACAGGTGGCAGTGGTAGCTTCTGAAATCGATCCGGGGAAGAACAGATAGCTAAGGAGGTATTTTCTTTCCTTTCAGCCCCTTCTTCAGTCTCTTAAAAAGCCAAGCGGCAATTGCTTGGGGAGAAGGTAAAGGGGTGTGTGTGTGTGAAGAAATCTTCCTCGCCCCATAGGCACTCCCAATGTCAGCTGGCCATGCCCCTCCCCCCATCTGGCTGACGATCGTACCATAGATGGGGCTTATTTTTGGGTTAGGGTTTATATTAGGTCCTCCCCAAAAATCAAGCTAGGGCTTATTTTCGGGGTAGGTCTTATTTTCAGGAAAACACAGTAGAAATGCACTGTATTTTCTAACAGTTAAAAAAAATATTAGAAGGTATTTTTCGTACATTGTAAAATCTGCAAAGTAACCACAATGATCATCCCACTCCCACAGATTTCTTTCCAGGATGGACAATACTAGCTGAATTTCATTCTTGTTAGTCCTTAAAGTGGCCTTTGTGCTCTCTGAGCTTGGTTGTTTCTTTCAGATGTTTTGTTACCCAAACTAGGTAACGTCATCAATGCTCGACTAACATTTCTTCTTCCTAGCTAGTCTAGCATTGGTGATGTTACCTAATTTGGGTAATAAAATGTTTGCAAGAAAACAACCAAGTTCGGAGAGCACCAAGGACCCCTCATTTCAACCCTGAGCTACAAATATTCTCCTTTATTGGTAATCTTTATCCATAGATACATTGTTATACCAATTTGATTCTAAAGCTCCCAATTTGATTCTACCAGGGTTTATAGCAGAGTTCTTTTAAATCCTTAGTAAATAGCTGAAGTGCAGAAGAATCTTTAAAATTCAAAATAACTCACCTTATCTGATTTCTATCATACATCCTACTTTTCCCAAAACAAAACAAAATAGCGAAACACATTCTAAATCAAAATGTACTAGGGCTGCCATCTAGTGGCTGTTTTAAAAACCTATTAAATACCTCTGGTTTGAAAGCTCGTTTGTTGGCTAAAGATTTAAGTAGCTCTTCTCGTAGTAACATTTCTTCTTCCTCTTCCTCATCTGCAAATGGAGGTTTTGGGGGCTGTTCGGGTTCTTCAGGTGGAAGAGGAGGAAGAGGTGGTGGAGGTTCCAGAGAGACAGTAGAAATACCCTCCATGTACAATTGGCTAATTGGTGGTAGAGTCTAAAACAAATTTAAAGAAAAAAATACATGTTATTGCTACTCAAGATTCTCCAGTACTATGTTCTTGTCAGCTCACAGATGAACTGCTTTAAGACATCTACATGGGGGTTGCCTTGGAAGATTCAGTAATTGCCCTATCCATTAAGTAGGGATAGTAGAGCTAGGAGTGCTGTACTCGTTATCAATTTGCTTCTGGTTCCCTATAAAAATGGTGATCCCCTTTAAGGTTACACAGTTTGGCACCCAGATATTCTCAAGAGTGCACTGTGTGGTTTCCAAGGTAGACCAAGTATTCCCACCTTGCATTAAGTGAAAGATCCCTTCAATCGTAGCTGCCTTTACACTTTAAAATATATTACTCCCAAGATAAGGAATGCAGCTAATTTTTTGACCTTCATAGAGATGATGAAAGACTTCAGCATAAAGCCATTTTATAGTAGCTATGTTTTTCAATTTGTTTTGTTTCAACTATAAGACAATTTGAGTCCCTGAAGTAGTTGGTCTAAAAATATCTTATGTATAAATAAATAAGGGGAGGGGGAATTATATTGCAAAAGGTCTGCCATTTTCTTATAGAATTTTAGCAATGTGATCTTGAAGTGTTAGAAAGTTGCAAACTAAATGCTGATTACTCAGCATATGAGGATACAAAATCAATGTCAAATAATTATTAGTTACATAGTTTTATCAAGCTTTCCTAGCACAACTTGTTATTGTACAATACTGATGATTAGTAGTGCTTTCAAGCAAGGAGAGAACAGAAAAGCTATTTTAGAACTCCTATTATAATGGGTACTTTAAAACAGAATTCCCAAGATGGCCAAAATGAACATACCAATGCAAAAAATGATACACAAAGAACTTCCATAAATGCATGTAGGAGGCATAAAAAATTGAATTTTCAGGTTTTTCTACTTCAAAAATTTTATCTTGTTTATCACTTACTGAAATCTGTGGTGTAACGGATAGTGAGATTTGTTGAATAGCAGGAGGAAAATATCCAGCAGGACATTCAAAATAAGGAGGCTGTACTGGAGAAGATGCTAGAAAATATTAGAAAAAACTATTGTTACTACAAACTATCATTTATTTAAGGGAATAACTTTATAGCAGAGATCCCCA